>CM041524.1:20755000-21002500 GCA_023091065.1 Dianthus caryophyllus | reverse complement strand
ACCTGAAGAGTTCGACATGAGATGGGTTGAAACAATGGAGGAGCACGGTGTTGGTGTAGGTGATTGGTTTGAAGAGGCATTTGCTATTAGGAAGCAGTGGGTCATGGGTCATTGTAAGGACCTGAAAATGGGTGGTATTATGAGGACGACTCAGCGGTCGGAGAGTGAGAACAGTTTTTTTAAGAATTTTGAGCACAAATATGGTACGTTGGTTGAGTTTTGGATGCGCTTTGAAAGCGCTATGGACCAACAAAGACACAACTACAAAAAGTTAGACAATGAAAGCTCTCAATCATCAGCAAAACTGATTGGATCGACGGAGTTAGAGAAGCATGGTGTTACTGTCTTCACTGATGTAATTTTTAAGGAGTTTCAAAAGGAGTTGATGTCTTTAATGACTACATGTAGGTGTGTTGGGTTTAGGGTAGAAGATGGGTATGAAATATCTTCAGTGAAGGATGCTGAAAGGGATTTAGTTGTCGAGGTTCGTTACAGCACAGGTACGTTTTTTACTTTTTTTTGTCAGCAAACTTTAAATTAAGTTGTAGTTACGTTTAGAAGAAGTAATATTTTCGATCTTAGTAGACAGTAGTTATAATTTGTTGAGTTGTTTGTTTTTTGGTTTTCGTATTTTGTAGGGACGAAATCTGCGACCTGTAGATGCGGTCTGTTCCATAGTTGGGGTATTGTGTGTCGTCATGTCATTTGGATTTATGCTGGGCTCGGATTTAAGAAATTACCCGATGAATCGATCCCAATACGTTGGAGAAAGGATGCGTTAGATCATTCTGCGTTGACATTTGATAGTATGGACTCCTTAATGGGGAAGACTATCGAAGACGATCAATTGGAGCTGTCTACATTGTGGGCTGAGTTCCACCAGACTGTTAGTGTTGTTCGTGCTCATGGGAAGAAGTCAGTGGAGTCTCTCTGCAAATTAGTAAAGGAGTTTAGGTTGGGGCTTTCGAATAATTGTGAAAACATGAGCAAAGATAAAGAAATGGAGCAGCTACTTGGTTGTAAGGTTAGTACAGAAATTTCAGTACTACCACCTAAACAATCTAAGAATAAAGGTACGGCGAAACGATTGACTTCTATGAAAAGTAAATCTGTTGAGGTTGCGAAGAAGCCGAAGAGGATGTGTAAGAATTGCAAACAGTTGGCTAATCACGATAAAAGGAATTGTCCGAACCCCTATGTCGAAAGCTTGGAGCTTGTCGAAGAGTTGAATTGAGTGAAGATTAGTGGGTTTCTTTTATTTATTTTTATGGTCTGGTTTTCTGATGTAGTTGCTAAGTATTGGTTGTCTTTTTGTTAGTTTTTGTTTGGTTTTGTTTTGGTTGTAAGCTTATTGAATTTGGAATGTTTTCTTTTGGATACCAAATGTAATTTGGTTGGCAGATTTTTGAAATTGAAGTTATTTTAACTTTTATATTTTAATAGTTTCGTTTTAAATTAATTTCTGTTACAACTTTAAATAGTAACAGTTAAGGTTACAATTTGAAAACGTATTTGTTTCTATTTTATAGAGAAGTACTGTAGTTACGTTTAATTTGTTTGTCCATTGCAACTATATTGAAATAATGTTTCGTTTGTAGTCACATTTGATTAGTAAGTAAAATAGAGATTTTTGAAGTAGAAGTTTTTCGAAAGTATAGTAATAGTTTTGAGTAAAAGTAATTACTGTTACAGCTATAAATTTTAAGAGTTACAGTTACAATTTCAGAACTTAGTAGTTGCAATTTTATATGCTAATAATTTCGTAAATAATACGATTTTCAGTTGACTAATTAAAATTGACAGGCAGACATTAACAAGTTCAAATTAGTTCATACATTAATAGAAAACATGGTAAAGTAGACATTGTTTCGTACACTTAAGCCGATAATAATAATAGACCGACGGACATTGTTCTAATAAACCGGTCTAAACTTGCAAAAAATTCAAAAAGTTGCAGACATTTATTTTTTCCTGGCGATCTCATCGGCACGCTTACGCTTTTCGCGCAACTTTTGGTAAAGCGGTTCCTTGGTTTCGTTGAATTTGTTGTAAGTTGCAAGGAAACCTTCACGGATGTTGTTAATATCCGAGAGTAACAGCGATACAGCGAGTTGTACGCTTAGATAACGACGTTGGACCTTTGCAGTGAGATTATCGTCTTTAAATGACGATCCCTCAAAAAGCGCCATGTGCATCATAGTGTATACTCCGGATTCTGGGTTGTTTGCAAATTGTGTTTGCCAGTCCAAATCGATAATGCGTGTGTTAAAGTTGACAATTTCAGCAGCTAGAGGGAAGCCCTTAGTGTCCAAGTAGTCACTCAAAGAACTTGACTGCAAAAACGATAAAAAACGATCAACAAATAATGATTATCTAGAAAACATGAACAAATAAGAGCTGCGTATAGTGACTTACAATTATCTTCGCAGCTGAGTTATAAACAATGGACATCCTCGAAGGGTTGGGCCAATATGATTATCTAGAACGTCAATGGTGCTGTTATTAAAGTTCACAACTACGCAGGCATAGTGCTTGTTAATAAGTACGGGAACAAATAATAATGCGCCGCCGAAATTGAATGAAGAACCCCATGACTCGGCCATCAAGTCCCATTTCTCAAACATGGCATCCATAATTGGATTTCGCTGAGTCGACCCCTCTTCAAATTGCATTAGTTGAATTAAATATTCCTGTGAAGCGAACACATTTGATTATAGAGACATTTGAAAGTAATATAAAATGTGGTGACATTATTTAAACAGAAGGTTTTCAAACTTAAAGCTTAACAGACTTATAATAGAATTGAAACTATTTTTCGTAGTTTAGAAAACTGTTATATAAAAAAATGTAACAGTAAGCGAAACAATAGTCAAGGGGTAAAAAATTACCATGTGGTCGAGACCGAAGAAGGCCATGGTTGGTACCTCATTCTCAAGTGACTCTATATAATTTAGAAACTTACACCAACAATGAATGACCACCGGGGTTACGTCTCTATCAGGCAAGAGCGAGTAAACATCCTTCCTGCGGAGGATATCACCGTTTCCGTAGTCAGCGACTACTTCGCTGCATAATGAACCCGGAAAAAAATAAGGAAAACAATGTTAAGAAGTACATGGGTAAAAAGGTTTTAAAAAAAAAAAAACAAAGGTTATGAGCAGATTGAAACTAACTCAGGGTCTAAGCCGGTGTCATCCACAAAGCAGTAGTCAGCAACCTCCCTTCGTAACATTGGCATAGGAGCAGTTAACTTCTGATTATTCCTCATGAATCTCGATATTACCAATCCTTCACTGTCAGTCTTACCGCAGTTAAGAGTACATCCTAGACCATCCCCGCCACCACGGGACCGACTCCTTATAATAGATAAATTTTTAGAACCAACGGCGTGGGCTACCTGAGTAGGTTGTTCAGGAGTGTGTACTTCAGCCTCGACTTCAGGCTGCGGTAACTGAGTGCGCCTTCCAGATGAGTCGGAGTTGTCCACTTCAATATTGCGCTTCCGTTTGTTGGATTTCGAACGAGTAGTAGATCCTTTTTCTGAAGTTTCTGTGGCAACATTCAGGGATTTCGTAACACGAGCTGCTGATGTATTGGGAAGTTCATCAACGGCTTCAGATGCAACTGATACGGGTAAATGTGTAGGCGCCTCAACTTGAATACCAAGATCGTTGTTGACTACTTCATTAGTTTGAGCCCCATCATTGTTGATAACATCATTGTTCGTGTCGGCGTAGCCATGGTGAATAACATCATTAATCTCAGCCATCGTGTACAAGTTTGGGGAGAATGTTGACTGAACGAGGTCAATAGTTTCTTGAAGGTGAACATCAGTTATATCTACGTCAGAGGATCTAGATTGGTCAAGTGATTCAGTTGAAGGCTGTGGGCTAACAACTTTGTCAACATTGGGATTGTCTGACCTTTGCGGGGAATGGACGGTGTGAATATCATCGACAACCTGCCTAACTTGTGAAGGGGACGCACCCTGCAGTACTGGCGCTTTGTCGGAAGCTACCTTCATCCTCAAAGCAATTTCAACAACTTCGTCAACATACCTATGAAGAGCTGGGTCCTCAAAAAAAGCCTGAGTCGATTGCGTAGGTGTAAAATCAGGAAGAGGGATCCCAGGTGTGGTGAGGGACCTGATCTTCGAGGCAGCGTCAACATACCAGTTGTGAAAAGCAATTGCATTACGATGCATATGAAGATCAAGCTCGTGGGCAGGTTGCGACAGAAAATTAAAAAACAGAATTACAATTAACAGACAATTAATAATGACATTGCTAAAATTAATAATTAAATAATTACGATGAGTACTTACATCAGTTGCTTTTGAATGCAACTGCCGAGTCATTTTCAAGACACTGGGGACACGGATCTTGATGAAGCTTTCAGAATCATTCATCTCAGGGAGAGTGGACGGGCTACCATTACAAACATTAACAATGGCGTATCTCGTTCGCGACCATTATCGACCGACTTGATAGTTGGGTCGAGACAATGGGGATAATGGACAAAGTGATCAGTGTCTGTCTTCCCAAACTACCACCGAGTAACTCACCTTTAATCCTTTCTTCCAATTTCTTTTTATCCCAATGCTTTATCAATGGGATATCAGTTGGTGACGATTTACCGCGAAAATCGTAGCGATGAAAATAGGTAATCATAAGAAAGGGGAAGCAACCACCCAAACACTAACCAAGTACCACCGGCTGATATCGCTTCTACCGTCTGGGTCGAGAATGTAACTACACTGCATCGACTAATACTGCTAACATCCTCAATAGCAGCAAGTATCTTAAAATCGACAGAGCTATTAAGGGTGGGACAGAGAAATATAGACATGCTATACACAACAAATAGCCTTAAAAATCTATCGCCTCCTTCCTTGTCCTTCTTAATTTCGTTAAAAAGACGGCCTAAAGGGATAGGGGCACCAGGTTTTCTGATGCCGAATTCGGACCTCCAACTGTCCTTCAGAATCCTAACTTCTTCCTCATTCTCATCCTTCTTTGGGCTAGTAGAAATAACCTTTAGAGAGTTTGGGCCCAATGGAAGCAAGAAACAATCATGTTCGTCATGTTTAGTAACCATAAACTTGTCGAAATCAGAAGCATGAAACAAGTTACTACGGTCTTTGAATGCATTAACAAAATGGTGCAGATCATCAACTGGAAAATTCTTAAAGTTAATATGAAACAACCCACCAAAACCAATTCTATTAATTGCTTCCTTCTGGACAGTGTTAAACTTCTCCATCAGATTCACGAGATTGCGAGGAAGACACCTGACATGATAGGTAGGATCCGTACTCACGGCATTCTCGAGAACTTCAGCAGATTCATCAGCCATCTAACAAGAAAGAAGAACAGTACGAATTTATATTCAATTAAAAAATTTTAAAAAGTAAACGAAACTATTAACAACAACTAATGAAAATCTAAGCGTAATAATCGAAACTGTATTACTATTTAATCAAAGATGAAAATAATTATACACTATTCTGCAGAAATTGAAAGGTAAATAATTTATCTGAAAATATCCTAAATATCGAAAATAAATATCGTAAATAAAAGGTAAATAATTTATCAGAAAATATTCTGTAAAATAAAAGGTAAATAATTTATCAGAAAATATTCTGTAAAATATCCTATATTAACTGAAAAATTTGGAAAAACAGTAAGAGAATGGTGTAGGTACCCAAATCTGTACCTCCCGCCAAAAACCCAGTGATGTAACAATGGACTTTTATTGCAAGCTTTTATGTTGACTTAAATGGTTCTAACTATGACGAATTCGAGTTAAATGTTTTAAAATGCAAATGAGGTTTCTTTATGGGTCATCACTCTTAGTGTCCTTAGGTCTGGAGTCTAGCTTGTCTCGAGTTTAGGTCCTAATCGGCATGCGCACACCCTTTTCAAACACATAGTCTAATTGATCCTCTTACATTAACAAGGTTCAATTCGATCCACCTAAATCCTTAAATTTAGGCCCAGTCACTAAAACCACCTTTTAGGACTAGCAAACACCTAGGATAGCCTTACGGAATGTCCTATTTCACAAAACACTAAAAAATACGCCCTTTTTACATTTTCAGGGCTCGGGCCCAGAACCGAGCCCAGTCCCATCCTTGGCCCGCTTCCCTAGGTCCAAGAACTCACCCACACAAACCCTAGAAGACCATACACGGCCTACTTGGAGTGCAAGCAAAGAAATAGCAAAGGATATTTCGAAGATATTGCAAATCGGATTAAGGAAATACGAAATCTGGAGGTTTTGCCCGACGTACAAGCCGCAACAGGCCTTGCGGCTCCTAAGGCCAATCGCATGAGGCCATGCGATTTGCCCTGGCATTCGCATTGGTCCTTGCGATTTGAGCGTCCGGTTTTATCCTCTAGGGTTTCCTAAATCCCCTCGGCTATTCCACTATAAATACAGCCCTTCATTCGACGATTCAATGGGGTTTTTCATACAAGATAAACACCTCTCCTCTTAACCTTTCTCCCTAGGTTTTAGAACACACAATTTCACATCAGAAAACACACAATTTTCAGAATACAATTCATATCTCAAGCTCTCTCAAAGCCTCACGCATAAACACCCTTGAATTCTTCATTTTCCAAGTGTTGAATTCTTCCCTTTGAAGCGAAGCGCTGCCGGTTTCCTAACTCGAGACAGGTAATACTTAATCCTACCATGGATTAAGGTCTTTCTTTACTTCTTAGACTAGCAAGGGCCTACATTAGGCTCACCTCGACTTTGGTACGCAAGTCTGCTTTTCATAAGGCGGCCATGCACCTCGAATACACACCCTATTCATAACACCTTTCCAAAGTCGCATAAACAACTGACCTCTCTAAAATAAGTCAATGGACAATTGAACATTTATTTTATTGTATGCATTTAGCAAATCCTCATCTTGCATCTAAATAACTTAAAATGAATTCGTCTTTAAACTGAACTGTTTTCGTTAATAAGTTAAGCATGCTTAACTGAGGGTTTTAAACAATCTCTTTTGCATTATTTTTACAACTCATATCGCACTTGTACGTAGCGAATTACTTAGACTCATGTATGATTATTTGCATTGTTCTCAAGTCTAGTAGAAGCTATCTTTTGATAGGCTTTTCCAAAAGATCTTTCATAAAAACATTATTTTGAACTATGCTTTAGAAAAGTACCCTCACCCGAATCCGAATCTGGTTTCACAATAGCCTTAGATGGATGGGTGTCGACGTGCCTTGAACTCTAAGAAGTGTCTTTGAGCATGAGGACACGAAGACGGGTTCTAAATTTCCCTCATAATTTAGTGGCGGCTCCAAAACAGTTTTTAAAGGTTTTTTGTACTTAATCTTTTTGACTTTACGCCCTTAGCCAGACGTCGAGTGGTTCCATGTTAATCCCGGTACCTACAGTTGGCGACTCCGCTGGGGACAGGTTTTATTTTTAAAACTAAAATTAGCTTTTTCTTTTAAAAGTAAAAAGAGACTTGAACGACTTGAGAACAATCAATATACATGAGTTAAGCATATCCGTTAGAGTCGAATCTAGTCGGATTCACACACAAAATACCCGAGAGGTGGTTCCAAACGCAGGCATCGTCCATTCGACGAGGCACGTACTGGACTAACCTTCCTCTCACCCCTCCACGGCTTGCCGTAGCAAACTGATTTGACCGCCCCAGGGCTTCCTTCGTATCCTACACGTTATACTGTGTGGGCGGAGGGCTAAAAGCACCTGCCAAAGCGTACTCAAATCAGTTGGAGGCGTACAAGACTTGACCAAACGACCAAGAGTCATACGTACAAGTGCGAGGCTATACAATATAGTCTTTTTCAAAATTCATTTGCATTGCATATCTGTGGAACCCGGGAGGGACCCCAACTCGGCGTCTTGCTTAAGGGCGGATTTTAAAGTTAAAAAAGATTAAGTTGGAAAAACCTTTAAGAACTGTTACGGAGTCGCCACCTAATTATCGCGGAAATTAGGAACCTGCTACCATGTTCTAAGTTAAAAACATGTCCTAGATTTTGGAGCACGCCGACACCCCTAGATCTAAGGCTTGTGAAACCAGATTGGATTCGGGGTGAGGGTACTTTAGAAAAAGAGTTAATTCAAATAATGATTTATGAAAACCTTTTAGAAAAGCCTATGTAAAAATAGCCTCTACTGACCTAGAACAATCCTTGTAAGATGATATGTGAGCTAATGTTATCGCTACGTACAAGTGCGATAAGTTTGTAAAAGAATGCAGATGCAGATGCAAAAAGATTGATTAAAACCCTCAGTTTAGCATGTTTAACTTGTTAACGAAAACGGTTCAGTTAAAGGTCGAATTCATTGTTTAAGTTGATTTTAATGCAAAATAAGAAGGTGCAAGATGCATGCAAATAAAATAAAGTTCAATTGTCCATTGGTTTATTTTATAAGGGTCGGTTGCTTATGCGATTTTGGCGTGTCATCGGATATGGAGTGTACCCGAAGTAAATAGAACACTTGGAGTGCAAGCGCGCTGGGTGCCAAAGCCGGGGCGCTAAAGTGTAGACCCCTTTGTTAGTCCATAGAAAATAAGAAAAAGCTTTGATCCAAGTGGATCGGTACCTACCTTGTCCTGACGCTTCAGATCTGGGCAGAGCTTCGCTTCTTGAACTTAAAAGGAGGATGAATTCAACACGGGATGGTGTGTTGAACTCAAAGATTTGAGTGCTTGAGGCTTTGTGAGTGTGAAAGCTATGCTAGATGTGAAATCTGATGGGAAAAGTTATGTTTCGAAGTCTGATATAGGGGGGTATATATACTAAAAGACCTCGGAGAAATTAGGAAATCGGGGATAAAAACAGGCCTAGGAACCGCATAGCCTTATGCGGTTGCCTCCCCAAACCGCATAAGCTTATGCGGTTCGAGGGTGTGGTTTTTTGTGTAGTTTCCTAGTTTCGGTTGAATTATATCTTAGAAAGATTTCGTGATAATCCTAACTTGCACGTCAAGGAAAAGCTTGGGATATTTCTGAGATATTCTATGATGTTTAGGGCTTTGGAGTGCGGGCCAAAGGCTGGGTTTGGGCTCGGTTTCGGGCCCGAGACCCGGAAAAATGAAAAGGGTGTGTTTGCATAGTTTTTGTGAAATAAGGTAAGACGTGAAGCCGTATTTTGTGTAAGAGGGGGCTAAAGGGAAGATTTAGCCACCGGGCCTAAATTTAGGAATTTAGGAATGCTGAATTAGACCTTGTTAATGTAAAAGGACTAATTGTAGTGCAAATGCGAAGCTCATGCCAAATGAAGCAGGACAAGGACCTAGCTAGACTCCAAATGGACAAAATGAACGTTTATTTAAAGCGATGTGAAGCGACCTTAATCATTTTAACATTTAAAACGACTCAAAATGAATTCGACATTAGTTAGAACCGTTTAAGTCAACGTTAAAGCATGCGTAATAAAAGTCCGTGATACATCACAGGGTTTTGTTTGGGAGGGTACGGATATGGGTATCCATAGAGCCCCGGTTTGATCGAGCTCGGACTAGAGCGCTAGTCAAACTCCACGACCATATCCAGGACCATTACGGTCTCGATCTGATCGTGAACGAAGCATGTGTCCATGGGTGAGACGAGGACTTCGAACCGGGCTAAACGGGGAGGGGCGTGCGCATTTTAAGGACTTGGCGGTCCGTGCATGTTATAAGGGCCTGCCGGCCTGCCGAATGCCTTAGTCGTGCTTGTCGTCGTTTGTTGGTGCCTTTGCGTGTGCTTGGTATCATCAGATGTTGATGCTGGTGCTTGTAATGTCTTCGTATTGCATGTGTTGGATATAAAGGGGGTTAAAGTGCAAGGTATTGGCGTAGGTCTCGTGAAAGAGCGTCTGTGTAATGCTTGTGCTTGAACTCGCCGAGGAGCGTCTATGTAGAGTGAAATGCTTGGAGTCAGGTGTATGTTGCAGAGTGCTTGTGCTTGGGCTCGCCGAGGAGTGTCTATGTAGTCGTAATTGCATATGATCGCCCTCTGCTTGAGGAGAAAATGATGTAATGCTCGTGAAGAGCGTTCGTGCTTCTGCTTCTGTACCGTACATTAAATGCTTAAAATGCGCGTATGGCGGACTGTAGGTGACGCCTTAGCCCAAGCACGGGACGTACTTGGAGTTGCACTAGGGCTAGGGTGAGTTAGGAATCGAAAAGTAGGCGTAAAACGAGAAAAAACCGAGAAAAGCCAAGGGCTGAAACCGCATAAGCTTATGCGGTTCAGGGGACAAACCGCATAAGCCTATGCGGTTTCCCCTGTTGGCTGTAGGGGCTATATAAAGCTCGAGTTGAGCCGTGAGTGTGCCATTATACTCATTTACGGTTTCACTACTCAAAAAACGTCATTTTTCGATTTCTCAACCGTTGTTGCTCGTTTTTCTTGCGTTGCCTTGCTATGGAACGAGGTAATGCTCCATTCTAACTTGTTTTTACGTTTTTTGTTGTTGTAATTAGCTAGTTTTACCTTGAAATGTTGAAAAGACGGGTTTTGAATGAAAACCCGAGTTTTGCTCGAAATTTGCCGTTTGAATGCTTGAAATTGACGTCATTGTATTGCATTATGCCATGCTAGCATGTATGTGTGAATTGATTGTGATTTAGACCGTCTTTGAGTGAAAAACGTCCAAATTAGGTTTCGGGCCCGAAAACGAACCCGGAATTTCCGACCCGGAATTTCAATTAAACTTCGGTGTAGGATGCTCATAGTGTGTATAGCGTGCCTATAGCGTTAGTTTTGCGAAAATGTCGAGTTAAGGCTTTCAAATCGCCGTCTTAAGTCGTAGTTATACGGAGTAATTAAGGCGAATTGGGGGTTTTTGATCGGAGTGACCAAAATGCAATTGCTTGTAAGGGGTTGTTGTTGGGGACTATTATGGCGCGTAGAAACCATAAAGTTGCAATTTTGAAGTGTAGAGAACGGTTTTCGGCTCAATTATGAATTAGGCCTAAAAATGCTCTGTAGGACGTATAGTGTAATGTGTTGAGGGATGTATATGTATTATGTGCATATTATTTGTGTGTATTTGAGTACGTGTATGCCAAGTTGTATGTGTTATAGCTGTATGTTTTTGCTGTGTTTGGTTGCAGGGGAAGATTCTAGTCGTGTTACGAGATCGAGATCTCGTAAGAGTGCTAGCTCGAGGACCGAGGGAGCCTCTAGCTCGAGTGGTTTGAGGCGTACGCGTAGTGAGAGGGATGTTGACCCTCGTGACTTGCGCACAAGACGTGGTCAGGCGCGAGGTAGGGGTCGTGGGAGGAATGTCGCTGTGCCTAATCTTGAGGAGGAGGAGGCGGATGCGTTTGCTCAGGAGTTTGTGGATGAGCTGGAGGCTGAGATGGATGTTGCTGAGGAGCAGGCTGAGGAGGTCGAGGAGGTTGCACCTAGAGCGAGTAGCTCTAGGCCGCGAAAATCACGTGTGAACAGGGCCTTCGCCAAGGGTTGGGATGGCCGCAACCTTCTGCTTGCTCCGGAGAGACACGTTTCCTATCGAGCGACGATGGGTTGGCAGAAAGGCTCGATGAGGACTTTCTCGGGCGTCTCGTCCGTAATGTGTGCTTTTGAGGAGAAGCTTTCGCCAAGGGCGCAAGCTTGGGTACTGCGTAGTGCTTTTGGCCCGTTGGTTGGCCATTGGAGGGAGATTGCTGAGAAGAAGCAGACGGCGAACCTGATGTTGATCAGGGCCTTCCTGGACAGGTATTGGGACACTACGACGACGTTCCATATGCCCGGCTTTGAGGCCGGCATTACCTTGTCTGAGTATCTTTGTCATGGCGGGGTTCTGGATTTGGGGACCGCGACATGAGTTTTGACCTTGCGCCGTCCGTTGTGGACGAGATTGTGACTGCCGCGATTGGCGGTGGTTTAGAGGTGATTTGTGAGGGTGCGCCACCTTATACTTTCAAGACGAGCTACATCTTGGAGTATTTTGAGGGTAAGACCGAGTATGGCCCCTCGGAGTGGAGTGACGAGCAGAATGCTCGTTTGTGGCTGTGGTGGTTTGTGAGCGCCGTGTATTTTGGTGATAAAGGCGAGCGGGCGTCGACATCGGTCCTTATGCATCTCCTGGACTGGAATGCAATTGGGACGTTTGACTGGGTGACGCCGTCTCTGGGTTTGTGCATTCGTTTTTGTATGGATGCCGTGAGACCACGGGTCATGGATGGAGGATCGCGACTGTCCTTGGTCGCGCCTGGCTTCTTGATGGAGGTACGTGTTGATTCTGTTTTTGTTTTAGGCGTGTTGTTGTTTGTTTTTTTTGTTGTCTTTGTCTTTGTAACGTGTTTTTGTTTCTTGTATGTGCAGTCGTGGATTCTTAGCTACTTCCCTTTCTTGCTCCCCCCGCACGCTGTGAGGATCGTGAGGGAGTACCCGTGATGCGTGCAGAATTTGGGGTACGATGTAACCGCGTCTTTGCGTTTAACTGGTCGTATGACGAGGTTCGGGATCGTCTGAACCGGATGCGATTTGATGAGGTTTGTGCTTGAACCATTTTAAATAGAGTGTACTTAAAATGATTGTATTGTATTTGTATTTATGAGTGTGTTCTGTTTTTGCTTTTGTAGTTCGTGCCGTTCCTGTGGGGCGAGTATAGGAATATTCCTGAGGGCATTGGAGCTAGGTTTGCAGTGCGAGAGACTCAGCGCCTGTACCTGGAGACGCCGTATGGGTCGGTTTGGTACCTTGGAGAGCGTTTGGTCTTTCAGGCGGGGTGGCCTCGGTGGTGCGAGATCCGCCGAGGGTCTGTTTGAGCGAGGGTTTCGCCAGGATCGGGTGGCGCTGTATGGGGAAGGAGAGTCGGTGAGCCTTCTCTGTCCTGGGGCAGACTATGGCCAGTTTGCTGAGTCTCGGCTGGCTTGTGGGCCGATTGAGGTATGCTTGTTTCTTTTGAAGCTGCGTAGGGTAATTTTTGCGAAAAATTTCCCTGACGTGTGTGTTTTGTACTTGTTTTGTAGGAGTTTGATCCCGAGATGGCGGAGCAGCCTGGTGACTTCCCTACCACCGTTGAGTACGACGAGTCGGGTGTGCGACGTACTTTTGTGTTGCCGACGTACTTGCCAGTGACTACTGACGCGGGGATGGACAGCTGGACGGGTAGGGTGAAGAAGGTATGTACTTTGTCTTTGTATATGTGAGTGAGCCCCCAGTTTGATCGAGGTATGAAATATAGCGATGATCAAACTTGTGAGAGTCGTGTTTTTGTGGTTACCCCCCTAAGTTTGACTTAATTCGAGTGGAATTAAAGGCAAAAAGGAGAGAATGCGTTTCGTTTTTGAAATTACCCCCCTAAGTTTGACTTAATTCGAGTGGAATTAAGGCAAAGTGGAGGGAAATGTAAAGTGTTTTTGTGTTGTGTATCACAGGTGGCTAAGGAGGCCCATAAGAAGCTATGGCGGATAGCCAACAGGTGGAGGATGGCGTGGGCTGAGCAGGCTGCTCAGTTGTGTCAGAGCCGGGCTGAGACGGCTCAGATTCGGCGAGAGTTTGACGAGTATCGTCGTCGTCATCCCGAGTGAATATGTGTAATAAAAATTGCGTGAACTTTTATGTACATGTCGTTGTAATTTGAACTTGAACTGGATTGTTGTAGCTTGAACTTGATTGTCGTCGGTAAACCTGTTTGGTAGGCTTGTTTGAAAGATGAAATGATTCCCGAGTGGGATGCGTTTGATGTTGATTTCAGATTTTGAAAATGTTTTTGCGAAAAGTTCATTTTAAATGCGAAATGAGCTTGTATGAATGTCGAAAATGTTTGTATTTGGCTCGTGGTATGAATCGTTGTTGCTAATGGTTTTTGCTAAAGTGAAATGTAATGCTGGTGCATGGGAACAACAAGGGAATGTCGTAGCCTAATGTAGGTTGTAGTGTTTTAGGAAAGACGGAATTTTGGAAAGTTGCGAGAAAACCCGGCCCTTGAACTGCATAGCCTTATGCGGTTCAAGGTTCAAACCGCATAAGCTTATGCGGTTTGGTGGGCAAACCGCATAGGGCTATGCGGTTTGACGGCTTGGCTTTTAATGCTGAGTTTCCATATCCCGTAAGATGTTTTGTATATAAGGAGGGGGGTGCGTGCTATAATCCTCATTCACGATTACTTCTCTTCTTCTCTCTTAATACAAGTTTTTGCTCTTATAAACATATTAGGTATATTTATAAAAGTTTTTTTTTTGTCCAAGAAAAATGGAGGAGCATTTTGACGCTCTTTTGAAGAAGTGGACTTCTTCCTTAAGTTCGGCAATGAAGAAGGCGGTGTATGATGATGGCGCGGGTGTTTTTATTGGCTTTCGCCAAATGAAAGTCGATCTTGACTTCCTTGATTCGTGCTTAGATTATTGGGATCCTAGTTTGCATGTTTTTAGGTTTCCCGGGGGAGAGGTGTGCCCTTTGATGGAGGAGTTCTCGGCCATTGCTGGATGGTCGAAACGGACTACTCCTGTGGTTGTAAGGAGTGAGCTTTGCTATAACACGATGTTGCAAAACTTCCTTGGGATGACGAATGCTCATGCTGCAGGTTTGTTTGAGGGAGGCAAGGTAAACATGCTTCTCTTGTGTCAACGATACATGAATAAAGTTGATACTAGTATTTCGGACCGTTCTAGGCGGAGGGCCCTTGCTTTTTGTTTGGTTCATCGTTATGCTTTTGCGGGGTCCATGCCAGATGGAGTGTTCGGAAACGCGAGGTATGCTCGTGTTGTCGAAGAGATGGAGAGGGGGTATGATCCTTCTGCGTTGATCCTGGCGGAGACCATACTGGGCTTAGACGACCGTTGTTTTAATCGTCTAAGCTCGTACAGGGGTTGCGCTAGGATTCTCAACGTTTGGCTCATGGAGAGGCTAAGTGTGTACAAAGCTCTTCCCCTTGGAAGTGTCTTCAAGGCTGCAGGGACGACGTCGCGAAAGATGGAGTGGGCTGATCCTCGGGAGCGTTCGCTAAACTACTACCGGTGGTTTGTGAAGGAGAGCACCATTCGTTGGCATGTCTCTTGGTGGGGTATTAAGGCGGTTACGGCGCCGTCTGTTGCGAATGCGTCTCGTGGATTGATGTTGTGCGGGTTTGAACGAGGAGTGTGGATCCATCCTCTTCGTTTGAGGAGGCAAATAGGGCTCGCTCAGACCATACCCGAGCAGGATACTCAGGTTGGAGGGGTTGTTGTGCTAAACAACCAAGTGATCGATGCTTGGATCAGAGGATGGTCGGACCGTGTTACTTGGGCTGTTCCGGAGCATATAGAGTCTAGCCGTGTTACGGACTTCTATACACGGTGGTACCGCTCCAATGATCCTAAGGAACGGGAGAATCAGAGGAGGAGGGAAAAGAATGGGCCAAGGCCCTCCTTGGCGTATGAGGCGGTGCGCGAAAGGAGGGACTATGGTGATCTTTTTAGTGCAGGTGCTTCTACTTCGACACCGGGGCGCGCCAGCCTTGGGCCGAAGGTGACCGTTAAAGATCGTCTAGGGTGAAAGATCGAGGAGCCCCCAGTCGAGCAGGATGAGGATCCGATCGAGCCCCCAGGCTTTGAGAGATCTATTCCCGTTCTTAGGTCGAACGTTGTGGCGGATCAGCCTCTTGAAGATGAAGAGGTTAATCCGAAGCGTCAGAAAATGATTTGAGTAGTTTGCTTTGTTTAAATTTAAATGCAAGTTTTAGATTTGAATAAAGGGCTAAGGAGGCTTGTTCCTAGCTCATTCCTAAGTTGCGAGAAATTCTAAATAAAGTAATAAAATAGAATTAATTTGCTTTTGTCTTGTCTCGTTGCTTTCTTTTATTTTGCTTTGAAATGTTCTCGACCTTTTTAAGCTTCGAACATTCGTATTTGTTTTTAAACTTTGGACTTGTTTGTTTGATTCGTTTGTTCCTTAAGTCCTCGACCTTTTTAAGCTTTGGACTTGGATTTTTGTTTTGTTTTGTGTTGACTGTGCTCTTGACTTTTTTAAGCTTTGAGCGTGTCTTTTTGTGAGTGCATCGCCCTTGACCTTTTTAAGCTTTGGGCGTGCGTGCTAGGAAGTTCGGTTGTGCTTTTGACAAGCTGCCTACGTATCCGCGTTTTACGGAATCAAACCGGCGTAGTTCGTGTGATTCGGTTGAGCTCTTTGCAAAGCTGCCTACGTATCCACGGTGCGTGGAATCAAACCGAGCGTAGTTCACCCATGCAAGAGTGAGTTTTATTTTTGAAATACATTGCAAAAGTGTTTGTGTTTAGGGGTAGTATTTCTTGAGTTGATCAAGATTTGTTGGTAATCGGAAGTCCTGACCGTCAAGATCAGTTAGCTTCACGGCTCCTCCGGGAAGGATTTCCTTAACCAAGTACGGTCCGGCCCAATTGGGTTTGAATTTTCCTCTTGGGTCGATTGGTAATGGTGCTCGGACTGATTTGAGTACTAGGTCACCCACTTTGATATTTCGTGGCTTGACCCGTTTTTTGTAGGCGCGTTGTAGGCGAGATTGGTACATTCGGACTGTACTTAGTGAATGTAACCGTCTTTCGTCTAAGAGGATGAGTTGTTCGTATCGTTCGCGTGCCCATTCGGCTTCAGGAATGTCTGCTTCCATGAGAATCCGAAGGGATTGCATTTCTATTTCTACAGTTGAACGGCTTCCATCCCGTAGGTTAGGAAATAGGGTGTCATGCCTGTGGGTGTGCGGATGGTTGTACGGTATCCCCATAATGCAAATGGGATTTTGTTGGGCCAGTCGTGGCAGGTGTCGATCATCTTTTTGAGGATTGATACGACGGTTTTGTTTGCTGCCTCGACCGCTAGTTAGTTTGTGGTCGGTAGGGTGATGATTTGTGTCGTTGTATCTTGTATTTGAGGAGAAGCGGTTCGACCTCTCCTTGGAAGTGTGTGCCTTGGTCGCTGATGAATTCATGGGGTATACCATAGCGACAAATGATGTTATTTTGTATGAATTTTGCAACCTCTTTTGTACCTAGTGTGCGATATGATGCGGCTTCGACCCATTTGGTAAAATAGTCGATGGCCACGAGGATGAAGCAGTGTCCTCCCGCTCCTACGGGTTGAACTTTGCCGATAACGTCGATTCCCCAGGTTGAGAAAGGCCATGGCGAGGTCAAACTGTATAGTGGTGAAGGAGGGATGTGTTGTACGTTTGCAAAAATTTGACAATTGTGGCAATGTTTGACGTACTTTGCGCAGTCGGCTTCCATGGTTGTCCAGTACCATCCTAGCCTTATGATTTGTTTGCACATGGCTCGTGCGTTCATGTGTGGTCCGCACTCGCCATCGTGTACTTGGGACATGATTTCGTGTCCCTTTTTGTGGTCGACGCACAAGAGTAGTATGCCTTGAGGCGTCTTTTTGAGTAGTTTGCCCATTTCCATCACGAATTGTGATGATAATAGGCGTAGGGCTCGTTTGGCCC
This sequence comes from Dianthus caryophyllus, assembly GCA_023091065.1. Taxonomy (NCBI): domain Eukaryota; kingdom Viridiplantae; phylum Streptophyta; class Magnoliopsida; order Caryophyllales; family Caryophyllaceae; genus Dianthus; species Dianthus caryophyllus. Next base: position 20,985,104 of record CM041524.1, on the reverse strand, counting down.
GTTTGTCAGTGTTTGGTGGGTATTCACCGTTTGTTTTGTAGTTGATGATTGCTTGGTACCAAGGGTCGGTTTGTTTTTCCTCGGTTTCAATGTCACAAATGTAGGCGGGTTCGTTCCGTCGCTCCACGACGATGGGTAGCGTTTCCATTCCCGGGGGTATGTTGATTAGTGACGCGAGTTTGGATAACGCGTCGGCGAATTGGTTTTCTTCGCGTGGGAGGTGTATGAATTCTACGTGATAGAATTCGTTTATGAGCTCTTGTATTTTGTTTTGGTATAGTGCCAGGTTTTCATTAAGTATCTTCCATGCTCCGGATACTTGGTTGGTTATGAGGGAGGAGTCCCCATAGACTCTTATATTGCGGGCGTTGAGTACAAGCGCTGCTTGGAGACCGTGCAAGCACGCTTCGTATTCTGCGGCGTTTTTTGTAACGTCAAAATCCAGTTTGATGGATAAGGGGGTGTGTTCGCCGTTCGGGGATATGAGAAGTATTCCTACTCCACATCCTCGATAGTTGGAGGAGCCATCGAAGTATAACTCCCATTGTTCTTGGTTGATGTTGTAAATCCCATCGTCTGGAAGGGATGTTGTGTCGATGATTGGTTCTTCGTTGATTGCGTTTTGCCAGGAAATCGAGACCGCTCGTCCCTTGATTGCTTTGAGGGTACGTGCATTTAAGATCGACTCGCCAGGAGCAATGTCCATCTGGCCATTCGTCCGTTAAGCACAGGTTTCTCGAAAAGGTACTTTACGGGGTCCATTTGGGAATAAACCTTCGTCTGGTGTGCTAGCATATAGTGACGGAGTTTTTTGGATGACCATACCAATGCTAGACAGCTCTTCTCGACGGGTGAATATCGAGTTTCGTAATCGAGAAACTTCTTGCTGATGTAGTAGATTGCATGTTCTGCGCCGTTTATTTCTTGAGCGAGCATGGCGCCCATGGCGGTAGGTGTGGTTGTAAGGTATAAGGATAGTGGTAAATCCGCTTGGGGTGGTCGTAGAACTGGTGGGTTAGTTAGCAATTCTTTGACCTTGTCAAATGCTTTTTGGCATTCTTCGTCCCATTCAACGTGGTCGGTTTTCTTGAGCTTCTTGAAAACTGGTTCACATATCATGGTGAGTTTGCTAATGAAGCGTGAAATGTATAGGATTTGGCCCAAGAAACTTCGAATTTCGTCGAGGTTCTCCGGGGGTCGCATTTCAAGGATTGCTTTGACTTTCGAGGGGTCGACCTCGATGCCTCTTTGGCTCACTACATGTCCTAGTAGTTTACCGGATTTAACTCCAAAAGTACATTTTTGGGGGTTGAGGCGCATTTTGTATTGTCGTAGGCGTGTGAAGAACTTGCGGAGGTTAGTGATGTGACCACTTCTCTCCTTTGACTTTACGATCATATCGTCGACGTAAACTTCGACTTCTTTGTGCATCATGTCATGTAAAAGGGTTGTAGCGGTGCGTTGGTATGTTGCGCCAGCGTTGATTAGGCCGAAAGGCATGACCGTGTAGCAATATGTCCCCCACGGTGTAATGAAGGCCGTCTTTGCCATGTCTTCTAGTGACATTTTGATTTGATTGTAGCCTGCGTAGCCGTCCATGAAGGATAGGAGGGCGTGATCGGCGGTGTTGTCGACTAGGACGTCCACATGGGGTAATGGAAAGTCATCTTTGGGACTAGCTTTGTTCAAGTCGCGAAAGTCAACGCATACTCGAATTTTGCCATTCTTTTTCAAGACTGGGACCATGTTTGAGACCCATTCAGGATACTCGATGACTTGGATGAAACCGGCTTGTAGTTGTTTTTCGATTTCTTCCTTGACCATAAGGGACCATTCGGGACGTAGTCGTCTCAGCTTTTGCTTGATGGGTTTGTAACCGGGTTTAATGGGGATGCGGTGCTCGGCGATGCTTCGTTCGATTCCGGGCATGTCTTTGTATGACCAAGCGAATACGTCCTTGAATTCGCTCAGGAGTTGTGTGAATTGGGTGCGCTCGTGTTCGTCTAGTGAGGCTCCTAGTTGTAGTTCCCTTGGTTCTTCGGGGGTTCCCACGTTTATGGTTATGGTTTCCTCGATGATTGGGTCTTGTGTTTTTGGGTGCACAATGTTTGCAATGTATTTGTTTAATGATTGATTTGTTTGTTCATTTTCTCATGAGTTAGTGTCTTTTGTATTTTGTGTTTTGTTTGTTGTTTGTTGATTTTTGTTTGTTTTAGCTTGAGACAAGACGTAAGCAAATTTATTCATTTCATTATTTTGAAGAGAATTATTCGACATATCAGAAAATTGCTTGGAGCTAGCCTCCGTAAAAAGGAAATCTAAACTAAAGCTAGAGTCTAGGATAGATGGGTCGACAAACGACCCGACACTAAGAGCATTAGAATCTAAAAGAATTTCTTCTTCTTCTTCATCGTCTTCTGTGCCGCTGGAGGTGCTGCTTGGGCTGCTTGAGTTGCTTGAGTTGCTTGAGTTTGAATCGCTCTCGGCCTTGTCCTTGAGATTAGTGACATGGTCGAAAAGTGGTCCTTCACCGGTGATAAGCTGGAAGTGGTGTCCTTGTGCGTCGGTCCACTTCAGCGTCTTATACCATCCGTTGAGGGTTTTGTCTGTGGCGTCGGCTATGAGTAAGTTAGGATCGAAGTGACGGTCTCGCATGATCGTGGAGACGATCTCTTCGTTTTTGGTGCTCGGTGAGGCCTTGAGTGTGTTAGGCTCGGCCTCACTAGAGAAACAAGCTTCGGATGAATGGATGATGTCTCGAAGGGAGGTATTCCCGTCGACCATTCCTCCGGGGGTGAAATATGCGTTCAGGTCGAGGATGTAGGGTCGCAGGGTGACCTTGTGGGTTGACTTTCGTCTTTGGATTTCCCTAACCATCTTCTCCTGGTCGCCGTTTTTGGGCTTATAGCCTAAACCCATGGTGAGCCAGAGGCTGTTGTTGTTTTTTGTTCTGAAAGGTTTGTAGGTTTTGATTGGTGTACACGTGATAGCGCCGACTTCGAAGTCGAAACCACATAAGTCTTCTGTGGGTTCGGCCACAATTTCGGCAGAATTGGGCTCTTTTGGTGTATCGAAAAGGGCTCGAAAGTTTGAGGCATTCAAGGTTATGATCTCCTCGTTGAGAGGGATCTTAACCTTCTGATGTAGAGTAGAAGTTACGGCCTTGGTGGAGTGAATCCACGGTCGTCCCAGGAGTATGTTATAGGAAGGGGTCATGTCGATGACTTGAAATTCGACTTTTCTTTCTATGGGACCACTGTGTATGTGAAGAGAAATGGTTCCTTTCACGTGACGTCGGGTTCCGTCGAAAGCTTTGACTCCATCCATGCTTGGGGTGAAGTCTTTGTCGGATAGTCCGAGGCGATGTGCGGTGGCCAATGGTAGAACATTGACTGCGGATCCGTTGTCAACAAGGGACACAGGCAAAGTTTTCTTCATACACTCTATGCTAATGTATAGGGCGAGGTTGTGGTTTGGTCCGAATGCGGGGAGATCATCATTTGAGAAGGTGATAGCTCCTGGTAACCAATCCCTGGTGACATGGCTGACCATTTGATCCGGAGAGATCTCAGCGTCTGCGCATGCTATTTGTAAAGCGCGAATGAATGCATTCCTATGTTCCGCTGAGTCTCGTAGAAGGGCCCAGATGGAAACGTCGGCTTTTGTGCGAGCGAGTTGCTTCTGAAGCACCTCATTCGTGTTAGGTGGTGGAATTACTGTAGAGGTGGAGGGTGTACTTGTAGAGGGGTTATCCTCTTGGGCTACGGCCTTGCCTTTCTCGGCCGCAGTTGCTTTTCTGGCATGTTCATCTGTGAAGATATTTTGATAAGGACGACCAGAGCGTGTGAGATGTGAAACTTCGTCTTGGCCTTCCTTCTCGGGCTGCTCGCCCTTTTCTTTTTGATTTTTGTTTTCGGGCTGCTTGCCCTTCTTTTTGTTCCCTTTCTTGTTCTTTTTGTTCTTATTTGAGGAGGGTGTAGTCGAGAGTTGAGCTACCGTTTTGTTAGTGGGTGGCCACTCTTCATCTTCGTCATCACTGAACCATACCCCATTGATTTGGTTGTTGGTGGGTGTGACCAAGTAGGAGCAATCTATGACGGGTGCTGATCCGGGGAAGATTGCAGGGTTGTCGTAAATTGTGGGGTTGCTTTCGGCTCCGAGGCCGATTTCCATGAGCTCTTCGAAATTCTCGGCATCGCCATAGTCAAAGTGTCTTTGCCACTCGGGTCGTAAGCTGCCGAGAAATAAGTACATGAGTTCGTCCTCGTGTGGAGGGTTCAGAACCCGGGCAAGTAGTCTTCTCCAACGGGCGAGATATTGAGCGAAATCTTCCTCATCCCTTTGGAATTGGGTGATGAGGGTATGGAGGGAGAGATGCTTGTTGGCCTTGGAGCGTTGTTCTAAGCGTGCAACTTCGAGTTGATGCAAGGCCTTCAAGTTGTCAATGTCTTTGGTGAGCTGATTAACACGGTCACGGAGAGTTTTCAGCCTGTTGAGGTTAGCCATCTTTGAGGAGCGTTTGAAGGAAGGGGTGATGATCCGATTCATGGTGAGTATTCAGCTGGGGCCTGCATTTCACTTTGCATATTAGTGACACGACTCGACCCACTAGACTCACATTCATTTTTAGGCATTCATTTTAGCTCATTTCTTTGTTTAGAAAGACCTTTTTATGTTTTGAAAAGAGGAGGTTTTCGAAAGGGTTTTAGCTAAAGGAAGCTCTTGAAAAGAGGATGCGTGCGCACATCTCGTCTCGATGTTAAAAGATTTTGCTTTGCATCCGTCGAACTGATATCGGTGATTTGCCGAGGTGAGCTCGAGTCGGATGTGTAAAAGAAAAGGATTCGGCTCGAGCAAGTCGAGTCGAGGATGTTAAAACGGAGTCTAGGCCGTATGACCTAGAGGATTGAAATCCACGAGCTCGGGTTTTAGTCCTTGCTCGGGTTTTTGCTTGTTAGTGAGAAAGGAAGTTTTGAAAAGCTTGTTTCAAAAATTCGCGATAGTTTTGTTTGAAAAGTGTTAGTTTGTTAGATGTTAGGTTCATTTATCTTTGAAACGTTTAAGCGAGTTTTCGAAGATATGAATGCAAATGCTCGTTTTTGAAAAAGACCATGGAGCGCATAGCCTCGAACTTGTACGTATGACTCAAAAAGGGTGAAAAATGAGTCAGTCGGGTACACCTCCAACTACCTCGAGTACGCTTTGGCAGATACTTAACCCCTTCATTTCCTTGCAGCGGCGATAGGTTTTCTGAAGGAGCAGAAGGCGATCGAGATAGTCGTTCTGACAGCCGTGGAGGGGCGAGAGGAAAGCTAGTCCGGCATGTGCTTTATCGAGTGGACAAGCCTGCATGTGGGAACCACCTCTCGAGGGTGCAAAGGGTGCCTAGATTCCAAAAGGAATGGACTCTAAACGAATGTGCATAGCTCAAATATGTATACTTGGATTGTTCAAGGCTTTCAAGTTTCACCTCTTTATTTTTAAAAAGAAAAAGCTAGTTTTAAGTTTTAAAAATAAGATGTCCCCAGAGGAGTCGCCAAACTGTGGAACCCGGGAGGGACGCCAACTCGGCGTCTTGCTTAAGGGCGGATTTTAAAGTTAAAAAAGATTAAGTTGGAAAAACCTTTAAGAACTGTTACGGAGTCGCCACCTAATTATCGCGGAAATTAGGAACCTGCTACCATGTTCTAAGTTAAAAACATGTCCTAGATTTTGGAGCACGCCGACACCCCTAGATCTAAGGCTTGTGAAACCAGATTGGATTCGGGGTGAGGGTACTTTAGAAAAAGAGTTAATTCAAATAATGATTTATGAAAACCTTTTATAAAAGACTATGTAAAAATAGCCTCTACTGACCTAGAACAATCCTTGTAAGATGATATTTGAGCTAATGTTATCGCTACGTACAAGTGCGATAAGTTTGTAAAAGAATGCAGATGCAAAAAGATTGATTAAAACCCTCAGTTTAGCATGTTTAACTTGGTAACGAAAAAGCTCAGTTAAAGGTTGAGTTCATTGTTTAAGTTGACTTTAATGCAAAATAAGAAGGTGCAAGATGCATGCAAATAAAATAAAGTTCAATTGTCCATTGGTTTATTTTATAAGGGTCGGTTGCTTATGCGATTTTGGCGTGTCATCGGATATGGAGTGTACCCGAAGTAAATAGAACACTTGGAGTGCAAGCTACTGGGTACCAAAGCCGGGGCGCTAAAGTGTAGACCCCTTTGTTAGTCCATAGAAAATAAGAAAAAGCTTTGATCCAAGTGGATCGGTACCTACCTTGTCCTGACGCTTCAAATCTGGGCAGAGCTTCGCTTCTTGAACTTAAAAGGAGGATGAATTCAACACGGGATGGTGTGTTGAACTCAAAGATTGGAGTGCTTGAGGCTTTGTGAGTGTGAAAGCTATGCTAGATGTGAAATCTGATGGGAAAAGTTATGTTTCGAAGTCTGATATAGGGGGGTATATATACTAAAAGACCTCGGAGAAATTAGGAAATCGGGGATAAAAACAGGCCTAGGAACCGCATAGCCTTATGCGGTTGCCTCCCCAAACCGCATAAGCTTATGCGGTTCGAGGGTGTGGTTTTTTGTGTAGTTTCCTAGTTTCGGTTGAATTATATCTTAGAAAGATTTCGTGATAATCCTAACTTGCACGTCAAGGAAAAGCTTGGGATATTTCTGTGATATTCTATGATGTTTAGGGCTTTGGAGTGCGGGCCAAAGGCTGGGTTTGGGCTCGGTTTCGGGCCCGAGACCCGGAAAAATGAAAAGGGTGTGTTTGCATAGTTTTTGTGAAATAAGGTAAGACGTGAAGCCGTATTTTGTGTAAGAGGGGGCTAAAGGGAATATTTAGCCACCGGGCCTAAATTTAGGAATTTAGGAATGCTGAATTAGACCTTGTTAATGTAAAAGGACTAATTGTAGTGCAAATGCGAAGCTCATGCCAAATGAAGCAGAACAAGGACCTAGCTAGACTCCAAATGGACAAAATGAACGTTTATTTAAAGCGATGTGAAGCGACCTTAATCATTTTAACATTTAAAACGACTCAAAATGAATTCGACATTAGTTAGAACCGTTTAAGTCAACGTTAAAGCATGCGTAATAAAAGTCCGTGATACATCACAGGGTTTTGTTTGGGAGGGTACGGATATGGGTATCCACAATATCTTAGAAAACTCACTCAAAATTTTCAAAGTATAAATGAACCTAACAACTAACATCTAACATTTTACTAACATCTAACTTTTTACAACTAACATCTAACTTTTTACAACTAACATCTAACATTTTACAACTAACAAGCTAACACTTTTTTTACAAACAAAACTCTCGCGAAATTTTTGAAATAAACATTTTCAAATTTCCCTTTTTACAAAACTAGCAAAACCCGAGTCAAGGTTTTTAACCTAAACTCGTGAATTTCATTCTTTGAGTCTAGTGACTCAAATCCTTTTTAACATCCTCGACTTGGCTAAACCCGAGTCGATTCCTTTTTTTACGCATCCATCTTTAGCCCATGACAATATCCCGTCATTCGGGCTAAGAGGATGCAAAACAAAGCCTTTAACATCGAGACAAGCTGTGCGCACGCAGTCTTGTCTCGAAAACACTTCCAGCTTAATTTCGAAAACTTCCTTCTTTTTCAAAACTTAAAAGAGTCTTTTTCAAACGAAATAAGCTAAAAACGAACGTGTCAAGTTGGGTCTGTCATAGAGCTGATGCACTCCATCCAAATGTAGGTTTCAACTGGATACCCGCCGCACTAAAAACCTAGTTGTCATACCCCCACAAGAAACGAACCTATATCCGAAGAATGACTGGAAATGATGATGTTAACGCACTCCGTGAACAAATCACCAAGCTGACTGACGACCTCGAACGCCTGCTGAACCATCACAAGACCGAGATAAAGCGTTTGGAACAATGTATCAAGGACAAGACCGACGAACATGTCTCGATCCACACTCTCGAGGCCCTTAACCAACAAGACGACGAAGGCTTCACCGAGTATCTCTCTCGATGGAAAAAGCTAAGCGCACAAATTCCAAATCGTCTGCATGAGGACGAACTTGTGCTAAGTTCATAAGTAACCTGCGACCCGTGTATCAGTTATACATGCGGTACAGCAACATCCAAGACTTCAAACAACTCATCAGGGTCGGCACTCAAATCGAGGACGACTTTAGGACTAGTGCCATGGCCAGATACACCGGCGACACCTACCAAGATAACTCACCAAAATCTCCTCGCGCGACCAAGAGTGAGGAAAACTGCACTGTGGATAGCTTTGACACATTTGCAACCAATAGGAGCTTCATGCCTTATACTAAGGCATTCCATAGGTTGGTTGAAAACAACTACCTACAACCAGTCGGGCCTACCAACGAGCCACCCGAAGACAGAAAGCCAAAACTTTGGAACCCGAATGCTTACTGTGCATACCACAGAGGCAAAGGCCACGACACAGAAGACTGCTTCAAACTGAAGCACGCCATCCAAGATCTCATCGAGCAAGGAAAGCTCGACAAATCGTCTCAACAATCCAAGCCGCCCAACGACGACAACCCTTTCGCCGACCACACAATCTTCGGGGGATCACCTCCCATTATGAACTACTCCAACAATATCAAACCAAGCGACAATCAAATCATTGGCGCTTCGTTCAACGATAAATGGGACAAATGGCCCATGTCCAACCAAGCCACGATCCAAGGTGACGGAAAGATTAGCTCTTTTACCATACAACCCAAACCATCCAACGAAGGTTACCCTCCATACAACCACACGATCTTCACAGGATCACTTCCTCCCATAGATCACTCAGACTTCGTCATGCCCGAAAACAAACCAACCCCTAACGCAGACGTTGAGAATAAACTGACAAGCAGAGACGCACCCATTAAACGCAAAAGGAAGATGGCGAGAACGGAGGCGTTGGCGAACGCAAAGAAGAAGAAATCCTCTTAGGATCTAATCCTTTAGGTGTCGGGTCACCAGTCGACCCATCTTCTAGTTTTAGCTTAGACTTTCTATTTTCGGAGACTAGCTCCAGCTTTTCTCCTAATTTGTCAAACAATTCTTCTTTAACGAATAATACAAATAAGTTTTCTTATGTCTCAAGCTAAAACCAAACAAATGAACAATGAACAATAAACAAAATTAAACAAAACCATTTCAAAGACAAAATCGAATCAAAGTATGCGTTAATCGAGTCTCGACACCAAGGGCATTGACGTGTACCCACAGCACGTGCATCACGAAGCAACCGACGAGGCGTCCACTCAAGCACCATTGACGATCTGGCGAATCTCCTCAAGCAATTCAAGTCTTTTAAATACGGGTCGAGTTCTTAAGCATCGAGTCAAACTCCGTCAGTCTAGGATAATCGAGTCTTCGACGTACGACATTTTAACAAATCGATAAGGGAATAAGTTTGCCCATAACCCAGTTTCCTTTTACCCATTTTACTCACATTTCTTATACAAAACTAACCATTTTGCACCGACATACATTGCATCCTAGGAGTAGCTATCCGAAGGAGGTCTAGGCCGGGTACGAAGGTCCAAGTCAATATCAAGCACAAGACAGAAACCAAAAGGTTTTCGACGACTACACACTTAAGGTTCGGTAGTATGCTTGTGGTCTACTACTCCGCTGCTTTTGGAGGAGGATCCATTAATTTGGGGCTCCACAGTGATCATGAATTTGATCGCGACCAAAAGTATGAGTACTCCTGAATCGCCCTCCGCGTACTCGATCGCGTGCCTAATAAGCAAACGAACTTGTCATAGGAGTCCGGCGTGATAGACACATGATCACATGCAATCTTCCCACCATAGGGTCTAGCAAAGTCGAAACTCGAGCCCAGACCACAAAGGGCCCGACGAATTCTCAAGGGGAATACAATCAAAAGTGAAAACAACGGCAAAAGAGCAAAGTCAAAAGGAAACAAATCTCAAAGTTTCCAAGAAGTCAAAAGGAAACAAATCTCAAAGTTTCCAAGAAATCAAGAAGGAAACAAGTCTCAAAGTTTCCAAGAAATTAAAAAGGAAACAAGTCTCAAAGTCTTTAAGAAAGGGACAAAACAACAAAAAGAAAGCCCGAAAGTCAAGTGGCTAAGTGAACAAAGGTCTACTAAAAAATGGACCAGTCTAATACCTCTCCAAGGGACCCGTGCCAAAAGGACATATGGCACGATGGACATTGCTCTGAGCCGAATTTGACACCAAGGAGCCCGTTATCGACACTACCTCATTTCCCGACGACGGAATTTACAACATCAATGAAGAAGCGACATACTTCGATGGTTCATCCAATTATCGAGGTTGGAGAATAGGAATACTCCTCTTTTCCCAAACGGCGAACACGAACACCTCCCTCCATCAAATTGGACTTTGATGTGACAAACAAGCAGCCAAGATCAACTAAAGAGAACCTACCTTTAGGATGCAATGTATCAAGGTCAATCACATAAACACCCTTTTGGACCGGCGGGTCCTTAAACACGCACCTTCTCATACAAAACACCTTTTGGACCGGCGGGTCCTTAAACACGCACCTTTTCACAAAAATGGACCGGCGGGTCCTTAAACACGCACCCTTTCCACATAAACAAACACATTTTACAAAAGTCACCCTTAGGAACTACGCTAGGTTTGATTCCGTACCACGGATACGTAGGCTGCTCACCCGAGCTCAACCAACCCTTTTACAAATTTATGTCTAAAGCTTCCAAAGTCAAGGACATCCTCACAAAAATCCACAAAAATCCACAAAAATCAAAGGCAAACTGTTTCTTTATCGAGGCGTTAAAACGACTACGTCAAGACAAAGTTGTGCTAGACCTAGGAGTAGGACTCTGCTTTTTTCTAACCTTGTTCGTTTTGCAGGAACAACGGCCAGACCTTGAAGCAACCATGCGCCACCAGGTAGGAGGCCTTACCGATCTGCGATGTCATAGTCACTTACATCCCTATCATTGTCGAGTCTCGAGTCACGCATACGATTCACCTTCGTCTTTGAAACACTTCAAACACTAGTTTCATCGTTGTCTTTGAAACATTTCATAGAGCACCTTTCAAAAATTAACTCAGTACTCGAGTTAACGCACCTTAGCACCCGAGTCAATGCACTTTAGGAAGCACTTCCCGAGTTAGTACACATTAGGAAGCACTCTCTAAAAATTAGCTCAACGCCCGAGTCAATACCTTTCAAACAAAAAAAAACACGTCTTTAAGCACTTTTCGAAAAGCAACATTTTCAAAATCTTCTTTTGAAAAAACAGCATTTTCAAATTCTTCTTTTGCAAAAATAGCATTTTCAAAACCTTCTTTTGCGAGAAAGGCATTTTCAAAATTTTCTTTTACGAAAACGGCATTTTCAAAATCTTCTTTTGCAAAAAACGGTTTTCCCTTCAAACAGAAGGCATTTTCCAAAATCGCGAGAGCATTTTCAAAAAAAAAAACTTTCTTTCTTTGAGTACTAACTATGCAGGTACAAGTAAGAGACGAAGAAGGCATCAAGCACGACATAAGCACGCATTCACGATGCTCAGAATGCAGTCAAGCCCATGGAGTACGCCCGACGACACTGGATGCAAGCTACCCCAAGATGTCCAACCACAAAAGACACTCTATCCAACGGCATTGGATACAGCCTATCCAACAACATTGGATACACCACGCTCTATGAATTTGGATCCAACCCGTTGAAGACACAACCCATCCGACGACGTTGGTACCCCTTACCTGACGGTACAAGATACATTGTACCCAAGCCAAACAACAAATGAACAGCCGTCGTTCACCCTTTACATCAACAACCATACCCGGTGGAAATGACCCATCCCGAAGCGCCAAGTCTCAAGACTGGGGGCTTATCTGCGATATCCCGAATATCGACAGATAAGACATTCACCTCCTTAGACTAGGAAGTCACACAAGCGTTATGGTCAACTCATGCACCATGAGTGCGATATACATCTACAACGAAGACTGGGGGCTGACACTCCATTTTAGGATCATACTCCTATACAAAGTACAACAAAATAGATATCCTTCACGGACGTCCCAAAACCTTACTAAGCCTACCATCCAAAGCAAGGACCCCACCTCGATAGAAGACACCCTTAGAACAATAACACTCCAAAAGCAAAAGCGAGTCAAATTCACAATTCGACTTAGCTCAAACACCCCCTGGCCAGCATGCCCTTAAACGTGCATTACCGAACTACGCTGGTCTGATTCCACACACCGTGGATACGTAGGCAGCCTTGCAAAAGGCACGACCGACATCCCAAGCAGAAACGATGTACCATGCAAGGACGGAAGTAACATTTCCAGTTTGACTTAGTTTTTACACCAAAACTCAACCAAACAAAGGGGGCAAATTTAAAAGCATAGTCGCAATCCTGACTTTACTTTTACACCAAAGGACACATAAGACTTTGATTTAGCTTTACACTAAAGCCTCGTCAACGAAAGCCAATATCAAAAGCCAGCACCACTTTACCTTAATCCAAAAACACCTTCTCCCAACACAACTAATACCAAGCACATGCTCCTCATTTTGACTCAATTTTTATAGAAAACTTAGTCAAACTCGAGGGGGTAACTCCAAAAAAAAAAAAAAAAAAAAAAAACTTTCACTCGAACAAACCTTAGCACCAAGTTTGACCATCGTTATACACTATAACTCGGTCAAACTGGGGGCTCACACCATACACCCCTCAAGCTTCCGTCAACGACACCCCTCAAGCTTCCGTCAACGAAAAATAGGGTAATTTTTCGCGAAATGACGCCTGAAGAAGAACATATCACGCTATCTGCAAGCATCTACAGTTTAGCGACACCTCCAGAACCGCTATGAACACAAGCATGCACACTAAAAGCATAATACTTTCATGTGTGCACAAAGCATCAGACACCCAAACACAAGTCCAAAGATCAGACGCCCGAGCAAAGATACAAACATTCAAACACCCAAACATGAGAACGAGCACCAAACATCCCAAGTCCGAGAGGCGAGTATCAAGTGAACTCAAAGGAATCGTAATGATACCACGTTTCATGGCCAAGGCAAGAACATTTACAAGACACAAGACGAAGGCATAGAAGTAACAACAATCCAACAAGAAGCAAGCGAAGTCTGAAGATCTTTAGAAGAGCAAATCGCAGATTCAAATTTTTCCGGATTTGAAACCGCGACATGTGCGAATGAGTTCAAGCTTGAAGTCGCCAGTTGATAAGAGATTTCCCGGAAGAGTCACTAGTCGACAAGGCAATTTCCAGAGCATGTTTTATTCCACGTTTACTCTCCACCTTGGGCTCGATTAATTTTCAGGCCTAAGTATTTTCTTCGGAATCGCAAGCTTTTCAGTTAAGGCGTCACCTAAAGTCCGCCACACTCTTGAACGAGTTTGAAGCACTATGCACAACCTTTGCGTATACACTAAGCATAAGCATTTTCCTCGGACGATAATTCCCAGCGGACGTTAGCACTCTTTACGAGATGAGCACCAACACAAGCGCTAGCACGAAGCATGAAGCATCTACGCTCTTTTACGAGACTAAGCATACGCACTCTTTTACGAGACCAAGCAACAGCAACAACACGCAAAGGTATTAGGCAGGCAGGCATGCCCTTACACGTATGCAAGGACCGTCATGTCCCTAAACATGTTTGTCCCTCCTCGGATTAGCCCGGTTCGGAGTCCTTGTCTCACCCATGGACACATACTCCGCGCCGCTGATGATAACGAGACTGTAACGGTCCGGATGTTATCGTGAAGTTTGACTTTCGCTTTAGTCCTAAGCTCAGTCAAACTGGGGGCTCTGTAGATACCCAAATCTGTACCTCCCGCCAAAAAACCCAGTGATGTAACAATGGACTTTTATTGCAAGCTTTTATGTTGACTTAAATGGTTCTAACTATGACGAATTCGAGTTAAATGTTTTAAAATGCAAATGAGGTTTCTTTATGGGTCATCACTCTTAGTGTCCTTAGAGTGCAGAGTCTAGCTTGTCTCGAGTTTAGGTCCTAATCGGCATGCGCACACCCTTTTCAAACACATAGTCTAATTGATCCTCTTACATTAACAAGGTTCAATTCGATCCACCTAAATCCTTAAATTTAGGCCCAGTCACTAAAACCACCTTTTAGGACTAGCAAACACCTAGGATAGCCTTACGGAATGTCCTATATCACAAAACACTAAAAAATACGCCCTTTTTACATTTTCAGGGCTCGGGCCCAGAACCGAGCCCAGTCCCATCCTTGGCCCGCTTCCCTAGGTCCAAGAACTCACCCACACAAACCCTAGAAGACCATACACGGCCTACTTGGAGTGCAAGCAAAGAAATAGCAAAGGATATTTCGAAGATATTGCAAATCGGATTAAGGAAATACGAAATCTGGAGGTTTTGCCCGACGTACAAGCCGCAAGAGGCCTTGCGGCTCCTAAGGCCAATCGCATGAGGCCATGCGATTTGCCCTGGCATTCGCATTGGTCCTTGCGATTTGAGCGTCCGGTTTTATCCTCTAGGGTTTCCTAAATCCCCTCGGCTATTCCACTATAAATACAACCCTTCATTCGACGATTCAAAGGGGTTTTTCATACAAGATAAACACCTCTCCTCTTAACCTTTCTCCCTAGGTTTTAGAACACACAATTTCACATCAGAAAACACACAATTTTCAGAATACAATTCACATCTCAAGCTCTCTCAAAGCCTCACGCATAAACACCCTTGAATTCTTCATTTTCCTAGTGTTGAATTCTTCCCTTTGAAACGAAGCGCTGCCGGTTTCCTAACTCGAGACAGGTAATACTTAATCCTACCATGGATTAAGGTCTTTCTTTACTTCTTAGACAAGCAAGGGCCTACATTAGGCTCACCCCGACTTTGGTACGCAAGTCTGCTTTTCATAAGGCGGCCATGCACCTCGAATACACACCCTATTCGTAACACCTTTCCAAAGTCGCATAAACAACTGACCTCTCTAAAATAAGTCAATGGACAATTGAACATTTATTTTATTGTATGCATTTAGCAAATCCTCATCTTGCATCTAAATAACTTAAAATGAATTCGTCTTTAAACTGAACTGTTTTCGTTAATAAGTTAAGCATGCTTAACTGAGGGTTTTAAACAATCTCTTTTGCATTATTTTTACAACTCATATCGCACTTGTACGTAGCGAATTACTTAGACTCATGTATGATTATTTGCATTGTTCTCAAGTCTAGTAGAAGCTATCTTTTGATAGGCTTTTCCAAAAGATCTTTCATAAAAACATTATTTTGAACTATGCTTTAGAAAAGTACCCTACTTTAGAATCCGAATCTGGTTTCACAATAGCCTTAGATGGATGGGTGTCGACGTGCCTTGAACTCTAAGAAGTGTCTTTGAGCATGAGGACACGAAGACGGGTTCTAAATTTCCCTCATAATTTAGTGGCGGCTCCAAAACAGTTTTTAAAGGTTTTTTGTACTTAATCTTTTTGACTTTACGCCCTTAGCAAGACGTCGAGTGGTTCCATGTTAATCCCGGTACCTACAAATGGAAAAACAGTAAGAGAATGGAAAAACAAAATAACAGTACAACAATGGATAAGAATCGAAAAACATGCATACAATCTAAGACATTCAAATTGAAATATGTAATTCAAAAAACGAGTACAAAATTAGAAAAAAAAAAAAAGAAAAAAAAAATTACAGTATTTGATTCAGAGGTTGAAGAAGATGAAAATGTTGAATAACTCATATAAATGTCGATAAAGATGAATGGAGGAGATGAATACAACTGAAAATGGGAGATGAAGTGAAGAAGAATTGGGAGAGTCAAGTGAATGAATGTGGAGTGAAAAAAAATGAAGTCTGTCTTGGAAAAAGAAGGGGAACGACGCATTGAACAACCCAATTCATTTTTTTTTTTATTTCTTTAATTAATCATTAATGATGCTCATTTTTGATGGATGAATATTAGCCGTAGATCAACTAATATCTAACGGATGAAAAAGGGATTTAGGGACTTAATTAAAGTTGGGGGACTTAATATAAACCAATTCTATATGTATATATGTATATATATAGATCCCGTGCGCACCACCTTACGGTGCGCACCATGCGCACCAGTTACGTACACAAATCTGTGCATTAGTTACACAAACTTCTATATTAGGCACATAAATATATTCAATGGATACACAAATTTGGGCATTAGATACACAGAAAAAATGGTTAAATACACACAAATTACTAATAAATCTAATGTTTTTATACATGTTTTTCTCATAGTTATTTATAATGACAACAAATCGGATACACAAAAACGAGTTTGGGTACACAATACTTATACGTAAAATCAAAAACTGAAATTTAAATAATAGTAGATCTAAAACTGAAATTTAAATAGGAGTAGATCTAAAACTGAAATTTAAATAATAGTAAATCTAAAACTGAAATTTAAATAATTTAGGTACACAAAATTCTGACTTAGGTACACAACATTACGATTTAGGTACACAACATCACGATCTACAACCTGAAACTCCGACCAACTCCGTGTTCATGTACCACCACCTCCACCACCTTGAAACAACCCATAACTCCGTAGATCTACAATCTTTTAAAATTAAATTGTAGATCTATAATAAAAAGAAGTAGATCTACAATAAAAACAAGTATAATTTCAAAAATCTAACCACACCAACTCAAACATAGTAACTTGTCGGTAAGTTTGCGGTGACAATGGAGTCGTCGGACCTCCGGTGGAGAGAAGACAATGAAGAGGAACGCAAGTATGAGGCGTCGACCTTAATTGGTGGTGCCATCAATGATTTGATGAAGGTCATGATTGATGATGATGATGATGATGATGATGATGATGATGATGATGATGATGATGATGATGATGATTGGTGCTTGATAATGATGATAATGAAAGGATAATTTATGGATATGACTAATTGTTAGAAGTGCAGAGAAGAAGAGAGAGGGAAGAAGAAGGAAGCATTAAAATTGATTTGGGGATAATTTATGGATATGACTAATTCTGGACTCAATGACTTTCCCTCATTACTTGGGCTTGAAAGATCTTATATATATATATATATATATATATATATATATATATATATATATATATAGAGATAAGATCTTTCAAGCCCTGTTTTGGGAAAGTCATTGAGTCAGAACATCATTTGAGATTTTAACACAAAATTTGAGATTTTAACACAAAAATTTAGAGCGCAAAATTCAGGAATATTTGAGATTTTAACAATGTTAAAATCTCAAATATTCTGAATTTTGCGATTTCAAATTTTGTGTTAAAATCTCAAATTTTTGTGTTAAAATCTCAAAGCGGATTCAGGACTCAATGACTTTCTCTAATAAGTTGGGCTTAAAAGATCTTATCTCTATATATATATATATATATATATATATATATATATAGAAAGAGGATCAATTAAGTTGACAAATATTAGTACAGCTCACTCTGTTTGTGGCTGTTATTAGTATTTTGTGCAACTGTTGTCCTTTGTAAATGAAACTGTATTTCTCTCTTTATTAGTCTAGTATTAAATTTATTAAATTTACAGTTTCATTTACAAAGAACAACAGTTTCACAAAATATTAATAACAGTTTCGCCAGCGTAGTGAGCGTACCAATATTTGTCAACTTAATTGAACTTGACTCTATATATATATATATATAGATATATATAGGGGTGGGATCCGGTGAGACCCCCTAACTCGGTGAGACCTCGTGAGACCCCATGAAAATCACATAGTATGATTAAACCGAAAGCATAGGCTCGTCACTATCCATTATTTTAATTTGTTTTCACCATTAGTTGGGTTGAAAATACAAATTACATATTAAAAATTTAAATAAAATATTTATGTCTCGGGTGAATAATATACTAGATACACAAAATTGATACTGCAGATACATTAAATGACGTAGTAGATACACCAAAAAAAATTAGATACACAAATATATGTCGTAGGTACACCAAAGTTATAAAATACATTTAACGACGATATAACATGACATGATAAGGTAGTTATGAACCTCAAATATGTTCCTTAGACCATCAATTAGATAATAAAGACAACTATGCCGAATTTTCGAAATAAAAACTTTTTTAAGAAGGGGTCTCACGAGGTCTCACCGAGTTGAGGAGTCTCACCGGATCCTACATCTATATATATATATATATATATATACAGAGAGGATCACATGAATCCCTTATATTTGGTGCATCCCTTGTACACCCTTAGAGTCGTTAGATTAAAGGAAATGGAGGGCCAAGATTAAATCAAACTTGAGAGAAGAAAAGAAAAAGCCTACTGACTGTACTGCACTTTATCCCAGGCACCTAGGCACTTTTTCAATTTTTTTTTTTTTTTTTTTTTTTACGATTTTTTTAGAATTTTTTTTTTCTTTTTCTTTTTCTTTTTTTTTTTTTTACGATTTCTTTTGTTAATTTTTTTCTTTTTTTTTTTTAAATTCTTTTACTTTTTCAATTACTTAATTATTTTATAGTTTTTGTTATTTTTTTTTATTATATTAAGGTAATAACAAATAAACGTTAAAATAATAATTGACGAATAATTATATAAAATTCTATCACCATAATTTTGTCGACTATTATAACTTAAAGTAACACGTACAAGTTATTAGAATAACAATTGTTACACTTTAAAGTAATAGTAACATCATATCAAGAAATATATAAGGATTAACAAAATTTGTTAAAATAACACGTACAAGGTATTAGAGTAACAATTGTTACCCTTTAAAGTAACATTGATTGCACTTTGAAGTAACAATAATATCGTATCAAGAAAATAATAGGATTAATAAATGTTTGTTAAAATAACACGTACAAGCTATTAGAGTAACAATTGTTACACTTTAAAATAACAGTAACATCATATCAAGAATAATATATAAGGATTAATAAAAATTTGTTAAAATAACACGTATAAGTTATTAGAGTAACAGTTGTTATACTTTAAAGTAACATTGATTGCACTTTGAAGTAACAATCATATCGTATCAAGAAAAATAATAGGATTAATAAATGTTTGTTAAAATAACACGTACAAGCTATTAGAGTAACAATTGTTACACTTTAAAGTAACAGTAACATCATATCAAGAAATATATAAGGATGAACAAAATTTGTTAAAATAACACGTACAAGGTATTATAGTAACAATTGTTACCCTTTAAAGTAACATTGATTGCACTTTGAAGTAACAATCATATTGTATCAAGAAAATAATAGGATTAATAAATGTTTGTTAAAATAACACGTACAAAGTGCTAGAGTAACAATTGTTACACTTTAAAGTAACAGTAACATCATATCAAGAATAATAATAAGGATTAAAAAAAATTGTTAAAATAACACATATAAGCTATTAGAGTAACAAGTGTTACTCTTTAAAGTAACATTGATTGCATTTTAAAGTAACAGTAATATCATATCAAGTACTATAAAGATTAAAAGAAAAAAATACAAAAAAAAAGTAAAAATAAAATAAATAAATAAAATAAAATAAAATAAAATTTGGGCAATATCGTATCAAGTACTATAAGGTAAAAAAAAAAAAAAAAATTAAATTAAAAAAAAAAAGGTAAAAAAAAAAAAAAAAAAAAAAAGTGCCGGCCGGTCCAGGACAGGCGGCCGGTCGACAGGCTGAAGGCTTTTTTTTTAGCTTTATTGCGTGATTCAATCTTGGCCCTCCATTCCCTTTAATCTAATGGCTCTAAGATGGTACAAGGGATGCACCAAATTTAGGGGGATTCATGTGATCCTATTTCTATATACATATATATATATATATAGAAATAGGTTCATGTAAGTTCTATCATATTTGCTAAGTCCGTAAGTTTTCATCTCAACCCTTAGATCATAATAAATCAAAGGTCAAGATTAAATCAAATGGAGGGCTGAGATTAAAACACTAAAACCCTACCTCCTCTCCTTATTCTCAGCCAACTTTTTTCACTCTCTACCTAATCCCTCTCTCTCTCTAAATATTTTCTCTCATTAATCTCTCATTATCCTCCTCAATTCAAAAGTAAATCACCACCGCCATAACACCTACCACCCACCACCCTCCACCATCACCGCACCACCTACATCACCGCACCACCGCACCACAAACCTCCACCACTACGCACATCGTCGCCGCCCCTACGCCGTGGTACCACACCACCAACACCACCACATCGTGCTACCACCGTGCCGCCACCGCCGCCCTCCTCACCACCAGATCTGTCAACTCCATTAACATCGACCATACCCACCATTCACCACCGTTGCACCACCACCACCACCAACCACCTCAAACCGTTTCACCGCCACCACTAACCGCCGCCGCCGGTGCGCCCGCCACCACCGGATCCACCATCACGAAGGTATGAAAATGTCAGATCTGAAATTCATTTCTTACAATTTTACTTGAAATCTTTATTTCGTTTTAAATCATACATTAATTTTTTCAAATCTGATTTTTCGGGCAACAATGGTGGCAGGTGGTGAGAGTGGTGGTGGCAAATGGTGAGGGCGGTGTTCGCGGGAGCGGAGTCGGTGAGGGTGGCGGATGGTGAGAACGGTGGTGGTGGCTAGTAGAGTTGGGGCAAGGTGGTGAGGCAAGGTTGTGGGGACCAGATCTGGAAGGTGGGTGGGTGGGGCATCAATATTGGGTTTGACGGACTGAAACGTGTATTACAGTTTCACTCGTAAAGAACAAGAGTTTCACCCGCACTATACAACAGTTACAAATCGTAATATATATAGAGGTGAGATCCGATGAGTCCACCTAAATATTTGAGTCCATGAGTCCTTCTAACAACCGTAGGATCTAAAAATAATGAACAGCCAAGATTAAGCCACGTAGCATTAAAAAAAACCAAACACCAGCGTTCAACTTTTCAACCAAATAGATAAACATGTTTCTCTCTCTTCATATTAAAATCAATTTAACAAATTCCTCTCAAAATCTCACTAAAACTTGCTGAATGTGGTGAAATTTAACATGATTTCATCTTACAAGTTGAATTTTTTCACTAATCAAATAATTTCATTGAATTTGTCTCCAAAATCAAATAGGTAATTCGTTTTTTTTTTTTTTTTTTTTTTTTTTTTTTTTTTTAGCGATTTTAGTGTGTGTTATATAAATTTGATTATGCATGTTAATCTTGTTCAATTATTGTATATATGTCAATTAAAAAGCATATAATAAGATTGTATCAAAACAAGAAAATAATTGTTGAGTGATATATTGATATGTGGTATGTTCATGTTTTTCCTTTTAAGTTGAAATCTTTTTAATTATTATAGTTGATTTCAAACGATTCTGTAGATTATATCATCAAATCGAACTAATTTTTACTCATCAATCGTATCATATAGGTGTTTATTGGACATTTTCTGCTTGATTGCGAAAACTAGGGTTTAACATTCTTCAATTGTTTATATTTCAGAAGTTCATTTTTTTTCTCAATTATGCATTTTATATTGTTCAGTAAGTGTAATGTTAATAAAAAAAAAAGAAAAAGGTAGAATGATGATATAAACCAAAAATTATCGAAAAATAATGACTGATTTTTATTATACATTTGATTTATACAACACTTAAATGCAGAGAATATGTTGAAGATGATGAACAACCGATGGAGAGAAGTGTTGCACGATACAAGAGCGTTGCAAATCCTAAGATCAGATAAAGGATATAGGTAGAAGTTGAGGAATGAAATAGAATGAAGGCTAGATGTGTTGGACTTATAATTGTAACTAGAAGTAATGGATGTAATGATCGTGGTACAAGTATTCTAGTGGCAAACAAGTTTTTGTGGTGTAGATGACTCAAAGGACAAATGAATTTATTGCTTATCAATTTTTGTATCATCAATTTAATTTTCCGTATTTGACATGTATGGTGATATTGTTTGACATGTACGCTGATATTGTTTGACATGTAAGACAATATTGTTGATAAGTGCATGTGAAATTGTCTATTAGTCTCATTCAATGGTTACGGATCAACAAAATGTGATATTGTGATATAGTTTAGATGTCTCTGTAACGCCCTTGCATGATGGAAGTTTGAGTTTTAGGGACTGTGGTATTATTATTCAATCAACTGGTGACTCATTTGAAATATTTTCAACCTTGATATTGTTTGTTGAATATGACGATATTGTTTATTTGTGCATGTGATATTGTTGATCAAACTTATTTATGGTTGTTGACCATCAAAGTTTGATAATGTGATATTGTTACAAAAGGCTGATGATATTGTTTCTTATGAACTGTGATATTGTTTGTGATACGTGTAATTGAAAAATCATGATGTAAAACTATGTTATAGATTATGATTTTTTACAGCACTCTAACCAAAACTGAAGAAAAATTACAACACTTTGACCATTTGGAATGATATCTAAGAATAAATAATTTGTACATGAAATGTGGGAAAAAAATTGCTAAGTTGATGAGATATAGATTTCTTCAACATTAAGACCTAGTCTTAATCAACATCCTCGAAAGAAGAATCTGCAAAACAGAAAAGCAACCAACAAATATATAATCTCAATAATAATAAACAAAAACATCAATTAAAAGTGAACATCACAAAACGTAAGAGTAATACAAAAATTAAAAGTAAATATGATGATGAAAAACATCAATTGAAACGAAAAAAAAATTTCGAAAATGAAAACTATCAAATAAAAGTGAAATTAAATGAGATAATTGAAAAACATGAATTAGAAGTGATAATAATGAGGAAAAGAATAAATTCAAAAATAAAAACGAGAAAAACGATGATAAAAATATCAACGAAAAAGAGATTACATTCATTAATTAGTTAAAACAAAAATCAATCATGAAGAAACTTAAATTCAACTAAAAGAACGATCAAAACACATGATTTTTTCCAGATTCAATGATTAAATAGATCACGACTTTGAAAATAATAGTAAAACATGATACCTGACATTGAATATACTTGAATTGATGAAGAAAGAAGATTAGATGCATAATTTAGAAGAAAATAATCGACGAATAAGATGCGATGTACGGCGAGAATGACGAGCAAAATAAAAGATTAGAGAGAACTAGATGCAGAGAGGTTAGAGAGAGAAAGTGGCTGACTAAAAGAAATAAAATTGGTAGAAATTAGGGTATATATATTTTATGCTGTTAATTGACTAAAACATCCTTACTTAATTGATTTAATCTCAACCATTAGATTTGTTTGATCTAGTGGCTCATATTAGGACTCATGAACTCAAAAAGTGAGGGACGACTCATGTGATCCTAATTCTATATATATATATATATAGAAACAAGTTCAAACGAGACACCTAAATATTGCGAGACACAAACGAGACACATCATTTTAGCCTTTTTGGTGAAACTTTAACATAGTTTCATGAAACTTCAAAAATTGTGAAACTTTAATGTCTTAAAGTTTCACAATTTTGTTAAAGTTTCACAATTTTTGAAGTTTCATAAAACTATGTTAAAGTTTCACAAAAAAGGCTAAAATGCTGTGTCTCGTTTGTGTCTCGCAATATTTGCTGTCTTGATATAACTTTACTATATATATATATATATATATATATATATACACACACATATATAGTAAAGTTATATCAAGGCAGCAAATATTGCGAGACACAAACGAGACACAGCATTTTAGCCTTTTTTGTGAAACTTTAACATAGTTTTATGAAACTTCAAAAATTGTGAAACTCTAACAAAATTGTGAAACTTTAAGACATTAAAGTTTCACAATTTTTGAAGTTTCATGAAACTATGTTAAAGTTTCACCAAAAAGGCTAAAATGATGTGTCTCGTTTGTGTCTCGCAATATTTAGGTGTCTCGTTTGAACTTGTTTCTATATATATATATATATATATATAGAATTAGGATCAAATGAGTTCCCTTTTACTTTTTGAGTCCATGAGTCCTAATTATAACCATTAGATCAAGAAGATCCAATGGCTAAGATTTAAACAATTAAGTAAGGGTATTTTAGTCATTCAACAATATAATATATTTTAGTCATTCAACAATATAATATAAATGACCTAATAACCAATCATTCATTCATTCTCCTAATTTATTTTCTCTCTCTAGCCTCACCCTCTCTCTCTCTTCCGCACGTTGTTCGTCGATCACTCTTTGCTCATCATATGCATCTACTTTTAATCAAAAAACTCATGTTCAACTACTAATTCCATCTGAACCACGAATCTAATTTTGTTTATTCATCTGTAATCCGTCTTCAATATCAGGTATTATTCTCAATTTTATTTTTCTTGTCATTAATCTCTTCACTCATTCTTATAAATCATGTCTCCTGTTCGATTTTTAGTTGAAATTCATGTTTTTTGAAATTGTTTTTCATGTAATTCTTTGAATTGATATATTCAACATCGTTTTTCGATTTGCCTTTTTTTTTGAGATGTTTCGTTCTTTGTGTTTTTTGTGATTGTTTTTTATGTAATTTTTCTGAGTTTATGATATTCAACATCGTTTTTCGATTTGTCTTTATTTTTGGAGATGTTTCGATCAGTGCAGCGTTATGACTTTCAAAGTTTCAATATTGTTTTTTGTTTTTAGTTTCAATTGATGTTATTCAACATCGTTCGTACTTTTACTTCATGTATTACTCTTGCTTCGTGTGGTGTTTCCTATTGATTGACGTTTTGCGTCATCTTTTGTTTGTTATTTCGTTTTAATGGTTTTCTTTTCAGTTTGAAAACATGCTCTTTAGCTGTGTTTACTCGACTTACATATTGTTTATTCGTAGTCATCATTGTCTTTACTTTGCTCTACTTAGATTTTCGTTTAATTCAAGTTATAATCGTATATTCACACTTTCTCCATGAATTTATGTTCATTAATATGTTTTAGTATCACATCTTCTAATTCATTGTAGTATAATTATTTATTGAACTATAACACAAGCTTATTAATTTTAGTTTGTATTTGATTTGCTTAGCTAAATAATGTGAAATTAGTATGTTGTCGTACTTTGTAATTATCAGTATCATACTATATAACTAACAGTATCATACATTATAATTAACAGTATCACATGATTCTGATTCTTAATTATATCAATTTACTTTGCTAGGACCTTTTGACTCAGCCGTAACCTCTGCGAAAGAAACCACTGCTTCTTTCTCTACTACTCTATGCCCGGAAGTTGCAGAAGTTCGTGGTGGAAATCACCTTTCTTTGAGGTGACTCCTGGACGTCTAAGGAGTGGGTTACAAATGTTGCCATTTAATTAATTCACACTTATAGTAAGACAAACTATTAGTACGTTTGATAAGTGTATTGACTTCTATGAAGCGTACACAGTAGTGTGTGGATTTGTACCAAGAAAGTTTTCAACTAAACGTATTTATTGTATAGAAATTTAGTTATTCTTGGTTGTCATCCCACATGACAGGATTTTTGGATTATTTATCTAGATTTGTTTAACCATATTATAAAACTCATAATCAATAATGTACTTTTACTAATATTTGTCATATGTATTTACAATATCTCATGTTATAATAAACAATATCATACTTCATAAGAAACAATATCATTGTTCTTTTGAAACAGTATCACAAAATCACATTTGATGGACAATATATACCATGTAGCGAGACTGATGAACAATATCACATCCTGTCAAAAACAATATCACCATACATGTTAAACAATATCAGTGTTGAAAGTATTTCAAATACGTCACCAATTGT
This sequence comes from Dianthus caryophyllus, assembly GCA_023091065.1. Classification (NCBI taxonomy): domain Eukaryota; kingdom Viridiplantae; phylum Streptophyta; class Magnoliopsida; order Caryophyllales; family Caryophyllaceae; genus Dianthus; species Dianthus caryophyllus. The sequence continues at coordinate 20,959,305 of CM041524.1, read as the reverse complement.
ATGCAAAACAATAAATATCTATATGTATACCACACTTCAATATGAACATAATCAGACTTTGTTAAAACATTACACATTGTATGCAAAATGATATGTCGTTGTCTACAAAATGCTTCGTAAAACAACATCATAATTCCAAGGGATATTTTAATTAACTTCAGCTCCAACAAACCACCATATCGCTATCTCTCACAGCCTTCTTTCGCTCTTCATTTTTGCCTTACACTTGGATTTTTGATATGTTCGCGCTTTCTTTCTATTCGCACCCTTTGATCTTAGTTGATGGTTGTTTAGCCCTATCGTATGTCGCTAGATGCCTCTCTATGCCGGTGCTTTCTCAAGTCCATTGAAAACTTTCAACTTCAAAATTATTGTTGATACTTTATATCTGTTATAATACATAGCACATTATCACGACCATTGATAAACAATATTACAATCGTTTGTAACAATATCATTACCATTAACAAACAATATCACAACCATTAACAGACAATATCACAGATTTTCACAGCAATATCACGATTTAGTACATTATATGCAATATTGTATGATAATCAAACATTATTAATCCCCACATTCAATGTCATACCAGTCCAGTAACTGTATCATAGCAATATATGGCTGGTGTACTCAATTAACTAAGAAAAAACTATCTAGTACTCAATTATAGTGTCAAACAAATTCAATTCTATAATAAGAAACGATTGTTTCACAATTAAATAATGCTAAAACTATGTATTGGCGATTAAAAATCTATAAACATATAATTTTCGTGATTTAAACAGTTAAGAATGTTAAACCTAAATTTTGCAATGAAGAGAATATGAAACCCTAAATTAAACTTAGAACTTCTGATGAACACCTCTAATATACCATTAATATCTCCAAATAAGTTTGATTCAGCTGATATAATATCAAAAAAACGTTTAAAATCATCTATTATTAACATATATACAACATTATAACAAGATCATCATAATATCATATCTTAATCAACCAATTTTTTGATTATTTTTATATAATTAAATCATTTTGTTTTAATTAAGCATACGTACAATAATTTTGTTCAAAACTAACATTAATTCAATGAGATTAACATCAAAATATCATAGCTCAATCTACATAAAGTTAAATCGTGAAAAAGAAAAAAAGTTACCTTTTGATTTTGGAATCAACATCAGCGAAAATAATGTAATTTAGTTGCTGAATTGATCTTCAAAGTTGAATTCTGGATGAATTTTTGATGGATTTGTGTAGTTTAAGCATGAATCAGGGAGGATTTTCAAAATCACTTTTTTGAGAGAGAAAGATGTCGTGCGTTATGTTGATTTTTCTAGAGGATTGTAAGGGTTTTGTTATGGGTAACGTGGCTCAATCTAAACCCTTCATTTTTGTCAGATCTAACGGCTAATGTTAGGACTCACGGACTCAAATATATAAGTGGACTCACCGGATCCCGCCTCTATATATATATATATATATATATATATATATAGGGGTGGGATCCGGTGAGACCCCCTAACTCGGTGAGACCTCGTGAGACCCCATGAAAATCACATTGTATGGCTAAGCCGAAAGCATAGGCCCGTCACAATCCTTTATTTTAATTAGTTTTCACCATTGGTTGGGTTAAAAATATATATTACATATTAAAAATTCTAATAAAATATTTATGTGTCGGGTGAATAATATACTAGATACACAAAATTGATACTGCAGATACATTAAATTTCGTAGTAGATACACCAAAAATTATTAGGTACACAAAATTAATGTCGTAGGTACATCAAAGTTATAAAATGCGTTTAACGACGATATAACGTGACATGATAAGATAATTATGAACCCCAAATATGTTCCTTAGACCATAAATTAGATAATAAAGACAACTATGCCAAATTTTCGAACTAAAAATTATTTTAAGAGGGGGTCTCACGAGGTCTCACCGAGTTGAAGGGTCTCACCGGATCCTAAATCTATATATATATATATATATATAGAGTCAAGTTATAATGAGTCCCTTATCTTTTTTGAGTCCGTGAGTCCAGTGTAACTCTTAATAACGTTTTTTGTAACTGTAATGCTTTGTAAATGTAACTGTAATTTTAACACATACAGTTACATTTACAAAGTATTAAAGTTACAATTACATATAATTACATTTACAAAGCATTACAGTTTCACAAAACGCTACTAAGAGTTACGTGGACTCACGGACTCAAATTTATTTGTGGACTTAATATAACCTATTTATATATATATATATATATATATATATATATATATATAGAAAGAGGATCAATTAAGTTCACCCTAAAATGCTAAGTTGGTAAGTTGCAATTCTAACCCTTAGATCAAAATAAATAAATGGTCAAGATTAAATCAAATGGAAGGCTTGGATTAAAAGATTAAAACCCTACCTTCCCTCATTCTCAGTCACTTTATCTTCATCTCTCTACCCACTTTTTTCCTCTCTCTCTAAAAAATTTCATTTCTCTCTAATATCTCAACATCCTCCTCCTCTAAATTCAATCACCGCCACCTTAAGACCACCACCCTCCACCACTACTATACCACCGCACCGCCTACACCACCACAAACCTCCACCACTACGCGCACCATCGCCGCCCCGACGCACTACTACCAAAAAAACACCATCACATCACCTCGCCGCCACCACCAGGCGTTCTCTCCTGACACCGTGCCACTACCACCATCGCCGCCATCACCGGATGCGTCATCTCCACCGTCAATCGCTGCCATTATCCTTCCATCAATTTATAACTTTCAAGATTTAATTTTTCGGTATGTAAAACTCAGATCTAAAATTCATCTTTTTTAAATCTTACTCGAAATCTTTTAATTTGGTCATTTGTGTGGTCTTTTATTTTAATTTTTACTTTTTTTTCGTTTTTTTTTTCAGATCTGATTTTTTTTCAAAAAAAATTCACGGCGGCGGCGAAGTAGGTGAGATTGGTGCTGGTGGCTGGTGGAGTAGGCCATGGAAGTTGGTTTGAAGAGTTTCGTGGACTGAAACATCAATTTCAAGGTTTTAAAGTTTCACTTGTAGAAGCTGCGATTTCACTCGTAGAGAACTGCAGTTTCACTCGTAAAGAACTACAGTTTCACTCATATACAGCAGTTACATTCGTGGTGGTGGTTGAGTAGAGGAGGTGTTGGGATGGACTAAAGTTACACTTGTACTCAAATGAAGTTACATGACATAAAAGTTTAACATGGACTACATTACTGATTCTGATTCTGATTCTGATTGTCGATGAGTTACATTTACATATTTAATATTTGATGGAATTGGACAGGTTTGTAATAAAATTGGACCAATAAAATTTTTATATAAAATGACTTCGAAAACTATAAATTACAACCATCAAGAACTAAAGTTACATTTGTATTAAACAATAGTTACAGTTGTAACAAAAAAAAGTTACAAATTAAAATCATTAAAATTTAATAAATTCGAAGTGAAATACGTCAAAATTATATGCATTAAAATTTTGAAAATTTTATAAATTGACTTAAAATTGCTAAAATAATTGTCAAAATAACATTTTATTATTATTTTACACTCATAAATGCTTATATCTTAAGAGTTACAGTTACAAGTTATTAAAGTTACATTTTAAAATGAGTGGCTGAAAATGAAACTTACCAACTTAAAATATATAGTGAACTTAGTTGAACCTGTCTCTATATAGTCAACTTCAGCTAAGTCCACAAATATTGGTAAGTTAGGTAAGTCACGTAACTCTTACTACCATTTTCTGAAACTGTAATTCTTAGTAGATGTAACTGTATTTGCAACATTTTACAGTTTCATTCACAAAGTATTACAGTTACAGTTACATTTACAAAGAATTGCAGTTTCAGCAAACCGTACTAACAGTTACACGGACTTACCGGACTTACCAATATTTGCGGAATTAAATGATCTTCTATATATATATATATATATATATATATATATATATATATATATATAGGGTTGAGTTCCGGTAAGAACACTACCTTTGGTAAAAACGGTAAGAACAGTTAAGGTACATCATAAATATACGTAAAATACATTCGTTTAACGCATAAAATACATTTTGTGAGGTATATTATAAATATATATTAGGTACATTTAAAAATTAAGAGTTATATTTGAAATTTTTGGGTAAATTTCAAGTTCAAAACTAAAATGTACTTTTAGTGTAGTGAAAATGTACCTTAAAATTTGAAAGAAATCTTCAATTTAATGACAATTTACCTTCTAAATTTTAAAATGCGTATCAACTATTATTCATGACTAACCCGCACGTTAAATTTAAAATGTACCTTATGTATATTAATAATGTATTTTGACTGTTCTTACCGTTCTTACCAAAAGGATTGTTTTTACCTGATCTTATTCCTATATATATATATATATATATATATATATATATATATATATAGGGACAAGATCTTTTAAGCCCAAGATATGAGAGAAAGTCGTTAAGCCCAAAATTCCAGATTTGAGATTTTAACCAAAAAATTCGAGATTTTAACCAAAAAAAATGAGATTTTAACAAAAAAAAAAAAGATACCAATTTTTTCCTACGGACCAATTCTTGGTCTGACTAGTGTACACATCCTTCTGAGATCTAATCTCAGCCGTTGATTTTGATGATCCAATGGCTTAGATTACGACTTAATGGCTTTCTCTAGACTTAGGGCTTGAAAGATCTTATCTATATATATATATATATATATATATATATAGATTTAGGTTCATATGAGAAATAGGGCTTAGGTGAGAAATATGAGAAATAATCATAACCATTGATTGTTTTAATCTAAAGGTTGATATTCTTTGGTTTTTTTTTTTTTTTTTTTTTTTTTTTTTTGAGGGGAGATTTTTTTTTTTTTTTTTATTTTTTTTTTCTTTTTTATTGTGAGGGGAGATTTGTTTTTTTTTTTTTCTTTTCTGCTTTTTTTGTGAGGAGATTTGTTTTTTTTTATCTTTTTTTTTTTTTTCAAATTATTTTTATTTTAATTTCATTTTTTTGTTTTCCATTTTTTTGTTTCTTTGTTTTTTTTTTTTTTTTTTTTCAATTTTCTTCTTTTATTTTTTTGATTTTTTTTTATTTTTAGTTGTTTAATGTCTGTAATTTTATTTTCTTGTTTTTTTTGTATCTTTTTTCATTTTTATTCGTTTTTCATTTTTTTCATTTTAGTAAAAAGTGAGTTACGTTTAGGTAACATACGAGATACATTTTTATTATAACTGAATGTACATTATTTCAATAACATACGAGGTTCATTACCTTTACATACGAGGTTCATTACATTTACAAACGAGGTTCATTACATTTACATACGAGATTCATTTCATTTACATACGAGGTTCATTTCATTTACATACGAGGTTCATTTCAGTAACAAATGAGGTTCATTTCAGTTACATACGAGGTTCATTACATTTACATACGAGGTTCATTACATTTACAAACGAGGTTCATTACATTTACATACGAGATTCATTTCATTTACATACGAGGTTCATTTCATTTACATACGAGGTTCATTTCAGTAACAAATGAGGTTCATTTTAGTTAAATACGAGGTTCATTACATTCACATACGAGGTTCATTACATTTACAAACGAGGTTCATTACATTTACATACGAGATTCATTTTATTTACATACGAGGTTCATTTCATTTACATACGAGGTTCATTTCAGTAACAAATGAGATTCATTTCAGTTACATACGAGGTTCATTTCAGTTACATACGAGGTTCATTACATTTACATACGAGGTTCATTACATTTACATACGAGATTCATTTCATTTACATACGAGGTTCATTTCATTTACATACGAGGTTCATTTCAGTAACAAATGAGGTTCATTTCAGTTACATACGAGGTTCATTACATTTACATACGAGGTTCATTACATTTACAAACGAGGTTCATTACATTTACATACGAGGTTCATTACATTTACATACGAGGTTCATTTCAGTAACAAATGAGGTTCATTTCAGTTACATACGAGGTTCATTACATTTACAAACGAGGTTCATTACATTTACATACGAGGTTCATTTCATTTACATACGAGGTTCATTACATTTACATACGAGGTTCATTTCATTTACATACGAGATTCATTTCATTCAAATACGAGGTTCATTTCATTTACTTTATGTTGGATGTTTAGGATAAAAATACACTACCCGAAAATTAAGCAAAAAAAACGCAAGAAACCCGTTTCAAATAAAAAATCCAACCGTTGTTTCTCTGGCCGTTATTTATAATAAAAAACAACGCAAAAAAAATATACGAAACCGTTATTTATACTAAAAATAAGATTTTCTAAAAATTTCAAAGTTTACATTAAAAAAAACGGTTTTTTTAAAAAAACCGTTGTTTTTAATAATTAAAAAAAACGGTTTTTTTAAAAAACCGTTATTTTTAATTATTAAAAACAACGGTTTTTTAAAAAAACCGTTATTTTTAATTATTAAAAACAACGGTTTTATTAAAAAAACCGAATTAAAAAAATCAATTTTTATATAAAAAAATTACTTAAATTGCTATAATTACATATAAATTATCAAAATACAAACAATTTATATAAATTATCAAAATACAATTAATATAAATTATCAAAATACAATTAATATAAATTATCAAAATACAATAATATAAATTATCAAAATACAATTATATAAATCGTTTATAAAAGCTAAGATATTTGCCTTTTTATATAGCTAAATACAAAATACAATAATATAAATTATCAAAATACAATTACATATTCTATTTATGCCCAAACATTAACATACAACAAGAACAACAAGAACAAGAAGAACAAGAACAACAAGAACAACAAGAACAAGAAGAACAAGAACAACAACAACAACAACATACAACAACAACAACATACAACAACAACAAAAACGTAACAACAACAACAACAACAAACAAAACACGACCGTAACAACGGCATTCAAACGCATGCACACACACACATACATACACACATACCTACATACAAACAACATACATACATACAACATACTCTCATATACACATACATATCAAACAAAAAAACGAAATTAGGAAAAAGAATGAAGAGTACATAAAACGAATGAAAAACGAACCTTTTTAAGGAATATAAATTATGGCTTAGCAAACTTCGAACAAAGTATACTTTAAACTTAAATTAAAAATTGAACAATATTGAAACTAATCTAAATGAGAGGTTGTTTAGAATAAAATTAGATTAAAGAATCCGAATGAAAAAAAAAATGAGAGGTTGTTTAGAATAAAATTAGATTAAAGAATCCGAATGAAAAAAAAAAATGAGAGGTTGTTTAGAATAAAATTAGATTAAAGAATCCGAATGAAAAAAAAAAATGAAGTAGAAGAGAGTGTTTGATTATGAATAAGACTCAAAAATAAGAAGCAGTAAAAAAAAATATAGTCCGGCAAAAATAAAAACGTTTGATCTTCCTAAAGAAGCCAAATTTTAATTTTAAAAAAATTTAAAACATAAAAAAAAACGGTTTTTAAAAAAACATTTTTTAATAATATTAAAATATCCGTTTTTTTTAATCAAGCGCCAAATTTTAATTTTAAAAAAATTTAAAACATAAAAAAAACGGTTTTTAGGTATAAAAACCGTTTTTAAAAATTAACAAAAACAACGGATTAATTGTAATAACCGTTTTTTTAATGATAATTAAATAAAACCCTTTTTTAATTACGTGCTTAGTTATTTAAAGTCTAACTAAAAACAACACATTTTAATAAAAACCGTTATTAATATCCTTCCCGTTGTTTTTAATGATTTTTCCGTTGTTTTTAGTGATGAGTTTGATTTGGCGCCTATAATTTTTACAACGGAAATTTTAATTGCGTTGTTTATAATATTATAAACAACGGAAAGGCTAATTTGTGTTGTTTTTGCTCCGTTGTTTTTGCTCTGATTTGTAGTAGTGATATAAAAGAAAAAAAAAACAAACAATCAAATTGATAAAAAAGAACATAAAATCATAAAAAAATGGCTTAGAAAAAAAATTGAAAAAAAAAAAACAAACAAAAAAAGAAAGAAAAAAATATTAAAAAAAAATTGAAAAGGAAAAAAAAAAAGAAAAAAAAAAAAAAAAAAAAAAATGAAAAAAAAAAAAAAAAAAAAAAAAAAAAAAGAAAAAAATGAAAGAAAAAATATGAAAAAAAAAAAAAAATAAAAAAAAATAAAAACATAAATCCTCCTTCATAAAGAAAAAAAATAAATAAATAAACCCCCCCTCATAAACAAAAAAAAATAAATCCACCCTCATAAAAAAATAAAAATAAATAAATCTCCCCTCATATTAAAAAAAATAAAATAATAAATAAATAAATCTCCCCCACCAAAAAATTATAAATCTCAACCCTTAGATTAAAACAATCAATGGTTATGATTATTTCTCATATTTCTCATATAAGGGGTATTTCTCATGGGAACTCAACCCTATATATATATATATATATATATATATATATATATATATATATATATATATATATATATATATATATATATATATATATATTAAAATTAAGTGTTAATTCATTTAAGACATGAAAATATGTAATGTAATTTTAATAAATACCCCCTTTGTCTTAGTCAATTGTTTACAATTGCTTCATTTTTCTCTCACAACATAAAGCAAGTGTAAAAAAAAAAAAAAAAATTCTAAAACCGATGGAGTTAATTAGATAAAATTACATGAATGACGACCATAATTCTAAAAATAGTTGAATGTGTAATTATGTGTTATTCTAACCTTGCATTAACTTAATTGATAAAAAAGATGTTACTAAACATAAATATAATAGTAATCGTCTATGTGATTATCATAATAAAATAATAGCAATAATATTTGTTGAATTAATGGTGATAGATGTGAATGTAAAAAAGTATTAAAATAATAATAGCAACGATAATTATATAAATCATGAGTTGTAGTATCAATATTTTTACTAGAACAATGAAATCTAATACATATATATATATATATATATATAAAGTCGAAACCATGGTCTCTATGGTCGACATTTGTCATGTAACAACCCGGTTTTTCGTGACTTAATTAAACTAAGGCGGAAAATTAATTAAGTCTAATACATGCCGGATGTTAATTAAATTACATTAAAATGGCATAGGATACAAATATATATTACAATCTCTCAAAGAAAACAACGAAACATCCTAATCGTCCCAATAATCCTGAGTCTCGAGAATTGCCTGCAACGGAGACAAAAACACGAAAAATAGGGGAATCTCCCGCTCAGAGGCGGGAAGTGACTGTTCTAACCAACAACCTCTAAACCACAGTTTTGGTTTATTTAACCTATGATTAAAAGTAACTTGGCAGCACTAAACGCGTATAACTCCAGTAGTCACCTTATGTTAATAAAATTGGACAAATAGCATATAATATCAGTTCTCACATATAGATATTTAAATCTCATACAACATGCAGTTCATAAAACGTAATGTAGAATATAGGAAATAAATAAATAAAACACATTTCAACCAGGCAAGCAAAAACATACAAGGAAATCATGATGATTCAAACACGAGTATAAATCCAATCACATAAGGAACAACACTCATAAATAATCATTCTCAATAAGTCGTATTTCAACATTCAGGAAACCAAACCATTCAGACAATAATCAAACAAAACAAGGAAATACATCCATCATGTGATAACAAATGAATCTTCGTTAGTAAGGCGGAAGCATGCAGACATAATCCGCGCAGTAGCAGCCAGGGCCGTTAAAACGGACGTGTCTGGATATGCTAAAGATATCTAAGGTAATAAGGACCGCTAAGTCCCTTGTCTAATGTATGCATACACCACTATAGATAGGATCGTAGCATACTCGCTATTCGAATATATACTCACCTAATAATTCGACTATCACCAAAGACGGGTACCCCCGGATGGGGTTGGCGTTTCCAATTACTATTCTATGGGCCCGCGGAAGTATCGAGTATGCCCCATCCCTGAGGTCGATACCACACGTCAAACAGCAATCTCAAGATCGTTGAATAGCCTTGGGCAACTCTGGGAGGGAGCCCAAGTCCCCATAGACAGCTACCTCGTTAACTTCGAATTTCAAGAGTCGCAACATGGCAAACAATCCAAGTACTAATCATACAACGTCATAATCGAGGGGTATAATCTCATGTCAGGCCGTGCCTTTGAACTCAAATCCTAAGTTGTCGAAGGAATATCGAGTATGAGGAATAACTCGCTCATTATCGGATTCAACCCAAACAACAGCAGAGAGTCTAAGGGTTCCCGAGTTAGAGCGGACGGTCAAAGTGAAGTCAACAATAGGTCAATTCATAAGGGTGGCGCGAGAATTATTCTAAACATGTGAGGAAAAACGGTAACACCAATATACAACACTTAATTCATTAATTCTTTTATTATTCATAACACAGGTTACAGTTCTGACTAATTATAATATCGTCAAACTTTATATTATGTAAAGACTGTATCAAAATAAGTATATACACGTTAATCATATTTAGTATATTATTTATTTATACATTTCTTCGCTTCCTCTTATTAGTATGAGGTAAAGTTGAATTATATATTTCACTTTTATACTTACACGTATTATTAGCTTATATTTTAATAAATACTAGAAGTTCATTTTATTTATAAGTTTGATTTAGTTTCACGTAAACTTTAAGTAATTTAAAGTAGATTAGTGATTAGTGATATAAATAATTGAATTTCGTTATAGCTCGCATTTATTTCTTCCTTTTATTTAAATCGTAAAGTGTTTAGCGATTTAGTAGTTTTAACATTTATTTTAACTTGTAAAAGTATCTTGATGATACTTAGCAAAATTTAGTATTTTTAATAAACTCTAATATAATGACATTTAGAAACTATTCATTTAGGTGGCCTAATTACTTAATCGATTTTATTTATGTATCTTTACGTAGTCGTATTAGGTGATTTAATAATTCGATCGTGAGATTATTAATATTTAAATTTTAGTAATATTCACTTAAGTTTAATTCACATAATTATTTATAACTTTTAAAAATGTCAAAAACTTTATAATTCAAAAACTTAGTTAGGTTTTGTATTTATATATATAAATATATTATTCATCATTTTTGTATAGCTATACTTAGTAAATTTTTAGTCGATCTTTATATGATTTTAACAATTTACCTTTTGGATAATTCTTATTTGTAATTCTAATTTTTAGCTTTATTTAGTAATAGTTTTACTTAGATTCATTTTAAATCTTAAAGTGCCCAATTTCTTATTATTATTTTAACTAAATACTTATTTAGTATATTTTAAGTTCATTGTAAACTTTAAAGTTTTAATAAAGTAATCTTTATATTAAATGTGATATATGACTTTTTATATAATTATTTATTTTAGAAACTTTAATATGAGTAACTTAATTCATATTTTTACTCTTAGTTTGATTTAATATTAATTTAAACTTAATACTCTTTTAACTTAATTCTTCATTTTTAGTTATATTTCGATTTAACTTTTTAGTGACGATAGATAAGTTATATTACTTTAATTTATTTACTTAAGTTATTTAATAATATTTTAATCGCACATTATACTTGTGATACATAAATTTTATATATTTTAATTTACACAAAACAAATAATTTTAACATGACAATATTACAAATAAAATCAATAATAATTCAACAACACATTTTTCACCCAAAACATATTATCACAAAATCATATAAATATCATAATTCACAATTCAATTCAACATGATATTAAAACTAAAATTAACACCCAATTTCATACTATAGCGTATTATACAAAGTTATTAAATAAAATGGTACGGGAGGTATAAGTGCCTAATGCATACTAGCTCACTTTTAATAACAAATTAATTTAAGTAAAACCAAAACGTTAATGTTAGAGATTTTGAGGAAGAAATCGAGTCACCTAAAATTGGCTCACGAACAGGGGCCTCCAAATACGGTCCTAATTCATTTCCTCATAAACCCAAAATAATAGGTAGCCAAGCTAAATGAGAACTTCAGCGGCTCCGGTCGACCGTAACGACGTCGGAAACAACACGAGTAAAAAGAAAGAGGGGAGTGAGACTAAGTCAAGTCGATAATTAAGTCGGGAAATAGAAATAGAAGCGAGGCTCACCGAATTAAACCCCTACGAGGCACGGTGGTCGGAGTTGCAGCTCCGGCAATACTCCAATAAACTAAAAAAAAATAGAGGAGAAGCGAGGGAGCACGAAAAAGGGAAAAGAGAAGGAGCCACGGTGGTCAAGCTCGAGGTGGCCATGACGGTGCGGGTCATGGTGGTCGGAAAAACGAAGGAAGGCAGAGGAGGCGGCAAACAGGGGCGGCGAGGCGCTGGCTTACGGTGGACAGAAAAACAGAGGGAGGAAGAAGGCGGCAGAGGAGGGAGGTGAGCAGGGGTGACCGGCGGTGGCTGCTGAATCGTGGTGGTGCTGTTGAACGGAGTAAAGGCGCCGGCGGTCACGGTGGTGAAGCGGTGGCCGTCGAGGTTGTTGTTGTCGTTGATAGTTTTTGTTAGCTGTTGTTATTGTAGTATTTGTAGTATTAGTATTATTATTATTATTATTATTATTATTATTATTATATTATTATTATTATTATTATTATATTATATTTATGTTTGTTGTTTTGTGCTAGTTGTTGTAGTTGTTGTGGAGCTCGAGGGAAACGAGTGTACATGCGAGTCTGTTTGATTTTGTTTGCTCCGTTTTATTTACTCTTACTTATGAACGTTAATAATTTATTAAATATATTATGTTTTAAATTATTTGTTTTAAATTTTAGTTTCATCATTAGTATTATAAAATTTATAGTTCGAAAATATAAATGTATAAAAGTTATCAGTTACAAATTGTATTATGGTCTCACATATTTTCAAACGGCTAGTTTATTTGCAAGATACATTTCAATAAAATTATATTTATTCAAGTAATAATAATTTTTAAAGTAAAACGTAAATTTATTAAGTTTAATAAAACCAATTGAATCAAGGTTTTAGTTTGACAAGTATTTTAGAAATAAAAATATAATATAGGTTCATATAAAAATCGAGAAAGTTTAATTAGAAATATCTTGAAAAAGTTTATTTAATCGAAATTTTTCAGCCGCGTTTTTAAAGTAAAGGAATAAAAATTAAATTATACAAATTTTAATTTAAAATATTTGTTAAAATAATTAATTTGTATTAATAAAACACGGAGTGTTACAATCCTACCCCCTTAAGAAAAGTTTCGTCCCCGAAACTTGAATAGGATGGATAACTGCTCGAGATTATAAGCAGTTGGAGAAAACATTGATGTTTTTGGAATTGGAATATTAATATTGCTCTTGATCGAGTATGAATTTTCTAAAAAGGAAAGATTTATGAATTTAATAATTTTAAAATATAAATAATTCTTTTTCGAATTAATATCTAAATGTTGCTGCATTGTCATTTTCAAAATCAGCGAGAAAGAGGTTTTCAAAAAGGTAGGGCCTAGAAGTATTGAACAGAATGAAATTAAATAAAAATAATAAGCGTTTTAAGAATTAAAACAATTTATTTAAATTTGAAAATAAAAGTTAACCTTAAAATAGGTTGAAATAAAGAGTTTTAATATTTAAATAGGATGGTGATATAATCAAATTATTGTCCTACCCCCTTAAGAAGTTTTAAGCGTATCTATATAATATTATTATTGTTACTTTTAATGATCACATACATAAGATATATAGCCTTAAGAAAAACGGCATTTAGGGAAAATATGTAAAAGTCGTAGTGATCGTAATGAAAATATGAGCCTTAATGAAATTAAGGAAAATTCAGGTTGTCGTTGAATGATTAAATAAAATTTTAGAGAATTATGAATAACCTAGTTAATATAGCTCATTTACTTAAAAATATTATTACAATGTTATTAGATGAAACAGGATTGTTATAAATTATACTTAGGATAAGATTCAAAATTTATAAAAGGGGTTATATAAAGAGAAAATATGATACATGTATTTATATTTTGACGAGAGATAATTGTAATAGGTAGGAACAAGTTTAAAAGCTATTTAAAATTTAAAGAGAAGAAAGTCGAAACAATTAAGTTTTGAAAGTATCTAAAATTAAGAAAGAAGGATTTTACGAGGAGTTAAAAATAAGAAAAAACCATTTTAGTAGTTAATAGGTAGAAAACTATGAGTTTTAAAACGAATGAAGATTCACGAGAGGGTAATAATAAATTTTTGAAGATAATCAAAAATAGGATTCGAAAGTGGATGAAATAAGAATAAGCAATACACAACAGTTAAATATCAAAGGTATTTCAAATGCCGAAATTAGAAGTTGTGCGAAGCAAGTAAATAATTTTCGAAGATATTTTAAATGTGGAAAACGGCAATAAATTTTCGAAGTTAGTTAGGAATTTATGATGTTAAAATTTGTTAACACTGATGAAACTGTTGCTGGCTTTTAACAAGAATTTGATGTTTCAGTGAATGGGACATCTGAGTTTACTGAGTTTGAGCATCTTATAGAAAGCTACTGAAAACATACTAAACCAAAACTAAAACTGAGAATCAAACTAAAGCACATGGATTACAAAAAGAATTTTCAAGTCCTAACAAGTTCTACCAACTGTAACAATCCTAGGGAGTACGTATGGCCAGTGAAGCCCCCTTCTTCTTGTGACTGACCTTAAAACAAAATTGCCTTAGTCTTTTTGTTTCTTCACTTAATTCAAGTCCTGGTAAATAATACAATTTCTCCTTGTCTTCTTCCAATTTTTGAGCAACTTCCATCATCCCCATCTCCTTAACATTTGAAATAAGGAGTTCCAAACTCTTAATCTCCTTGTAGGGCCACCTTTTAATTTTTAATACCCTACATCTCCTCCTCAAAGCAGAAACCGATACATTCAACTCTTTTGCTGCCCTAGAAGCTGGCATGTCAAAACACTTCCTTACATCTTCATAATGTATTGAATTAAGTTTTGAAGTTTTATTATTATTATTATGTTTAACCTCCTTGCTAACCATGTTATAGTCATCACCCTCTAGTGTATTCCCTTGACTTGAACACACATTAATCTCGCAACGGCAACCGTGTTTAAGGGCGCATCAATGAAATAATCGATGTGATTATTAGGGTCGTTAAGAAAAGAAGAAAGAAAATTTGAGTTGTCTAGCTCATTTTGCTCAAAAGAGGTTGGGTAATTAGGTATAGGGTCCACATCAACCGTGTATGGCACTGCATTATTATTAGTAGTAGTAGTAGTAGTCGTCGGACAGATTTGAGAAAGCGGTGTTGAGAAACACTCTTCACATAAAAGAGAACATTCACTCCATGGAAGAAAATCAGTTTCACAACTTATGTTGTTGTTTTCAAAAGTTTGAGAGATAATGCCATTATTATTGAAATTTTCTTGTGTAGAAAATGATGGAGGATATTCTATGAGAGAATTATTTGGTGAATGATACGTCAAATCATTTGTTTCGAAAGGTACTTGCGTTGATCTTTGTAATTGTTCATCCAATGACAGGGAACCATCAAACTCAAATTTTTCATAAAAATGAATCTGGTTATTAGTTTCCATGATGATTAGAAGGATGAATACACGAGTTGAGCAGTAAAAAAAAAAATTGTTACTGAAGAGTGTTGTTGTTAGTGATGTTGTTTTAATGGAGGGAAGTAAAGTAAGGGAAAAGAGAAGAAGAAAGGAGGAAAGAGATGAAATTTTTTTTTTTATCAGAAGTGAAACGAGAAGGTGAGGAAATGAGGGAGGTGAGAAGGGAGATGAATGAGTTGGGTAGTGGCTACAGGAGCTTGTCGGTTGAGTGGCTTCGATAATTGGAGCTACTGTGGCTGTCTTTAAATGAGAACCGTTCTTTTGAGTAATGCTCTCATTTATCACACAAGCCTAACCACTTTTACCATTAATAATCAACTTCATCTCCTTCAACTATAAACAATTAATTAAATTTGGTTCTTCCATTTCTTCTCAAACTTTCTAAACCCTGAAATGGCATCAAGCTCTACTGACCGCCTCGCAAGACTTGAGGCCGACCTTATTTACTACGCAACGCATACGGTGAAGCAAAAGCGAGAGCTTATTGAATCGTTGGAGTCTTTCAAACCGAATTATATTAACCGTCTTGAACAAGCAAAGTCGGAACGAAGAAAGGGGGTTCAGTCCAAGAATTTCATGTTGGTACAAAGGATGGATGAAGTTATATACCGCAATCTTGAAGGTTTTTATAACATTGAATTTGAAATTGCAAAGGCAAAAAGGGAAATTGCTAGAGTGTTACGTGCATTTGAAGGGAAGAGTCTTGGTTGATTACGTCTGTTTAATTTCAATTAAGTATTTTGTTAAACTCTGAATAGCTGATTATGTTACTTTCAATCTAGTATATTTCAGTTCTTTGTTATTATACTTTCTATGTTTTTAATATTTTGTTCCTCAATTATTAGCATTTTAGACATCAAATTTCAATCTGATAACTAATATAATTTCTTTTCAACTTCCCTCTCATATCTCTTTTCAACTCCCCTATATATATTAACCTCCTTCAAACATTCCACCATCACCATCCATTTCAAAATCATCCTAAACAGCCACAACCATCAAACTAAACACCCTAAAATCAAATACCCCAAATTTAAACGTTTTTTTCTTTATCAAAAAAAAATGTCTGATTACATACGTGCCTATTTTTTTAACCGACTGTCAACCCTCTACAGGAACCGTAGTACTTTCGATAACCTTAAGTGGAGGTATATATTTCAGATCGACGATTTCAAGTGGGCGAGGATTCGCGCTGTGAGGCACGGTGACATAGTAGCGGTTGAAGAAATTGACGACGGCCTTGACGAACTCGAAGCTAATCTTCAAAGGATTGAGCAGGAGTTGGAGGAGATTGCCACCGAGATTTCAGGAGTAATCGATTTTCTTGATAGATATTATTTTTAGATTGTAATTCGTTTCATATAAAATATTCGGCTTATATAAAAGTACGAAGTGAATTTTGACTCTAAAAATTAAGGAGTTTAAGAAATTCAAAAGTAAGAATGATAATGTTTTTAGGAGATTAAAGAGAAGAGATGATAATTAACAAAGAAGTCGACTATAAGGAATTATTGACTTAGGAAGTTAGGAGTTTTAAAAGGAGTCAATAAGTTTCGAAGGCTGAGAAAATAATCGAATCCACAAGTCTTTAAAAGAGCAAGGGTTTAGCGATTAAAGAAGATATTAGTAATTTTAAGATTAGGATATTTGAAAGTCGAAAAGAGTTTCGATAATAATTTTGAAAGAACGACTTTGATATCGTTGTAGAAGTCTTCAAGTCAATAGGCTTTCCAAATCTTGAATGTCTTCTCAAGGTGTAAAGGTCTTGGTGAGTCCATTTGTTGTGCTTGCCTTCTTATGGTCTTGACTTCGATATATACGTCTCGATTTTTGGTAATGTTAGTATAAAAGACTTGTTAATCAAAAAGATCAGTCATAGAGCACTTAGCAGGTAAGAAAAGAGAAATAAAAATCTATCGAGGTTGAATGACGGTGAAAATTCTAGAATCTAGGTCGGTCGGTCAATCCTTAATATTTCTACCCATTCTCACTTTTAAAGCGTTCTAAGATTATTATTTTAGCGATCTAGGATTTCTAATTCATTATTTGATCCTATAAGTCTATGCCGGACATACGATATGAATGTCTGGCCCAGGTGTCGTCTCGCTATGTGAGATAACTTTAAGTCATTCACGGTCATGAAGACACTGATACCAACCAGAATAACGGGTTTTTCGTGACTTAATTAAACTAAGGAGGAAAATTAATTAAGTCTAATACATGCCGGATGTTAATTAAATTACATTAAAATGGCATAGGATACAAATATATATTACAATCTCTCAAAGAAAACAACGAAACATCCTAATCGTCCCAATAATCCTGAGTCTCGAGAATTGCCTGCAACGGAGACAAAAACACGAAAAATAGGGGAATCTCCCGCTCAGAGGCGGGAAGTGACTGTTCTAACCAACAACCTCTAAACCAAAGTTTTGGTTTATTTAACCTATGATTAAAAGTAACTTGGCAGCACTAAACGCGTATAACTCCAGTAGTCACCTTATGTTAATAAAATTGGACAAATAGCATATAATATCAGTTCTCACATATAGATATTTAAATCTCATACAACATGCAGTTCATAAAACGTAATGTAGAATATAGGAAATAAATAAATAAAACACATTTCAACCAGGCAAGCAAAAACATACAAGGAAATCATGATGATTCAAACACGAGTATAAATCCAATCACATAACGTACAACACTCATAAATAATCATTCTCAATAAGTCGTATTTCAACATTCAGGAAACCAAACCATTCAGACAATAATCAAACAAAACAAGGAAATACATCCATCATGTGATAACAAATGAATCTTCGTTAGTAAGGCGGAAGCATGCAGACATAATCCGCGCAGTAGCAGCCAGGGCCGTTAAAACGGACGTGTCTGGATATGCTAAAGATATCTAAGGTAATAAGGACCGCTAAGTCCCTTGTCTAATGTATGCATACACCACTATAGATAGGATCGTAGCATACTCGCTATTCGAATATATACTCACCTAATAATTCGACTATCACCAAAGTCGGTACTTTGATGGGTTGGCGTTCCAATTACTATTCTATGGGCCCGCGGAAGTATCGAGTATGCCCCATCCCTGAGGTCGATACCACACGTCAAACAGCAATCTCAAGATCGTTGAATAGCCTTGGGCAACTCTGGGAGGGAGCCCAAGTCCCCATAGACAGCTACCTCGTTAACTTCGAATTTCAAGAGTCGCAACATGGCAAACAATCCAAGTACTAATCATACAACGTCATAATCGAGGGGTATAATCTCATGTCAGGCCGTGCCTTTGAACTCAAATCCTAAGTTGTCGAAGGAATATCGAGTATGAGGAATAACTCGCTCATTATCGGATTCAACCCAAACAACAGCAGAGAGTCTAAGGGTTCCCGAGTTAGAGCGGACGGTCAAAGTGAAGTCAACAATAGGTCAATTCATAAGGGTGGCGCGAGAATTATTCTAAACATGTGAGGAAAAACGGTAACACCAATATACAACACTTAATTCATTAATTCTTTTATTATTCATAACACAGGTTACAGTTCTGACTAATTATAATATCGTCAAACTTTATATTATGTAAAGACTGTATCAAAATAAGTATATACACGTTAATCATATTTAGTATATTATTTATTTATACATTTCTTCGCTTCCTCTTATTAGTATGAGGTAAAGTTGAATTATATATTTCACTTTTATACTTACACGTATTATTAGCTTATATTTTAATAAATACTAGAAGTTCATTTTATTTATAAGTTTGATTTAGTTTCACGTAAACTTTAAGTAATTTAAAGTAGATTAGTGATTAGTGATATAAATAATTGAATTTCGTTATAGCTCGCATTTATTTCTTCCTTTTATTTAAATCGTAAAGTGTTTAGCGATTTAGTAGTTTTAACATTTATTTTAACTTGTAAAAGTATCTTGATGATACTTAGCAAAATTTAGTATTTTTAATAAACTCTAATATAATGACATTTAGAAACTATTCATTTAGGTGGCCTAATTACTTAATCGATTTTATTTATGTAACTTTTACGTAGTCGTATTAGGTGATTTAATAATTCGATCGTGAGATTATTAATATTTAAATTTTAGTAATATTCACTTAAGTTTAATTCACATAATTATTTATAACTTTTAAAAATGTCAAAACCTTTATAATTCAAAAACTTAGTTAGGTTTTGTATTTATATATATAAATATATTATTCATCATTTTTGTATAGCTATACTTAGTAAATTTTTAGTCGATCTTTATATGATTTTAACAATTTACCTTTTTGTAAATTCTTATTTGTAATTCTAATTTTTAGCTTTATTTAGTAATAGTTTTACTTAGATTCATTTTAAATCTTAAAGTGCCCAATTTCTTATTATTATTTTAACTAAATACTTATTTAGTATATTTTAAGTTCATTGTAAACTTTAAAGTTTTAATAAAGTAATCTTTATATTAAATGTGATATATGACTTTTTATATAATTATTTATTTTAGAAACTTTAATATGAGTAACTTAATTCATATTTTTACTCTTAGTTTGATTTAATATTAATTTAAACTTAATACTCTTTTAACTTAATTCTTCATTTTTAGTTATATTTCGATTTAACTTTTTAGTGACGATAGATAAGTTATATTACTTTAATTTATTTACTTAAGTTATTTAATAATATTTTAATCGCACATTATACTTGTGATACATAAATTTTATATATTTTAATTTACACAAAACAAATAATTTTAACATGACAATATTACAAATAAAATCAATAATAATTCAACAACACATTTTTCACCCAAAACATATTATCACAAAATCATATAAATATCATAATTCACAATTCAATTCAACATGATATTAAAACTAAAATTAACACCCAATTTCATACTATAGCGTATTATACAAAGTTATTAAATAAAAAAGTACGGGAGGTATAAGTGCCTAATGCATACTAGCTCACTTTTAATAACAAATTAATTTAAGTAAAACCAAAACGTTAATGTTAGAGATTTTGAGGAAGAAATCGAGTCACCTAAAATTGGCTCACGAACAGGGGCCTCCAAATACGGTCCTAATTCATTTCCTCATAAACCCAAAATAATAGGTAGCCAAGCTAAATGAGAACTTCAGCGGCTCCGGTCGACCGTAACGACGTCGGAAACAACACGAGTAAAAAGAAAGAGGGGAGTGAGACTAAGTCAAGTCGATAATTAAGTCGGGAAATAGAAATAGAAGCGAGGCTCACCGAATTAAACCCCTACGAGGCACGGTGGTCGGAGTTGCAGCTCCGGCAATACTCCAATAAACTAAAAAAAATAGAGGAGAAGCGAGGGAGCACGAAAAAGGGAAAAGAGAAGGAGCCACGGTGGTCAAGCTCGAGGTGGCCATGACGGTGCGGGTCATGGTGGTCGGAAAAACGAAGGAAGGCAGAGGAGGCGGCAAACAGGGGCGGCGAGGCGCTGGCTTACGGTGGACAGAAAAACAGAGGGAGGAAGAAGGCGGCAGAGGAGGGAGGTGAGCAGGGTGGCCGTGGTGGGTCGAATCGTGGTAGTCTTTGTTGAGCAGATAAAGCGTGGCCCGTGATCCACGGTGGTGAAGCGGTGGCCGTCGAGGTTGTTGTTGTCGTTGATAGTTTTTGTTAGCTGTTGTTATTGTAGTATTTGTAGTATTAGGCCCTGTTCTTTTCAGCTTAATTTCAGCTCTTATAAGTTCAGCTCAGCTCCTATAAGTTCAGCTCAGCTCCTATAAGTTCAGCTCAGCTCCTATAAGCTCAGCTCAGCTTTTTCAGCTCCTATAAGTTCAAATTTCGGCTTATAAGTTCATTTCGGCTCTATAAGTTCAAATTTCAGCTCCTATAAGTTCAGCTCCTATAAGTTCAGCTCTTATAAGTTCAGCTCCTATAAATTCTATTATGTTTTATTTTTATATAACTACTCCCTCCATTCACATCCAAAGGCATCGGTTGCTTTATCACATTTGCCGAGGCGAATGTCGGAACGGAAATATCTATAATTTCACACGATAAAAAAATCTAAAAATTGGATATGATATAGTACGCATAAAGACGAATAAAACAAGATCACACACGATTATATTTTCACTTATAGATTGTCGGGAATTTCAAAGATTACCGACACATATGAATAGTGTCAAAAAGGCAAATGATGCCTTTGGATGTGAATGGAGGGAGTATTATTATTGCATCATAATAATGTTTCTCATATTTTTTTTTTGTGGAATAAAAAAATTAAGGGTCGAAAATGAAATAAATTGTTGGAATTCAACTTGTTCATTTTGATTTATGATTTCATTTAATTTAGAATTCGCGGTTAAATATTTTGACGAACGATGAATATGTTGGAATTCAACTTGTTCATTACTTTGTTTGTTTTTTATTTTTTATTTTTTATTTTTCCACATTATATAGAGTATAATTTTTTGTAGGTTATTTTGGTTTATTCGTTTTATTTTTCTTTCATCTCGAATCTCTTTTTTTACCCTTTTTCCCGACTCGTTTTGAGTTATCTTTAAATTGACACCTATAAAACATTTCTACAAAATGCAATACTAAAATTCTCGAGAAAATAAATATAGTATATTAAAATATTTAACCGAGCCAACTTATTTATAATCAACTATATATTGAGATATTTAACTATACTAGATCACAAAATCGATTTTGAACACTATTGTTTATTATTAGTAAAATTAATCATTTTGAATAAATTAAAAGATTTTAATTATTGTAATCATCATCATCATTACTATAAATATCATTGTTATTATTGTTATTAATTTAATAAATTTTTTCATATTATATTAATATTAATATTAATATTAAAATTATTATTATTGTTATTGTTGTTATTATTATTATTATTATTATTATTATTATTATTATTATTATTATTATTATTATTATTATTATTATTATTATTATTATTATTATTATTATTCAATAAGTTTTAAATTCTAATAAATTTAACTCCAATAAGATTCAGCTCCTATAAGTTCAGCTCCTATAAGTTCAGCTCCTATAAGTTCAGCTCCTATAAATTCAGCTCCTATAAGTTCAGCTCAGCTCTTATAAGTTCAGCTCAGCTCCTATAAGTTCAGCTCAGCTCTTATAAGTTCAGCTCAGCTCCTATAAGTTCAGCTCAGCTCCTATAAGTTCAGCTCAGCTCCTATAAGTTCAGCTCCTATAAGTTCAGCTCCTATAAGCCGAAAAGAACAGGGCCTTAGTATTATTATTATTATTATTATTATTATTATATTATTATTATTATTATTATTATATTATATTTATGTTTGTTGTTTTGTGCTAGTTGTTGTAGTTGTTGTGGAGCTCGAGGGAAACGAGTGTACATGCGAGTCTGTTTGATTTTGTTTGCTCCGTTTTATTTACTCTTACTTATGAACGTTAATAATTTATTAAATATATTATGTTTTAAATTATTTGTTTTAAATTTTAGTTTCATCATTAGTATTATAAAATTTATAGTTCGAAAATATAAATGTATAAAAGTTATCAGTTACAAATTGTATTATGGTCTCACATATTTTCAAACGGCTAGTTTATTTGCAAGATACATTTCAATAAAATTATATTTATTCAAGTAATAATAATTTTTAAAGTAAAACGTAAATTTATTAAGTTTAATAAAACCAATTGAATCAAGGTTTTAGTTTGACAAGTATTTTAGAAATAAAAATATAATATAGGTTCATATAAAAATCGAGAAAGTTTAATTAGAAATATCTTGAAAAAGTTTATTTAATCGAAATTTTTCAGCCGCGTTTTTAAAGTAAAGGAATAAAAATTAAATTATACAAATTTTAATTTAAAATATTTGTTAAAATAATTAATTTGTATTAATAAAACACGGAGTGTTACATGTCACAATATAATTGGTCAAAAAAATTAATATTAGTATTATTTATAATTCTACTATTGTTAGGATTTTAGATGAAAAAATATTTACATATGTAACTAAAATATAAAACTAAATCTACAATTTAAATCTTTACTATATTAGAACTTTCGAAAAAAAAAAAAATTAATTGAAGATGTTTTTAATTGAGAAGAAAAAAAATAATAATTTGAAAATAAGCAATTATATGACACATAATTTCCTTATTTAATTTTTAGGTAAGTCTTCATCCCTTTTTGTATATATATACATCAAAAATTTTAGCTAGATCTTCCTAATTAAGTACGTACTATGTTAAATAGTTTTACTTTATTATGTTGATTGTTTTTTACGGTGTATTTGATAAGAGTGTTTAAAATTTGAATATTTTTATTTCTTAATTATTATGTTTGATACTTAAACATAGCTTGATTAAATTATTGCTGATCTTTTTTTATTTGTATGTTGTAGATTTATATTTTACGTTTAAGATTTGAATTTTTTTATTGAACAAACTTGATTATAAACCTATAGCAAAACTAATGAATATGTAACATGAAAGGTAAGAATATGTAACATGAAAGATAAAAGTGATGTATAGTATCTATGATTATCTTATTTTTAAATCAAATAATTAGATATGGTTGTATAATAATATTTGTAATGCTTAATGCATAATCTGTTAGTTAGTTTAATAGTATTAAGTTTTGATTTGATTGTCATCTCAATTTTGTATGAGAATATCTGCTAATTAAGAATTAAAAAAAAATTGTTTAGTATAATGATAGGGTAAAGTTTGATTTAATGACAAAATTCCAATTTCTTTATTACCTCATTTTAACGTAACAAAAAGAGAATATATGTAATTAACAAAAAAAAAGCAAAAAAAAAATGAAGATGGTTTAGTATAATTAACATATGTAATCTAAAATATAATACTAAATCTACAATTGGAATCCTTAAAATTGTAGGATACCAAAATTGAAGAATACATATTTTGCTATAAATATATTGGATTAAATATACAAGTTAAGGGAGAAAAATATAAGTAAGTTATATTTTTAAAAATTAATAATAATAATAATAATAATAATAATAATAATAATAATAATAATAATAATAATAATAATAATAATAATAATAATAATAATAATAATAATAATAATAATAATAATAATAATAATAATAATAATAATAATAATAATAATAATAATAATAATAATAATAATAATAATAATAATAATAATAATAATAATAATAATAATAATAATAATAATAATAATAATAAGAACAATAAAACATGACGGCTGTGAGGGGCGATTTTAGGGCGATTTTGCCCTAGCCTCCTCTGCCTCTTCAACGGCGTTCCTCTCCTTGAGCCCCTCCATTGCCGGAATTTTCAGGTATTCATTCCTCTCCTTGAGCACACCCTTTTCGTTCTCCTTGCCCTTATCTTGCCTGGTTATCTCGTTTGGCGGCTTCGATCTCGGTCACGATCACGATCGCGATCCCGGCCTACTTCTTTTTCTTTCATCACGATCACGATCCCGGCCTCGATCATCATCCTCTCCGGAACCCCTGGCCCAGGTTTGGTTGGCCGTTATCGTCGCACTCCTCTCTACCCCAGGTTCGTGGCCTCACCTGCTTTCTGTTTCTTTGGTTTACGCGGCGTGGTAAATTTCTTCAGCCGCGCCTCTGCGGGGGTCTTGAGGGTAGGGGTGGTGCGGGTGGGTCGGGGTTTTGTCATCACCGGTTCTGTGGCCTTGGAGGGTGGTCCCGTGGGTTCGTCTCTAGGCGGTTTCCTCCCTTGCTTAGCCTCTGTTCTCGGCTTGTTCTGTGGCACGTTTCCGGCTTGCGTTTGGTTTTCTGCTTGGCCCGGGTTTTGTGTTCTCTTCTTCTTCTCTTTTCGGGTGTGGTTTTGTTTTATTTGCAGTGTTGGGTGTTGGTTGCGTTGGGTGTGGCCTTTTTTCCACTTACGTTTCTTTGTTTTGTTTTGGTCTCGTGTGTTTGTCGGTTGGGTTAGTTTGTTTTTGTTGGTTGTACTTCTTTTCTTCGGCTGTGTCATGTCCGAGTTGGTCCGGTTTCATTGTCCGTTCTCGGGTATACATGGATTCCACGATGGTGGCGGGCGTGGTCTTGTTAGGGCTTCGTGGCAGCGACATTTTAAGGAGAGGCATTGTACTCCTGCAGCTTTGGAGCTTACGCGTCATACTCTTACTCATAGTTTGACGGTTTTCACCGACACCGAAGTTGTTTTGAGGCAGATGGGTCTGTGGTTGTGTGGGGTGTGTTTTAAAACACGTACCTTCCGCTCTAGATGTCGGCATGGTCCTGACGATGTCGTGGCGCCGCCGGACTCAGGGGATGGCCTTGTTGCCTTTGTTATTCATGATATCCAGCGACCTGCAGCTCTATCTCCATCGGTTTCTACGTCTGGTGCTGAGGTTGAGCAGTTACAGTGGTCTATATCGTCACTTGATCGCTTGCTATCTTTGGGGTTGCGCACTGTGAAGTCCATTCCTCCCAAGTGTCGTCTTGGGTTTGCTCGGGCTCTGAAAGGGGCTCTGGATGAGGTGGCCGGGTCACCTGGTGACCCCTCCTGTTGGGTTCGTTTGGTTGCGTTACCTCTTTGTCTATTTCAGACTTTTGCTCCACGGAGTAATCTAGAGTGTCGTGCGGCTGTTCGGCGGCAGCGGCAGGAGGAGAGTATTTCCAGGGCTATTCTTGCTTGGGGAGCGCCGGGTGGTAGTTTGCAGCTTCTGCAGGACCGTTTGAGCGGTGTGGCTCCTTCTTTTGGGGAGGAGGGTCTTAGCTCGGGTGACCTTGGCCTCCGTCAGTGTCGGCGGAAGGTCTGTGATGGGCACTACACCGCTGCTGTTCGGGTACTTTCGTCCTCTGGGGTTGCACCGTACTCTACTGACACTCTTGCGGCCTTGCGGGAGAAGCATCCAGAAGCCCCGTCTCCTTCTTTGCCGTCTTTGCCCGGGGATCACCCTTCGCTTGTTGCTTCTTCGGCGGTAGTTTTGGATATGATTCGGAGTTTCCCGCGAGGCACGTCCTGTGGGAGAGATGGACTTCGCGCGCAGCACCTTTTAGATTGTTTTAGTGGGGCTGCGGTAGCTGTCTCTGATGAGTTAATCGCCTCTTTCACTAGGGTGGTTAACCTTTTTCTTGAGGGGCGTTGTCCGCAGTCCCTTGGGGAGTACATTGCTAGTGCCCCCCTCACCCCGCTGGTGAAGCCTGGAGGGGGTATTCGTCCGATAGCCGTCGGCACTGTTTGGAGACGTTTGGTCTCTAAGGTTGGTGCTTGTTTGGTTGGTCCTTCTTTGGCGGGCTATTTTGCGGGACTTCAGTTTGGGGTTGGTGTGTCCGGTGGAGGAGAGGCTATCTTGCATGCCTTGAACCGGCTTGTTGAGGCTCGTGGTGGTGAGGTGGGGCTATCTATGTTGCTTGTTGACTTCCAGAATGCTTTTAATCTGGTTGATCGTACGACCATGTTGCTTGAGGTTCTGCCGCTGTTCTCGCCCTTTCCCGATGGGTGGAGTTTTGTTACTCGAGCCCCGCCCGTCTTTTTTATGGGGAACATAGCTTGTTTTCGTGTCAGGGTGTTCAGCAGGGTGACCCCCTTGGTCCTTTGCTGTTTGCCTTGGTTTTACATCCGCTGGTGTGCAAGATTCGGGCCTCGTATGATCTCTGTCTACATGCGTGGTACTTGGATGATGACACTATAGTGGGAGACACTTTGGTAGTAGGGGAGGTCCTCGACTTGATCAGGGCAGAGGGTCCGGGTTTTGGCCTCCATCTTAATGTCGATAAGACGGAGGTTTTTTGGCCTGTGGAGGATCTTCGGAGTCGGCATCCTGGTGTCTTTCCTTCTTCTATTGCACGGCTTTGTCGGCGCTGTCTCTGCTTTAGGTGGTCTTGGCCAAAGACTTGCCCTTCTTTTTGCAGTGAGCTTGTGGCGAAGAGAGTGACTAAGACCATCGCTCTTATGGATTTAGTTGCGAGGATCGAGGACCCACAGTGTGAGTTGCTTCTACTTCGTGCTTGTACAGGTGTGTCGAAGCTTTATTTTACCCTCCGCACTTGTTCTCCGCGTGTCTTCGGGGAGGCCCACCTTGTGTTTGATGCAGCGCTACGTTCTAGCTTGGAACGTATTGCCACGGCGGGCGGGCCTGGGTTTGGGGGCTGGCAGTGGCGCCTGCCACGCTCCGCACCGCCTCGGTGGGCTTGGGGTCTATGCGGCGGGGGACGTTATCCATTATGCATTTCTGGCTTCCCGTTTGCAGACTGCAGAGTTGCAGGCTACGCTACTACGGTCTTCCAGAGTCGGGGCTTCTGGCCCTGCTTTTGACGTCGCTTTACAGGGGTTTACCGAGACTACGGGTTTTGCTTTCCCACGTGACCCAAGTGAAGTCGCTGCCACTAGACATATGAAGAAATTGGCAGATATATACTTCACGAAGGTTGCTGTTTCTGCGGAATCTGCTTTCTCCCTCTCCCCGCGACAGATCGCCTTATGGAGGTCTCAGCAGGGTGCCCATTCATCGGACTGGTTGCGCGCGGTGCCTATTTCTGGGTTAGGGCAGGCTATGAATGGGAGGGCTTACCGTAGTGTGCTTAGTTACCGGCTTGGTATTCCGTTATTTACGGTGTCTAGGCCCTGTTCTGCCTGTTCTCGGGTGTACGCTGGTGATGTGTACGGAGATCATGCGGTCTCGTGTCTTTGGGGTGTTGGGGTTAAGCATCGGCATAACCTTGTCCGCGACACCTTCGGATATCTCGCTCTGGTTGGTATCTCGGCGGGGAAGGAGGTCGACATTGGTCTGGTTGATGGGCAGGGCGGATCCCTTCGTCCTGCGGATTTGCTTCTATACTCTTGGGATAGGGGGCGGGATGTTTGTGTGGACCTCACGGGTTCCTCCCCCTTGACTCAGACTGGGTTGGCCGATTTCGAGTCTGGCAGGGTTGTTCTTGTCTTTGCCAGCAAATGTGCTAAGAACATGGATTCTGTCGTGGTGGCTATGGTTTCCTCCCGTTCTCCTTCTCTACGTTGGGGGAGCTGCATTCAGCGGCCATAGCTTTACTCAAGCGGGTTCAGAACTTCTCTGCCTCCCATGATGCAGGGGCTCGGGCGTCCGCTTATATTTTTATTCGTCTTGGCTTTGCGATAGCAAAGGGGGTGGGGGCCCAGATTGTATCTCGGCTCCCCACCAATTTTGTGTAGATGATGTAAAAATTACTTTTATTATAATAACAACGGCTGCGGTTTATAAAAAAAAAAAAAAATAAATAAAAAATAAAAAAAATAAAAAAAAAATAATAATAATAATAATAATAATAATAATAACGGTATTAGATAAGTATTATAAAATATAATTAGCAAATAAACGAAAAACAAATATGACAAATAATAGATTTTAGAAAATTATCATATTAAATATGGTAAAAGCCAAAAAGAACATGGCCTTAGTATTTATATTTTAGAAATTTTGTCATATTAAATACGGAGTATCATATAAAATTATATCATAATTAGTAAATATATAAATTAGAAAAAATATATAAAAATTACATTTTACATTTATTTTTAAATCTTAATAATAATGATAGATGGCCTGGACGGGGACGGGGTACCCCAACCAGTGAGTATTAAATAGTGAATACAAATTTATTGTTTAGATGGTTTTAAAAACAATTTAATTTTTTTTTTATGATATTTTAATTTTTAAACTAACTCTGAAATAAAGTTTTGAACCTCTACGAAAATTAGGTAACGGGGTTCTTTTTTTGTCACACATGAAATCATTTAAATTTGCACCAATTTTATTTTTTAACTGAACTGAATTATTTTACAATATAAAGACTAATACTAATAAAAAATGGTTAACAATATACTAAAATGTAACTATCATTATTATGGTTTGTGATTTCTTTTCTAAGAAATTTTTGATTTATACTCAAATAATTATATTTCGTAACAGACGGTTTTATAATATTGTCAAAAGTGAAAACTTTAACTAAAATAGAAGTTATTTCTAATTCTTTTAATTTCCATATTAATTGCAATTACAATTTATGCACAACTTTGCCTTAAAGTTGTTTTAATATTCACATAATAAATATTTTAAAATATGAATTATTTATACTTTATACACGCATAATTTACATTTTAAAAAATTAAATATACCCTATTAGGGGGGTGACAATGTATAGAATTGTGAGACGACTTAAAGATCTGAAAAGTAAGCTTAAAAGGCTGCACAGTTTTCTGATATTGAGCAGGCCTTTGAGATAGCAAGGCACTGGTTACATGATTTGCAGATGAAATTGAACAGACAACCAAGTGACTTGGATTTGAGGAGGAAAGAACGAGAGGCAGGGATAGCTTGTAGAGAGTTGCAAGAACGAAGAGATAGCTTCCTTAGTCAGAAGGCGAAGATTGAATGGCTGTTTGAGGGGGATACTAATTCCTCCTACTTTCACAGTTGTATACGCGAGAAGAGGGCAAGGAATAGGGTGCTGGGGATTAAAGATATGGATGGCAAGCAGTGTGAGACTCCTACTGATATTGAGAATGCATTCTTGAAGTACTATGTTAGCCTACTTGGATCTTCTAAACCATGTAAGGCCATAGATATGGATGTGGTTATGGAGGGGAATCAGGTTACAACAGATCAGGCATCACTCTTGCTGCTACCTATAGAGGCAGAGGATGTAACAACCTGGTTTTTCGTCGACTTTAATTACTAAGGCGGAAATTAATTAAGTCTTAAACCAGCGTTATTAATTATACAATAAAAACCCAAATGTTATAACATCGTTCAAGAGTTGAATAAAACAACTCGAAGTACGGAAATTTAAAGGAGTAGTGTTATATATTACATATCTCTCGAAAAGAAACAAAAAGGAAAGCATAAAACGTCTCGTGGCCCCGTCCAAAATCCAGCTCTCGGTCCACGATCATCCTGCACAATAAACTGATGGGGGGATGCCCGCTGAGCGGACAGTGACTAGCTATGCTCATACTTACCCTCGATTTCAATTACTTTGGTTTAATATTATCGCTTTATAAACATAACATTATGATAAAACATAAACATGCTTATTCAAATAGCATATAAAGACATATAAGTCATAATAAGCATGCGGTTTAAAGCGATAAATCATATAAGCATGATATTCAATTAGGAAGGCAAATAACAGATAATAGCATAGCAATAGTGTCACAATATACAACAGGATTACAAAGCGATATCAGATCGCATACAAACATATATAATGTATCATAATCATCATACAGACTCGATTCATTTCAGAAAGTTGTGGTCTTTAATTTTCGAAGATGGTACACACTCGTTCTCATTTAATCAGACAACAAACAACACATACTGCTTACGAGCCTGACCACTGAGTAGGCCTTTGTACTCTAGTCGTTTGCATCTCACTACCATAGTGCAGCGACTTACTCGACTCGTAAACCACGCCGAATACTATAGTACTTGCATCTCATCTTCTAGTGTTCGAAATGATTCGAACTTCAGATACAATCCCGTCAAGTAATCTTTACGCAGGGTAAGAACGAATGCTAGTGTCGCGCCCACTAAGAACGAAACACGGCAAGGAGACCACCGCTATAATCGCCCAAATCGGCACGGATGCCCTGGTAACTTTAGCGAAATAGGGGAATAAAACCCTAGTCTAGTACATGTACACTAGTATCCAATTTAAGAATGGGCTATGCTAATCATAGAGCACCTTAACTCAGGATAAAACGACTATTTCCTAAAGCCTGAGACAAAAGCCTTGGCATATTCATTATCTTGTACAGCAATGGCGACCGCTACAAGACTATCTTAGTCCCACTTCACTTACGATTGACGTTTTCATATCGGAGGCTCAAGCTTGACCTTTTATTTAACTTACTCAAGATTTATTATTTATTTGATATTTACATATCACATGTTACTAGACTCTCCTAGTCTCAGCGTCAAACGTTTTATTTGAATTGTAGGTTTCATATGATCACATAACACGTTCGTTCATTATTTGAAGTGTTGTTAATTATTAACATTTTTAAGTTTCTATAATGATACGTTTATTAGTGTGTCCAATTTTATTTAAGTGTTTTTCAAACACTTTAAGTCATTTACTTATTCATTTTCAATTTTCTATACTTAGTAAAATTTTCAATTATTTTCAATATTTTACTATTCACTATTCACCGTATTTACTATTCATCGTTTTTACTATTCATCATATTTAACTATTCATCGTATTCTATACGTATTATTATATATTGATATATTTCCTAAGTATAAACTTAAAATCTCTTTTTATTTGTTAAGTACAAAATTCTAGTTTCAAAGTCGTTAAGTTCGTTTTGTACTTAGTGAGTTTTGAAAATATTCTAAAAGTCTAGTTTTAAAAATGTTAAGTTCGGTTTGTATTTAGTCATTTATGAAAATATTCTAAAATCATAGTTTTAAAAACGTTAAGTTTGGTTTATAAAAGGTGATCAATGATATTTATTTTAAAATAAGACTCGGTTAAATTTAGTCGTCTATTTATTTAAGTTAGTGATAGTATCGTGGATGATTCATTTATAGTCCGTATGTCCAAGTTCAATAATCCAATAGCAAAGGTAGTAACACACGATTTAATTCATTTTTATAACGGTTACTCATTTTTATCGGTTTAACATAATTCATTTATAATTAAAACGATTTATACAAAAATTCAATTCTAATTATTATTTAACTTTAGTGACTTAATGATAATTTCATTTTGGTCAAATTTAGTCAATTTTGAATGGTAATGTCGTGTGATATGATATATGTGTCAAATTGATTGATTTCTTTTAATTTCTTAAATCTAACTTATTAACTAATAATTAAATTATATTAACAATAAACTAAAAAGTGATAAAACAAATTTTAACCCTAAAAATGAAGGAGATGCCGTGAGCAAGCCTAGGTTTTCTAAATTTTCATTTTTCGATTTTATCGGTTTTTAACTTAAAGTCTTTATATTTTAATTATTCTAATTATACTAAAACGATTTAAACTAAAATGAAATTTACTAAAAATTTCATTTATAATTATGAATAGTGTTTTTCAACACTTTAATTTTCTAACTTTTTAATCTTAATGATTTAGCTAGTTTAATTTATATAGTTATTAATATAATTACTTGTTAGTGAATTAAAACAATAAATAATAACAAACACAAAAATAACAAGAATCAAAATGAGCGAAAATGAAGAACACACATGAAGATACATATGAACATCAAGAACACCAAGCATAAACTCAAGAACACAATTTGCATTTTTACTAACATATAATTTATTTTCCTAATTTAATTTTTTTCACATGAATACATCTATTTTAACTAACTTAATCTAATATATTATTTACAAAAATTAAAAGTGAAAATTTATTAAAATAAATAGGGAAAACCGTGGCTAGCTTATGTATGTATAAATTTTTATTTTTTTGATTTTTAATCACTTTAACTCATTGTTAATATTTCACATAATTTTTATATGATAATACTACTCAAATAAAACATAACTAAACATAAAAATCATATGAATATAAATTAAAATGCTCAAAATTAATTTAACTAAATATATGTACATGATACTACAATAATCTATTTAACATATTATTTAGTTATTATCATTTTATTATACAACACATAAACACACAAGTACATACAAGTGATGTTTAACATATTTAACATAATTTTCATACTCATAAAATTATAATAACAAAACAAACTAATTTACTAAAAGGATAATATAAGACATAGTTAGTCACCTTAATTAGGATGTTAATCGTCGGGGATCTAAAATAAATTTTAGATCGGATTTTTCTTCACCCATAATACCCAAGATAATCACCCAAATAATCCATGCAAGTTAGCTCCTAATGCCCACTAATATAACTAGAATTACTTAGGATTTATTAGAATAATATTAAGGTTTTTATTTAAGTGATTTAGGAAGAAAAATGGAAAAAATAAAAGAGAGAAAAGGAGAGCTATCACACGACATACATGGAGGAGCAAGGGTGATGTTTTTGACTTAGAAAAATAATGAGGAAAAGCTAGTAAGGAATTAGGTTAAATGTATTAGGTTTTGTTGGTTTTATTTAATAAATAATGTTTAATAAAAATGCATTTATGACATCAAAATTCAAGTTGCCTTATTTGACTAATTTAAGAAGCTTCCTAAGGATATTTGATCAAAATAAAGTTTTTACGAAATTTATCAGTTTTAAAAAGTCGGGTGTCGAAAGCGATAAAAGTTAAAAAGTGCTGTTCTGACGATTTTCTGAAAAGTATTCATTTTATAAATTTAAAACTAAAATATTTTATTTACTACTTTAGAAAAATTTTAAAAGTGACGGAAATGAAAATGGCAATATTAAAGTAGTAGTATTGAATTTGTATTTATATTTTATTAAAAGTATAAACTTTAAATTTAAATATAAAATAAAATAAAAGTGATGATGATAATTATAATGGTGTAAGTAAAGGTGTAAGAAAATGGAAGATGATAAAATTTGACTTTGATGACCAAAAGTCAAAAGTCAAATTTTCGGGCTCGATTTTTCATTTCTCGAAATTTTCGATTTGCGCGATCGCGAAAGGTTTCGAAATAAAAGATATAATCTTAAAATAGTGTTTTGAAATAAAATCGGAAATAAAAATAAAACTAATTTTCAAAAGGTACTAAATATAAAAATCGAGTTTTAATCCTTGAAATTTTGAATAAAAATTTCCTAGGTCGAAATACTTATTTTTTTCGTTGAATGTTATAGATTTAAAGAATTATAAACAAACGTCAAAAAGTTAATCAATTTAAAGTAAGTGTGACTTCAGATTTCGACAATTTAGAAAAAGGCTAGTTTAATAGAAATGAAATAGTAATTTGATATTAAAACTAAAGTTTTTTATTTTGAAAACGAAAAATGTTTGAAATTGAATTTTATGAATAAAAGGTTTTACATTTATTTTTATGAATAGTAAATATAACTTAACTTTTTTTGAAATTTGAAAGGCGATATAAATTTTATGTTGATTTTTATAAAATTTTGAAATGTTATTCTTTTTCAATTCTGAAGATAATAGAACAAACTTTATTTTTCAAAATTTTTAAATTTGTACTTAGGAAAATTTATTATTATTTGGCGTAAAATTTTCAGTCGCATTTTATTATATGGAAAAAGGATGAATTTAATTTGAGGAATTAAATTCTTTTATCATATTGTGTTAAAATAACACGGGGTGTTACAGAGGAAGTGAAGCAAGCGATGTTTTCAATTCCAGACATTAAATCCCCTGATGGATATACAAGCACTTTCTTCAAGAAATCATGGCACATTGTGGGGAATGACGTGATTGAGGCAGTGAAAGACTTTTTTGGTAATGGATGTTTGTTGAAACAAATTAATGCAACCAATATAACGTTGATTCCCAAGAAGACAAGTCCGCAAACAGTTCTGGATTTTAGACCCATTGCTTGTTGCAATGTTATATACAAGGTGGTGTCTAAGGTCATGTGTGGAAGGTTGGCTATGATTTTACCTCAGATACTGTGTGAAAACCAGAGTGCCTTCACAAGAGGCAGATCAATCCTTGACAATATTCTAATATGTCAAGATTTGGTCAGATTATATCACAGAAAGTCGTGCTCTCCTCGATTTCTGGTTAAGGTTGATTTGAAGAAAGCTTACGACTCAGTAGAGTGGAATTTCGTGGAACAAGTGCTTCATGCTTATCAATTCCCTCCTCATTTTGTTCAGTTGATAATGCAATGTGTTACAACTCCCGTGTATTCACTGGTTCTGAATGGGAATACATTTGGGTTCTTTAAAGGGGGAAGAGGGCTTAGACAAGGGGACCCTCTGTCACCTTTGATATTCACGATTTGTATGGATTACTTGAGCAGAGTATTGAAAATGGTTGGAGAGATGGAGGATTTCAGGTTTCATTCTTTATGTAAACCATTGAAACTCAATCACTTGTGTTTTGCAGACGACTTGGTAATGTTTTGTAAAGGAGAGATGAAATCTATACGATGGTTGATGTGGGGTTTTGAGGAGTTTTCTACATGCTCTGGTCTCGAGATGAATGCCTCTAAATCAGAGTATTATGTTAATGGAGTGACTGATGGAGTGAAGCAAAGTATTGGTCAGAATTTCGGACTCAATGAAGGGACACTGCCATTTCGATATCTTGGAGTACCAGTTTCACCAAAGAAGTTGTCGGTGCTGGACTGTCATGTGCTGATTGAGAAGATTGTAGCTAAGGTGAGGAGCGTGGGTGCTAGGAAATTATCTTACATGGGGCGTTTAACCTTGGTAAAATCGGTTATTAATAGTTTGCATCAATATTGGGCTCAGATATTCATTTTACCAGCCATGATCATCAAGAAAGTGGACTCAATTTGTCGGAACTTCTTATGGGAAGGACATGAGCATTACACTCGAGGGTGTCCAGTGGCTTGGGAGGAGGTGTGTAAGGAGCAACGAGCAGGGGGATTGGGTATTAGGGATAACAAGTGTAACACCCCGTGTTTTTATAGCACAATTTTATAAAAGAATATAAATCCTTAAATTAAATTCATCCTTTTTCATTATAATAAAAATGCGACTGAATTTTTTTTTCGCTAAACATGTAACACTCCATGTTAAGTTAAGCCTTTTATAATTGCGCAAGTCTTTAATTAAACAATCTCGCTCAATATTTGTCTAACACAATGCGCTATAACTTTTCTCGCACCTGAATTAAAACTATTTTGATATACTTCAAATTTGAACTTTATTTTTACATATTCGAACTTGATAAATAAAATGACGAATAGACGACAAATTTTCCAACGACAAATTTCGGCGCGCAAAACGAGGCCAAATGGGACCCACATAGCCGAAATAATTGGTGACTAAATCACCAAACAACCTCATCCAAATTCAATGACACATAATGTAAAAACTTAATATGAAACTAATTTAGCTAGAGAATAATTTCAAAGAAACTAATTTAGTTTAAAAACATAATCATTTTGTTTATTCTTTAATAAAGCATATTCCTTTTCATCTAACTACTTTCCAACTCCTTTTAACTAGCACTTTTCGGAAACTATCGAAATTTTAAGTCAAACTTAATTTAAACTGATAAACGTTTTGACAGTTGATTTTAATTATTTAAATCGATAACTTTCGACCAAAAAAATATGTATTTCGGATTAGTAAAATTTTAATCAGAAATTCGAGGACTTTGAACCCAATTTTTGTTTTGGTCACCTCTTGAAGTTTATTTTCATTTTTATTTTCGATCCTACTTTAATACATTATTTCAAGACTATATATTTTATTTCGAGACTTTTCATGTACGCGCAAATCGAAAATTTCAAAAACGAAAAATCGGGCCATGGAACCCCTTTTGGCCGAGAAAATGGTGAGCCCTAGCTCACTCTACTCTCTTCCAATTTCTTACACACTTGCCTTACTTCTCTTACACCCACCTTACTTGTCTTACACACATGCTTCTTCACCTACACAAGCATGCTCTTCCATCTCTTACACACATGCTCTTCCATTCTTACACACTTGCTTCACTCTTACAAGCATGCCTTACACATCCATAATCCTCATCATCACTTAGTTTAGTTAGTTAACTTTAATTGTAATTGCCTAGTTCATACTTAAATACAATCTAACCACTACACACATACACCA
The DNA here is from genome assembly GCA_023091065.1 of Dianthus caryophyllus. Taxonomy (NCBI): domain Eukaryota; kingdom Viridiplantae; phylum Streptophyta; class Magnoliopsida; order Caryophyllales; family Caryophyllaceae; genus Dianthus; species Dianthus caryophyllus. The sequence goes on along the minus strand of CM041524.1, from coordinate 20,921,925 downwards.
CAAATTACTAAGTCATCTACTTACTACATAACTAATACACAAATAATAATACATACTACATACATGCACTACTAGTATGCATAACTACTACAACATTCATTTTATTTCTACTACTACATCCATTTTATTACTACTACTACTACTACTACTACTACAACTCATTTCCACACAACCAAAAATACATCAAGTCTTTTCTTTTCTCTCCTAATAAAACTCATTCAAGTATATTGTAAGAACAACTTCATCATCATCCTCATCCTCCACATTCTTATGATCTTCATCCTCTTCATTTCATTTATTCCTTAAACTTTCATTCTTGTCTTTAAATTTTCTTAAGCACTTAAGTCATTTCTCCACCATTTTAATTAGTAATCACTTTCCCTTTTTACTTGAAATTATTTAAGAAACATAAATCAAACTAATTAAAATTTACACATCACATAAAAATAAAAATGTTACTACACTTTATGTTTTTATTTAGTTTAGTTAAAATAATTACTAACTTGATTTATTTTTCATTTGTGATGTACTAATCTACCCAAAGAAGAGGAGCAAGGTGGAGCCATCGATCTTAGTATCTTCGACCATATTATCGATCCCGATAATTGCTAGGACTTTCTTTTCCTAACCAACTAAGGTGCTCCCGCACACTATATTTGCTAAGCACCTACACCTAATTGATTATATGTTATGGTTTTATGTGTGTATGAATTAGTATATCACTTTAGTATTGCATGACTAATTACAAGGCAAAAATCGAAAAATAAAAATTGTGTAGAACATGTTAAAACCCACGGCCACCCTTAAATTTTTCACTTAATTTTTCTTTCTAATTTTTGTTAATTGCATGCTTAAAATACTAAGTATAAGATGTATATGAAAATATAATTAGTTTATGTTTAGGACTTTAAATGAAATTGTTATGAAATTTACATGTTTTAAAGCGTTAGTTGTGTTCTTGAAATATTGTTATTCTTGTGTTTGAAATGATGTTTATTTATGTTTGTTAATGTTTGTATATGTTTTTCACTCATGTTAAATATATAAATAATATAAAGAAGATTAGTCATTGAATTAGAAGTATAAAAATCAAAAATAAAAAAATAGTGAACCTATATGAGTGCCACGGTTTTTCTACTAATTTTGGACCAATTTTTAGTTTTAATTTTTCTAAATAACATATTATGATTAGTCTAGTTAAATTAGACTTGCTATAAAAATTTGAGAAAATAAAACGATAATATAAAAATTTGAGTTAAAAGTGTTCTTTAGAAAAGCATAAGTGTTCTTGAAAAGTTCATAAGTGTTCTTCATTTTTAGCTAGTTTTGATTTATGATTTTTATAGGTTTTATTAAATTGTTGTTTTAAGTCACTAATAAATAAATACAATACTAAAATACATAAGTTAATTAAGCTAAATCTTAATAATGAAAAACTTAGAAATTTAAAGTGAGTAAAAACACTATTCATAAATGAAATAAAATATTTAGTGAAAATCGTAAACTAGTTAAATCACTTTAGTATGATTTAAAGAATTAGTATATAAAAACTTTAAGTCAAAACCGATAAATTAGAAAACGAAAATAAAATACTACAAGTGTACAAGGGCCACGGTTTAGGGTCTATTTTTGGACCTAAAATAATTTTGTCACTTTTTATTTTTATCACTTAAATGATTTAATTAGTTAAAGAAATGAATTATTAATAAAAACAAAAAAAAAGAAAGAAATAAAAAGCTAAATGAATAAAAGAGCTACGGTATTCCCATTATTTTTGAGTCAATTTTGGTCAAAATGAATTTGTCACTTAGTCACTAAATTTGATTAGTAATTAGGATTATATTAGATTGTAAAATGAATCGTTAATAAAAATAATCAACGAAACCGATTAAAATAAACGTTACACGTATTAAAATGAATCATCTCGAGTGTTACTACCTATGCTTAAATTTGGATGTGGACACACGGACTATTTAAAATGAACTATGACAACTCGCTAAAATTTGAAACCGTTAAAACTATAGTTAAGTATATGACTAAATTTAACCGAGTTATACATTTAAAATAAGTTTTCAAATCACTAAGTACAAAACGAACTTAACGACTTTGAAATTAGAATTCTATACTTAGAAGATAAAAGTTGAGTTTGATACTTAAATAAAATATCCTAAGTATAAAGAATACAAAGTATAAAAAAAAATATATATATATGAATACTAAGTATAAAAATAAAACTAAGTATAAAAAAAAATATATAATAATAAATACTAAGTATAAGAATACATGTACGTATAAAATACGAATAAAATACGAAGTATAAAAATACGCATACGTATAAAGATACGTACAAATACGAAATACTAAAATACGAATACGTATAAAAATACGGTAAATAGTAAATACGATGAATAGTAAATACGATGAATAGTAAAATAATGAATAGTGAAAATATTTAAATTTTACGAACGGACTCAAAATAAATATTTAAGTCTTTCTATGTATTCTGCTTATCTGAAGAACTGCTAGAAACTAAAATTTCATTATACAAAGTTAGACGATATATTTAAGTTACAGAATTGTCACCTATTTTGAATGAACGAGGAAATAAGAATTTGAGAAATGAACTACTTGAATAAAATACTTGGATTGTTCGCCATGTCGCGACTCTTGAATTCGAAGTTAATGAGGTAGCCGTCTATGGGGACTTTAGCTCCCTCCCAGAGTTGCTAAAGGCGATCTAATATTTTTATATAAAGTATTATTTCGGTGCGGGATATACAACCTCAGGGATGGGGCATGATTGATATCTCCGTGAGCCCATACTACGGTAATTGGAAACTCCAGCCCCACCCGGGGGTACCCGTCTAAGGTGATAGTCGTATTATTAGGTGACTACTTACTCGAGGGCGAGTATGCTACGATCCTATCTATAGTGGTGTATGCATACATTAGACTCGGGATTTGGCTGTCCTTATCGCTTTAGGTATCCTTAGCCTGTTCAGACACGTCCGCTTTGTTCGGCCCTGACCGCTATTGCGCGGACGTCTAGTATGTCAGCCACGTCCAATCTGTTTGGCCCTGTCCACTATTGTCTAGTGTGTCAGCCACGTCCAATCTGTTTGGCCCTGTCTACTATAGCGCATTTTACGTCTGCATGCTTCCGCCTCGCTAACGAACATTCACTAGTTAACGTATGTTTGAATGCATTTCCTTGTCTTGATTGATTATTGTCTGAATGACTTGATTTCCTGAGTGTTGAAGTACAATTTATTGAGAATGATTATCTATGAGTGTTGTTATGTTACGTGAATGGATTTATACTCATGTTTGAATCATCATACTTTCCTTATGTGTTGCATGCCTAATTGCTATTTGTTTTTATTTATTTATTTCCTTTATATAATGTATATGTTTTAGAATTGCATGTGTCGAAAGAGTGTTGCGGGAAAATGATAATATATAAAAACGCAGGTACCCCGAGACCAACGCTATTGAACGCTGGGGAGAGTTTACCTTTATTTTGTACTCCTTTTTGAGAGATTGTAATCAAATAACTCTGTTTATCTTAAACTCATATTATGTATATAGAGTTTGAAATACGATAACAGCTGGTTTTGTAATATATAGACTTAATTAATTTTCCGCCTTAGTTTAATTAAAGTCACGAAAAACCAGGTTGTTACAACAAGAGATGGAACATTGCTGCGGTTGGTAAACTGGTATGGTGGATACATGCTAAAAGTGATCATTTGTGGGTGAAGTGGATTCATCATATCTATCTGAAAGGACAAGATTGGCTTGAGTAAGTTCCTCCTATAAACTCGAGTTGGAGTTGGAGGAAGGTCTGTTCAGTAAAGGCGAAGCTCTATACAGGATACACTTCGGGGCAGTGGACTACATCAGAGTATACTATCAACGAGGGCTATGAGTGGCTAGGATCTACAAGCCCGAAGCTGCCATGGACAAAGATAGTATGGTCGAGGTACAACATACCCAAACATTCGTTTATTTCGTGGCTCTGTATCAAAGATAGGCTATTTACTTTTGAACGGATGAGGAGAATAAGATGCACAAGCGAGGTTGTGTGTTTGCTATGTCAGGAGAAGGAGGAGACGAGGGATCACCTGTTTTTCGAATGCAAGTACAGCAAGAAGTATGCTGAGCTGATGGAAGGGTGGCTGGGTGCTGATATTGGAGACGTGAAGGGGTGGCAGCAAGCCTTTAACAAAAGGCATTTGTCGACTTTCAAGCGTCAAGTGAGTTTTGCGATGATTTGTGGATTGATATACTCCATTTGGAATGCGAGGAATATTTGTTATAAGTCTCATATGATTGTACGACCTGAAAATTGCTTTCGACAAATACGAGAGTGTATAGTTAGTCGAATTAGACACAGTGTAAAGGAGCTAAAATTTGATGATAGAGCTTGGTTGGAGAGTATCGTATAGTGGAGGGATTAAAATACATTGTAAGTTGTAAAAATGTTTGTTTGGAGCTTAATGATATTTACATGATTTCCCAAAAAAAAAAAAAAAAAAAAAAAATTAAAAATTAAATATATATATATATACTACCTCCGTTCCACAATGATAGTCCCATTTAGGTTTTCGAAAGTCAAAGTTTTACAACTTTGACCATATATAACATAAAATCTACACAAAATTTTTATATGATAATAAGATATTTATATTCGTTATTAAATTATCTTTCATAATATTTTATTTTCAATGAAAAATATTTGCATATAAGCGATAAAAAACATGGTTGAAGAGGCGCGTTGGAGACCGCGTAAAGTCAAAGCGGGACTATCATTGTGGCACAGAGGGAGTATATAGGAGCCCGGCCACAGGACGGGCACCAAAACTAGTAATCAATTATAACGACAACAATATAGTTGATTCAAAAAATAGTAAGAACTTCGTAACAGAAGAAGCAAAAATAAATTGTATTACAGAGTAATGTCGAAATTTCGTGTAATCTTGAGCATACATAAAAATTTAGACACGCAGACAAGACTTCTAAGCAAGTGTCATGTACTCAAGTTTCTGATGAATGAGATTGTTTATGGGAGGCAGAGATGAACAGGGGGAAAAACAGCACATACTCATGAACTATCATGAGGAAAATTCATCAAACCAAACCCAGAAAAGCAAGAAACGAGAACCGATCCACTAAACCACTGCGGGCATATCCTTGAGCCATGAATCTAGTGGCTTACCGATGGAGTAAACAATGAACCCGATCTCCCTAAGATGAGCAGCATTCACGACATTCCTGCCATCAAACACAAATGCTGGCTTCTGCATGTTGTCAAAGATCCTCTGGTAGTCAAGTTTCTTGAACTCATCCCACTCAGTCATAATGCAAAGGGCATGAGCATCTTTTGTCGCTTCATAGGCGTCCCAGACAACACTCACTTGCTTCACAGTTGTGGGGCTTGATGGCTGCAGGTGGATCGGATGATCCCAGTCGAACTTCTTCATGGTTAAGTCACGTTGGATCTGGTCCTCTGTCACTTGAGGGTCATAGATGCTCAACCTTGCTTTGTCTCCTAGTAACCCATTACACACATCAATAGCTGGTGTCTCCCTGGTGTCACCAGTGTCTTTCTTAAATGCAAAACCAAGAACAGCAATCTTCTTGTTCGAGACAGTGTTAAACATAGATGAAACAACCCTGTTCACAAAACGGCTTTTCTGATAATCATTAATCTTGATGACCTGTTTCCAGTACTCGGCCACTTCAGGAAGTCCGTTACACTCACAGATGTACACCAGGTTCAGAATGTCTTTCTGAAAGCACGACCCACCAAAACCGACACTAGCATTCAAAAACTTGCACCCAATCCTGGTATCTTTACCGACAGCATATGACACTTGGGTAACATCAGCACCAGTAGCTTCACATAGAGCTGACATGGCATTGACTGATGAAATCCTCTGTGCCAGGAAGGCATTTGCAGCAAGCTTTGACAGTTCAGCAGACCACAGATTGGTGGTCAAGATCCGGTCCTCGGGAACCCAGTTTGCATAAATATCCTTCAATGCTTGGATTGCCTTCTGACCATCAGGAGTTTCTCGGCCGCCAATAAGGACTCTGTCAGGCTTGAATAGATCATCGATAGCCGTACCTTCGGCAAGAAACTCCGGGTTTGAGAGGATCTGGTATTTGATCCCTTTGGTGTTGTGGGTCAAAATCTTTTCAATTGCTTCAGCTGTTTTCACGGGAACCGTTGACTTCTCAACGACGATTTTGTCAGACTTAGACACATCGGCAATCATACGGGCAGCACTCTCCCAGTAGGTCAAATCAGCGGCTTTCCCTGCACCAAGACCCTGAGTTTTTGTAGGAGTGTTGACTGATACGAAGACAATGTCAGCTTCCGCGACATGTTTCTCCACCTCAGAGCTGAAAAACAGGTTCCTGCCGCGGCACTGCTTTACCACATCGTCTAGGCCAGGCTCATAGATCGGGAGCTGGTCACTGTTCCACGCGTTGATCCGAGACACAGAGATATCAACTACTACCACTTCAACTGAAGGACACTTTAGAGCTATAACTGCCATTGTCGGGCCTCCGACATAACCAGCCCCGATACAGCAGATCTTCACCATTTTCACTTTCCACCTAAGGTTAATCAAATCAAATAAGATATCAATATTAGTTACGAGTATTAGAGTATCAACGTTGCTGTGAATCTAAGCATTTTCATGAGATTTCATTTTCATGGGGTTGGGAACATCAATCACAAGCATAAGATCTACTTATCAAATCAAATTTTATCTCATATCAATCACAAGTATTAGACTCAATGGACGGACATAATTATTTATTTATTTATTCAATTATTCGAGATGAAAATGGATTACTTCATTTTTTCCGTACTAACTACCCAAACACAAGAAATCGCGCTCAACCGACATTAGAGTATAAAACCAATCACGAAATTCAAACTTCTACATATCATAATTTCAGGAATAATAAATAATTCTACGACAGACATATTGATCACAAAAGTACGGCTCGAAATCAACAAATCTCTTAATAATACAAGTGTTCCATCACCTGTAGATCAACCAAATTATGCAACACAATACATTTGCTCACCATACTTAGCTGCATCAAACTCATGAAACATTGAGAAATCCAATCAACACATCTAGAGCTAGTAATACAAATGTCCAACCAAATAATTAAGTGAACCAAACATAGAATTCACCAAAAAAAAAAACCAAAATTGGCCAAAAATAACATGAAAAAAGATGCAAACATTACCTGGATTATGCTATGAAAAGCGTATAGTTGACTCTAGAAGGAAAAAAGTGTTTTCAAGAAAATGGATGGAAAAATAATTAGGGGTAGAATGGGGCATTTATAATATTGAGTGGATTAATTATAGAAATAATAAGGATTATAATAATGTAAAATATTATGGGTAAGGAAAGAATAAGGAGGTGTAGTCTGAAGGTGGCCTGGAGGTCAGAGATCTGACCACTCGTTACTGGTTAGTTAGTGGGATGAGACTGGTGTGGGGTACCATATCTCCAGTTATTTTGATCACAGATTTCAATTAGTCTCCTATAAAATGGATCGACCCGTTTTTAAGTTAAGACGGGTCAAATATGACCCGTTTTGGCCTTTTTTTTTTGAATTTTTTTAAGACTTTTTTTCTTTTTTTTTTTTTTTAAAAAAAAAACTTAACTCAGGTAACGAATAAAACACAAATTTTAAATGGTAACAATATTGATAAAAATGGTAACATACTATTATATTGGTGACATATTCTCAAAACATTAAAACATAATTAACTTATTTTGATAACATATTATACAATTATGGTAACATATTAAACAAATGTTATGACAATTTTTTATTTTATTTCAATGTTTTATAATATGTTACCATTTTACATTAATTTGTTACCATTTTCAATAACCCTATAAACACGAACCTATTTTGGTAACATATTATACAATTATGGTAACATATTAAACAAATGTTATGACAATTTTTTATTTTCTATGTTTTATAATAGGGTTTTTTGTCAGATAGTACCTTTTATTTAGGGAGGTACAAAACATCGCCACAAATATTAAACATCGCCACGTATTTATTACGGTTTTGCCCTTGCTTAAATAATGGTTAAAAATTGAAAATTTACTTTTTTACCAAAAAATTAAAATTTTACTGATTTACCCAAAAAAATGTCAAATTTACTAATTTAACAAACTTATATTTTAAACTCGGTAAATTTTTAAAAAAACTAAAAAAAATGTCGTTTACGGGTGACGGTGAAGACGATTATGGTGAAGATTTTGGGAGCGATGAAGTGTTAGATGATAACGGTTTGGCAAATGATAGTTTTTTGGTAAGTTTTATACTTCGTATTTAATTGAAACTCGGGTCGAAATTTACGTTTTATGTCGAAAATAGGTTGAAAATCCGAAATTTAAGTTTACTTCGTATTTAAGTTTAGTTGGGGTAACAACCCGGATTTTCCAATAAAATAAAATAAAGAAGTAAAGGTTCATAAAAGAAAATGAATAAAAATGAAGGCCACGGTGGCGGAAACACCGTGTAATCCGAGTCGTCACTCACTAAACAACTAAACAACGATAAAGAGGTAGGCCTTGAAGCCTAATTGTAGATACCCATATCTGTCGATATGGAAATTTATGGGAAACCCGACAAACACCCTATGATGATAGGACAACTTGTATTTCGTGTCATTTATTTGAGTTCGTTTTACGATGTAAGTCGGGCGCCGTCGACGTAATGTTTTATTAATTTAAATGATATTTGAATTAATGTTTAACAGGGTAAATTTATTTCTGTCAAAATTTATTTGCCTCAAGTTTATTTTATTGAAAATAAAATATTTCGATTTGAAAAATCATTTTAAGTTATTCGATTTGAAAAATCGCTTTTACAAATTTGATTTTGGACTTGGAAAGTCGTTTCTCGTGCTTTTAAGACGCTTTATTAAATTGTATTCGATGAATTCATTTTCTTAACAGCAAGTTTTAAAGCTCGTTTTAAGCCCAATTTTAAGAGCGATTTTGAGCCCGTTTCAACACGAATTTCGAGGCCCTTTTCTCCCACCTCCTTCCCCACATACCAAAGCTTAAACCCAGCCTAGAGCCACATCCTTAGCCCACCTCAAACAACCAAAACGTAGCCCAAGATAGAGCTGATCCGCAGCACCTCGTAGGCCCCAAAATCAGCCCTTATTTGACCCAAACCCGACTCCTATTCGCCTACCCATGACCCATACCCGTACCCTAACTATCCTACCCACATACCCTTGCCTTGACACTCAAGAAAACACCCTACAAAGCCCTAGAACGAGCCTTGGATAGCAGCTCTCGAAAACAGAGCAGAGTTGCTCTTTTTCATTCAAAAACCCTACCTTTCGACTCTATAAATACACACTAACCACAAGCATTCTGTAACACCCCGTGTTATTTTAACACAATTTGATAAAAGAATTTAATTCCTTAAATTAAATTCATCCTTTTTCCGTACAATAAAAATACGTCCGAATTTTTTTCGCCAAATAATACTAAATTTCCTAAGTACAAATTTAAAAATTTTGAAAAATAAAGTTTGTTGTATTATCTTTAGAATTAAAAAAGAAACACATTTCAAAATTTTATAAAAATCAACACAAAAGTTAATATCGCTTTTCAAATTTCAAAAATGCTAAGTTATGTTTACTATTCATAAAAATAAATATAAAACCTTTTGTTCATAAAAATTAATTTCGAACACTTTTGATTTTTGAATAAAAATGGACCTTTATACTTTTCCCGTCTCTGAAATTCGGGTCAACAATTTCAAACACGCAAATCAAAAATCAAGCATCTTATCCTCTTCCACTTTTTTTTTACTTTTGAAAAGCAAACTTACATATCAAATATATAATCATTTTGATTATTATTTATAAATCATATTATATTAATATCTAATTACTATTTCAATTCTATTAAACTAGCATTTTCACAAAACATCGAAATTCTAAGTTATACTTAATTTAAACTGGTAAACGTTTTGACGTTTGATTCTAATTATTTAAATCATTAACTTTCATCCAAAAAAAAAATATATATTTCGGACTAGTAAATTTTTAATCAAAATTTCGAGGGTTATAAACCCAATTTTTGTTTTGATCACACTTCGAGTTTTATTTTCATTTTTATTTTCAATCTTACTTCGATATACTATTTTAAGATCGTATCTTTTATTTCAAAACTTTTCGTCACAGAATCGAAAATTCCGAAAAACGAAATCGAGCCCACTTGTGCTCCATGTAGGCCGGCCCTCCTAGCTCACCATGACCAAGTTTAGTCTTCACTTTTCCTTAGTCAAGCCACCCTAAGTTATACTACAACATCACTTCTACTTTTACACTACAACATCATCACATGCCTTTTCTTTTAATTAATTAAAACAAAACTAATTTCCATGTGATTTAATGTTACCCGTATAAATTTTTAGACCCTAACTTACGAGGTCCGAAAAGTGGTCATACGGACTCGGATTTTAACGAAACAAAAGCCTAAACCACCTAATTTTTCGAGACGGATTTAATGGTACAGTTTTCATAAATTTTAGACAGACCGAGCTAAATTCATTTTTCTGTTTTCTTTCAAAGGTCAAATTTCATTCCTCGAAACATTCTATTCGTCTATTTTTCGACGTTCCTTAACTTTTAAATATTTTCTTCAATAGTAAATAAAATATTTTAGTCTTAAAATTTAAAAGTAGAAATATTTCGAAAAGTCGTCAAACGCGCACACTTTAACTTTTATCGCTTTTAACACCCGACTTTTTAAACTGACCAAATTCGTGAAAAACATTTTTTAACACAAATGGACAACTTCTTTTCCAAATAATGATGAGCACACTCTAGTAAGCCACCCTACTTATTTTGTTCCCTAATTTCTTTATTTACAACATTATTTTTTTCTAATTTAATTAAAACTTACACAATACACTTTCTAACCTCATTTATTTCTAACACATCCTCATCTATTTTCAAGGAGCAAATTCAACCTCACTTTGCTCTCATAATGTCGAGCCTCACACTCCTTTTCCCTCTCTTTGTTTTTCTTATATTTTCTTCCAAAAACCTCATAAATAAAACTCATATTATTTTCTTAATATTTCACTAGTACTTCTAGCTTATCCTTGGGTATTTTGGAGCTAACATTACTTAGATTATTTGGGTGAATAACTTGGGTTTTATGGGTGAAGAAAATCCGATCTAAAATTTATTTTAGATCCCCGACGATTAACATCCAAATTAAGGTGACTAGCCTTGTCTTATATTATTCTCTTAGTAAATTAACTTGTTTTGTTATTATAATTTTATGAGTATGAAAATTATGTTAGATATGTTAAACATCACCTGAGTGCACTTGTATGTTTATGTGATGATAATAAATGATAATAACTAATAAAAATGTTAGTATACTTTATATGTTTTCATTTTTGAACCATATTGTTTTTCACTCTAAATTGTTATTTATATGTTTAGTTATGTCTTTTATGAGTTTTAAACATATTGTAAGTATATGAAAAATTATGTTAAATATTAACAATGAGTTTAAAGTGAATAAAAATCGAAAACAAGTTTATGTACAACCTACTACTACTCACGGCATTACCCTTTTATTTTAATAAATTTTCACTTTTAATTTTTGTAAATAATATGTTTAGTTAAGTTAGTTTAAAATGGATGTTATCATGTTAAAAGAATTAATTTAGGAAAATAAATTATAAGTTGTTAAATATGCTTTTGTGTGCTTAACTTTATTATTTGTGTTCTTGATGTTCTTATTATGTTCAAGTTGATGTTCATGTTAAATTGCTTAAAGTAGCTCATTTTGATTTTGCTTTACTTTATGTTTGTTATTATATATTGTTTTTATTTACTAATAAGTAACTATAATACTAGATATATAACTTAAACATTATAAATCTTAAGGAATAAAAAAGTTAGAAAATTAAAGTGTTGAAAAACACTATTCATAAATATAAATGAAATTTTTAGTAAGTTTCATTTTAGTTTAAATCATTTTTGTATAATTAGAATAATTAAAATATAAAGACTTTAGGCTAAAAACCGATAAAATCGAAAAATAAAAATTTAGAACACTACTACATTAGCCACGGCATTTTGGGCTATTTTAGGTCCAAAATTGTTCTTATCACTTTTTAGTTTAATTGTTAAAATAATTTAATTAGTAATTATTAAGTTAGAATTAAGAAATTAAAAGAAATAAATTGATTTGAATACAATATACATATACACGGCATTTTCAACTTAAATGGACTAAATTTGATCAAAATGAATTTATCACTAAGTCACTAAAGTTAACTAGTTGTTAGAAATGAACTTTTGTATAAATCGATTTAGTTAGAAATAAATTATTATAAACCGATTAAAAAGTATAACAATTATAAAAACAGAATTAAATCGTGTGCTACTGGCCTACTGCCTTTGCAATATTGGACTGTTGAACTTGGACATACGGACTAAAATGAATCATCCACGATACTATTGTTTTAAAATGAGAATCACTAACTTTAGTAAATAGACGACTAAATTTAACTGAGTCTTATTTTAAAATAAATATCATTGCTCACTTTTACAAACTAAACTTAACATTTTTAAAACTAGACTTTTAAAATATTTTCAAAAATTACTAAGTACGAAACGAACTTAACGACTTTGAAACTAGAAATTTGTACTTAGGAAATAAAAATGGTTTAGTATTATACTAAAATATCTTAAGTATAAAAATACGTATAAATATAAAAATACGTACAAGTATAGGAATATGTATAAGTATAAAAATACGTACAAGTATAGGAATACGAATACGTATAATAATACGTATAAAATACGATGAATAGTAAATACGATGAATAGTAAATACGATGAATAGTAAATACGATGAATAGTAAAATACGGTGAATAGTGAAATTTTAAAAATAATTAAATTTTACTAAGTATAGAAAATTGAAAATGAATAAGTAAATGACTTAAGAGTTTTGAAAAACACTTGAATAAAATTGGACATATTAATAAACGTATTAATATAGAAACCTAAAAACATTAATAATTAACAACACTTCAAATAATAAACGAATATGTTATGTGATCATATGAAACCGAATACAAATACTTAAACGTTTGACGATGAGACTAGGAGAGTCTAGTAACATGTGATATGTAATATCAAATAAATAATAAATCTTGAGTAAGTTAAATAAAAGGTCAAGCTTGGGCCTCAGATAAGGGAACGTCAATCGTGAGTGAAGTGGGGTTAAGATAGTCTTGTGGCGGTCGCCATTGCCGGACAAGATAATTGAATATGCCAAGGCTTTTGTCTCAGGCTTTAGGAAATAGTCGTTTTATCCTGAGTTAAGGTGCTCTATGATTAGCATAGCCCATTCTTAAATTGGATACTAGTGTACATGTACTAGACTAGGGTTTTATTCCCCTATTTCGCTAAAGTTACCAGGGCACCGTGGCGATTAATGCCGATTATAGCGGTTCAAGTCTCCTTGCCGTGTTTCGTTCTTAGTGGGCGCGACACTAGCATTCGTTCTTGCCACATGTACAGATCACTTGACGAGATTGTATCTGAAGTTCGAATCATTTCGAACACTAGACGATGAGATGCAAGTAATATAGTATTCGGCGTGGTTTACGAGTCGAGTAAGTCTCTGCACTATGGAAGTGAGATGCAATCGATCAGAGTACAAAGGCCTACTCAGTGGTCAGGCTCGTAAGCAGTATGTGTTGTTTGTTGTTTGAATTAAATGAGAACGAGTGTGTACCATTTTCGAAAATTAAAGACCACAAGTTTCTGAAGTGAATCGAGTCTGCATGATGAGAATGATACAATACGTATGTATGTTTGCGATCTGATATCGCGTTGTAATTCTGTTGAATTATTTGTGACACTATTGCTATGATATTATATGTTAATTGCTTTCATAACTGAATATCATGCTTATATGATTTATCGCTTTAAACCGCATGCTTATTATGACTTATATGTCTTTATATGCTATTTGTAATAAGCATGTTTACGTTTTTTTTATCATAACGTTATAATTATAAAGCGATAGTAATAAACCAAAGTAATTGAAATCGAGGGTAAGTATGAGCATAGCTAGTCACTGTCCGCTCAGCGGGCATCCCCCCATCAGTTTATTGTGCAGGATGATCGTGGACCGGGAGCTGGATTTTGGACGGGGCCTCGAGACGTTTTACGCTTTACTTTATGTCATTTGCGAGAGATTTGTAATATATAAGACGCTACTCTTTTAAATTTCCGTACACAGAGTTGTTTTATTCAACTCTTGAATTACGATGTAACATTTTGGGTTTTATGTATAATTAATAACGCTGGTTTAAGACTTAATTAATTTCCGCCTTAGTAATTAAAGTCGACGAAAAACCAGGTTGTTACACATTCAAAGGGGAGGAGTCTTAGAGCATACACACATAATACTAAGTCACAAAAAGCCCTCAAAGAGTCTCAAAAGGAGTCGAGATAGCTGCCCTAAAACAGAGCACGATTTTTCTGATTTTCGTGCAGCTATCACCTCTTCTACTTCGTTTTTCGTGTTGAAAACATCATAGTCTCCCTGATTTCTTTACAAAATCTTGAAGTTCACTTTACCACGATTCTAAAACATCTTTCGGTTCGAAATTTCGTTGAGAAACGAAGAAGTTACAAGCTTTTGAAAATCGCTGTCAGTTTTATTCAAAGTTACGGATTTACACTTGGTTTTCGTCGACGACGGCCCCTTGGGATAAAATCTTACAATCGATTACGACTCAAAGATTTGGTCAACGATACATGTAAGTTGAGGGTGCAAAATACTCACTTTACTTTCTTTAAATTACTGTTTTTGTCGCTTTTTATTATTTTTACCGCTTTCAGTCGCTTTTATCGCTCTCTGTCGCTTTGTTATTTGCTATCGTAGTTGTCACGTTTATCATTCGTTTTGGATTCATATTTTCCGCCTGATATTAATATGTATGTGTGGATGTATCGTGTCCCTCATCTACTTGATATGCACGTTTGGCTTCCCTACGTCGTATGACTTGAAAATCCCTCGTCAGATTAGTTTGCTCGTTAGCTTATTATACAAGTAGATCTTGCTCATGTTTAATTATGTCTGAAAACTGGTTTATCATGTTCAATTCATGTTTGTATATTAGGTTAGTTTTCATGATTTTACTCTGTCATTTAGTATTGGTCTCGTAATTTGCCTCGTTAATCATGTAGAAGCCGTGCATTGCGTAGGTCCGTTGGCCGCTGTTTTCGTCTCGCTCGTTAAATCTGTTGCGTAATTATTCGACATGTAGGATTATATAATTTAAGCCCCGTATGCCGTGTTTGGAGTACCCATGTTGTTTGCTTATGTTTATGTATTTACTAGTTGTACTTGATTATTTAAGCCCTTGTTTACGTGAGTATGAGTTGATTATTTAGTGGTACCCATGTTGTCTGCGTATGTCTACATGTTTGTTTAGTCATATTTGATTTTTCTTAATTTGTACGTCTGTTTGTGTTTGCTCGTTACTTCTATATATTCGTGGGCTGTATTTAGTTATTTAGGTTAGTCATTCTTGCGTGTTCACGTATTAGTCGTGTTTGATTATTTCTATTCGTCTGCCGCTAACGTTTGTTAATCTATCTTATGCTGTTGGTAAGTAATTTCTGCTTCTTTTCTTTGTTTGCTAGAATAGTAAATGAACCCATATGTTAAACAACTTCGACGAATTTTTGTGTGCATTAAACGACATAGAATGGATATATTTTGTTTAGGGTTAAAACATTTGTTTGCATATCCGCATGTGTACTCATAATAGCCATGGTTTTACTTAGTAGAGACCGTCGTTACGACGGATGGGGTTAGGCGTTAAATCAATGAAATTCTTTTAAACTTCCTAACACGTAAACTCACACGAACTCATTTTCTCTAAAATTGGTTTTCTAAATTCCATATAAAATTTAGTGGCGACTCTCTTTTCGAATAAAAATGTTTTTGAAATAAAACATCGCGTGGATCAAATTCCCTTGTCCACAATTTGGCGACTCCGCTGGGGACTTTTGAAGCTTGAAAAGTAAAACGATGGCTATTTAGAGTACCTTTTTTTTATGTTATTTATGCATCATACTGTTAGGATTCGAACCATTTCTCCCTTTGGGTCGACCTCAAAGTAGGGAAATGACGTTCACTGTGTCTGATTTAAATATCAAGGTGGTTCCGCCTAGGTTAGCAACCCCCATCTCCCCATTTCGTCCCTGACTTATGGCGGATGCGTGAGTTCCCTAACAACGTGGGATCATTGGCATGGACCCTTTTCGAGACTTAGAATAGTCTAGCTCATGCATTGCATCCTTGAACTGCGTATGACTAAATGCTCTGTGAATTCTGAAGCCATGTTTTCAATCCATTTTTAGTCAAAACTGTCATCTTTTCAATCGAATATTTTCCAAAAAATTTCTTTTAGCTGAAATGCTGTCTTTTTAGGATTAGAATAATCTTCGATATCTCTTTTGAAACGATTTTTGACTTAAGCTGAAACGCTTTTCTTCAAAAAAAAATCATTCTTTAAGCTGAAATGCTGTCTTTTTAGGATTAGAATAATCTTAAATATTTTCCAACACTACCTCATTTGAAAACAATTTTTGATTCGAGCTGAAATGCTTTCCTTCAAAAAAAAATTCATTCCTTAAGCTGAAATACTGTCTTTTTAGGATTAGAATAATCTTAAATATTTTCCAACACTTTCTTTTCCAAAAAAACAAAGATTTTTGTCCAAGCTGAAACGCTTTCCTTTTAGGATTAGAATAATCTCAAATTATTTCCGATTTTAGCTCTTTTGAAAAAAGATCTTTTCCTAACAGAAATGCTATTCTTTTAGGATTAAAATAATCTTAAAAGATTTCCGATATTAGCTTTTTTGAAAAAAGATTCATTCCTAGCTGAAACGCTCTCTTTTTTAGGATTAGAATAATCTTAAATATTTTCCCACACTATCTCTTTCGGAAAACAAAGATTTTTGTTTAAGCTGAAACGCTTTCCTTCTAAAATTAGAATAATCTTAGATATTTTCTGAATATTTGCTCTTTTGAAAAAAGATCTTTTCTTGGCTGAAATGCCATCCTCTTAGGATTAGAATAATCTTATATTATTTCCGATTTTTAGCTCTTTTGAAAAAAGATCTCTTCCTAGCTGAAAGGCTATCCGTTTAGGATTAGAATAATCTTAAATAATTTTCGATTTTAGCTCTTTTGAATGCTATTCGTGTAGGATTAGAATAATCAAATTTCCGATATTAGCTCTTTTGAAAAAAGATCTATTCCTAGCTGAAATGCTATTCGCTTAGGATTAGAATAATCTTAGACAATTTTTGATATTAGCCCTTTTGAAAAAAAGATCTTTTCCAAGCTGAAACGCTACTCGTTTAGGAGTAGAACAATCTTAAATAATTTTCCTCTTAGGATTAGAATAATCTTAAATAATTTCCGAGTTTAGCTCTTTTGGAAAAAAGATCTCTTCCTAGCTGAAATGCTATCCGTTTAGGGTTAGAATAATCTTAAACAATTTTCGATATTAGCTCTTTTAGAAAAAAGATCTCTTCCTAGCTGAAATGCTATCCGTTTAGGGTTAGAATAATCTTAAACAATTTTCGATATTAGCTCTTTTGAAAAAAGATCTTTTCTAGCAGAAATGCTATCCGTTTAGGGTTAGAATAATCTTAAACAATTTTCGATATTAGCTCTTTTGAAAAAAGATCTTTTCTAAGCTGAAACGCTATCCGTTTAGGGTTAGAATAATCTTAAACAATTTTCGATATTAGCTCTTTTCAAAAAAGATCTCTTCCTTGCTGAAATGCTTTTCAATATTAGCTCTTTTGAAAAAGATCTTTTCTAAGCTGAAATGCTCTTCGTTAGGATTAGAAAATCCTAGAACATTCTTTTTCTTTTTTAAAAAAAAAAAAAACTCTTTTGAAAAAAGATCCTTTTATAGCAGAAATACTATCCGTTTAAGATTAGAATAATCTCGAACAGTCTCCGACGGTAAGTCTTTAGAAAAAAGATCCTTTTGTTAGCTGAAATGCTCCTCGTTAGGATTAGAAAATCCTAAAACTTTTTTTCTTTAAAAGAAAATTATCTTTTGAAAAAAGATCCTTTTATAAGCCGAAATGCTATTCATTTAAGATTAGAATAATCTCGAACAGTCTTCGACACTAAGTCTTTTGAAAAAAGATCCTTTTTAAACTGAAATGCTACCCGTCTAAGATTAGAATAATCTCGAACAGTTCTTAACACTAACTCTTTTGAAAAAAGATCCTTTTATAGCTGAAATGCTATCCGTTTAAGATTAGAATAATCTCGAACAGTTCCCAACACTAACTCATTTGAAAAAAATCCTTTCAAGCTGAAATGCTACCCGTTTAGGATTAGATTAATCCCGAACGATTTTTAACACTACGTCTTTTGAAAAAAGAATAGTTTTTAAGCTGAAATGCTATACGTTTAGGATTAGAATAATCTCGAACGCTTTTGAAATGCTACCCATTTGGGAATAGATTTTTCCAACCAAAACGAAGTTTTTCAAAGGTAAAATCTAACTTGATTAAGCGAAATTTCGAATCAAGTAAGCTTTTTTGTAGTCGAAGTGCTGCCCATTTCAAACCTCAACTTCAAAAACAAGTTTCATTCTCGAGTCATGAGGAAGCATGAAATGCATCGAGTCAAGTCCAGTTAGAGTCTAAGTCGTGTATAGAAAGTCTAGTCCATCTAAAAGTCTTAGAGGATTTAACTAGTTGGGTCACCCAGGCCTATTCTTAGGCCCAAATCATGCATGTCAATTAGTAGTTTTGAGTCAGGGAATAATAACGTCTCATCTAGGCTATTTTTAGAAGTTTTATGTAAACCTTAGAAACTTGTTGGTCCACACACGAGCTAATTACTTCAAGTCCATATCTAGTTGGGTCTAAGTCTCATACCGTGAGTCTGTCTTCAAGTCCATATGTCACATGCATTTGCATAGTTAGGCCGTAGGCCATGTTGTTAAGCTCTGAGTCTTCTCATGTTTAATCCATTCCAATTCATTTGCATCCCGAGTCGTTATTTACGAATAGTGTCAAAACCGTGTCGATTTCTGAACCCGAGTCGCATATGCTCCTCCTTAAGTCGAAATCAAGCTGCAAAAGTGGGGTAACTTTCAAACCAAGCATCTGAATCAACTCCTGAAAGGAGAAAAGTTCAAAGTCGAGGTTGGTGATTATAAGTCAGAATTTGTATTCAAGTCTTAAGTCTGAGTTGAGTCTAAGATTCGTTTTTCCACAATTATTTCTAACCCCTTTCTCAAAATCAATGAAATTGATCTTGCCTCTAATTTGCTTCCATAATCCAACTGATGAAAATGCACAACGCACTCGAAGGGTGTCCCTGGGGTAGAAATACGTGTTCAATTCTAAATGGTAAGGTGCAACACCAACTCAAGACAAAAACAAAGACAAAAGGGTTTCCGACAACTAAAAACCTAAGGTCCGGTAGTCAACTTGTGGTATACTACTCCTCTGCCTTTGGAGGAGGATCCATTAATTTGGAGCTCCACAGTGGTCATGAATTTGATCGCGACCAAAGGTACAAATATTCATGGATCGCCCTCCGTGTACTCGATCGCGTGCCTAATAAGCAAACGAACTTGTCAGAGGAGTCTAGCGTGATATACATACGACCACATGCGACCGCTCACCGCGACGTCTAGCAAAGTTGAAACAAGCCCAAGCCACAATGGGCGCGGCATATTCTCAAAAACGCAAACAAAAATACAAAAATACAAGAACTTGAGTGGCAACACGTCGAAGATTAAAGTCAAAGTCAAAGGCGAAGCCAAAACTGTTAGAAAGTACCATCAAACATTTTTTAAGTCGTTCTCAAAACGGTAATGGAGACATAGTCTTGAATTCCGAGAATCTTTGGTTTATGTAGTTGCACCCAAGCGTTTAGGGTCCACAAGAGATCCGCCAGTACTTCACAGGCTAGAATGGGGTACAACACGATACCTTAGGTGAAACCTTCGAGTGTAACACAAAAAAAAATGCCATGTTTATGCACCTTGATCGAACTACATCGGATTTGATTTCTCTCCACGCGAATATGTAGGCAATCCTTTAGAATAAGGGATACAACCACCACCACCCATCATCTAATTTGTCATCATGTCAATTTTTTACGGGTCTTTACAAAGTCCAAATGAAGCAACTTTTGTTGAGTCTGTCTTAGTGCTCGATTTAGATTGAGATGAGAATCAATGTTCTGATAAGTAATTGTCCAGTCTTGGAATGATCTTTTTCTTAACGGGAATTGGCAAAGATGTTTACTTTGACAGTTAGTTCGCATCTCGACAAAGAATTTGCTTAGGGGGAGAACATGATACTATTAATCCACGTCTATTTTAGACCACGTGTCAATCATCCTAAAAGACCCTGCGCAGTTACCAGTCAACTCGTCTTTGGAGCGTTGACTTAGGTTGAGTCGATCATGGTCGAACGTTCAAATGTCAGTTGCTCGTGTCACGTTCTTGTCGCATTCATGTCACATTCGTGTCGTATTTCATGCTAACTTGGCCATGCTTCGATTTTAAAATATCAGGCATTTCAAGAACCTTTTTTGCAAAGTCTGGGTCGATGATCCGAGGTCAAATTTCAAATGCGGGTTGATGACCCACTTTAATTTTCAAAATGATGCTTGCGGGCCGATGGCCCATTTCAATTTCTAAATGATGTTTAGATTCAGAGTCGATGACTCTTCTTAATTTTCAAAATGATGCTTGCAATGCGGGTCTAGGACCCAATTCGATTTGATGCATGCTAACCAATACCCCGTGTCAATTTCCAAGCAATTTTTGTAGTCTAGGTCGGACCCGCAGTCCAACTTTAAAAACGATGTTTTTAAACTAGGGTAATGGCCAAATTATTCGAAGCGCTCAAAATCCATAGTTCAGGTCGATGACCTCTTTCGATTTTCAAATGAAATTTGCTATACGAGTCAATGACCTACCCACTTTCCAAAATGTGGGTCGATGACCCATTTCCAAAAGCTGTGTTCCGCTTGGGTCGATGACCCATCCACCTTTTCCTTCAAATTATGGGTCGATGGCCCCAATTTTCAAATGACCATTATAGTTCGGGTCGATGACCCATCCGCCTTTTCCTCCAAATGCGGGTCAATGGCCCCAATTTTCAAATGATTAACATAGTTCGGGTTGATGACCCATCCACTTAAATAAAAATGCGGGTTGAAGACCCATTTTCAAAAGATGTTTATAGTTCGAGTCGATGACTCATCCACTTTTCAAGATGCAGGTTGAAGACCCATTTTTAAAAGATGTTTATAGTTCGAGTCGATGACTCATCCACTTTTCAAGATGCGGGTTGAAGACCCATTTTCAAAAGATGTTTATAGTTCGAGTCGATGACTCATCCACTTTTCAAGATGCGGGTTGAAGACCCATTTTCAAAAGATGTTTATAGTTCGAGTCGATGACTCATCCACTTTTCAAGATGCGGGTTGAAGACCCATTTTCAAAAGATGTTTATAGTTCGAGTCAATGACTCATCCACTTTTTAAGATGCGGGTTGAAGACCCATTTTCAAAGGATGTTTATAGTTCGAGTCGATGACTCATCCACTTTTCAAGATGCGGGTTGAAGACCCATCTTCAAATGATGTTTATAGTTCGAGTCGATGACTCATCCACTTGTCGAGAAGCAGGTCGAAGACCCATTTCCAAATTAGTACTCTCAGTTCGGATCGATGATCCATCCCTCTTGTTTAAAGAGCAGGTCGAAGATCCTTTTTCGAATTAAAATTCTCAGTTCGGATCGATGATCCATCCTTTTCGTTTAAAAAGCAGGTCGATGACCTATTTTCAAATAAAGTTCGCAGCTCGGATCGATGATCCATCCTTTTTGTTTCAAAAGTCGCAGATTTCACTACGTGAGTCGTGTGCTATGATTTGTTGTTAAGATTGAGCAGGAACGCTCCAACCGGGGGCTCTAAAGTCATCAACCTTAGACCCCGACGACAGGATGACATCCTCGAAATAAAGAAGTACTAGCAGAAGCTAAAAGAAGTGACACTTCCAAAAGAATACAGATATAGGCTTTACTCAATCGAGTAAACAACTATTGTTTGTTTTGGGCCGAAGCAGCAGAAAGCTACAGGCCAGTGAGCTCGAACTACGATACGGGTTTGATTCTGTCACAACAGATACGTAGGCGCCTAAGGATAAGGCTCAACCCATATTTTAACGAAAATGAAGGCATTCAGAATCAAGTTTCAGGTATGATTTCTTCTTATGGCTGGTGAGCTTATATACACAGGTCTAAGGGACCATAAACGACCCGTGAGGCTCTCAAGTTGTGATCTTCGATCGACTCGACAGTCTACTTTGACTTTCGCCTGTCCAAGCCTTAGTCAAAGTGAGGGCTCTGTAGATACCCGTATCTGTCGATATGGAAATTTATGGGAAACCCGACAAACACCCTATGATGATAGGACAACTTGTATTTCGTGTCATTTATTTGAGTTCGTTTTACGATGTAAGTCGGGCGCCGTCGACGTAATGTTTTATTAATTTAAATGATATTTGAATTAATGTTTAACAGGGTAAATTTATTTCTGTCAAAATTTATTTGCCTCAAGTTTATTTTATTGAAAATAAAATATTTCGATTTGAAAAATCATTTTAAGTTATTCGATTTGAAAAATCGCTTTTACAAATTTGATTTTGGACTTGGAAAGTCGTTTCTCGTGCTTTTAAGACGCTTTATTAAATTGTATTCGATGAATTCATTTTCTTAACAGCAAGTTTTAAAGCTCGTTTTAAGCCCAATTTTAAGAGCGATTTTGAGCCCGTTTCAACACGAATTTCGAGGCCCTTTTCTCCCACCTCCTTCCCCACATACCAAAGCTTAAACCCAGCCTAGAGCCACATCCTTAGCCCACCTCAAACAACCAAAATGTAGCCCAAGACAGAGCTGATCCGCAGCACCTCGTAGGCCCCAAAATCAGCCCTTATTTGACCCAAACCCGACTCCTATTCGCCTACCCATGACCCATACCCGTACCCTAACTATCCTACCCACATACCCTTGCCTTGACACTCAAGAAAACACCCTACAAAGCCCTAGAACGAGCCTTGGACAGCAGCTCTCGAAAACAGAGCAGAGTTGCTCTTTTTCATTCAAAAACCCTACCTTTCGACTCTATAAATACACACTAACCACAAGCATTCAAATGGGAGGAGTCTTAGAGCATACACACATAATACTAAGTCACAAAAAGCCCTCAAAGAGTCTCAAAAGGAGTCGAGATAGCTGCCCTAAAACAGAGCACGATTTTTCTGATTTTCGTGTAGCTATCACCTCTTCTACTTCGTTTTTCGTGTTGAAAACATCATAGTCTCCCTGATTTCTTTACAAAATCTTGATGTTCACTTTACCACGATTCTAAAACATCTTTCGGTTCGAAATTTCGTTGAGAAACGAAGAAGTTACAAGCTTTTGAAAATCGCTGTCAGTTTTATTCAAAGTTACGGATTTACACTTGGTTTTCGTCGACGACGGCCCCTTGGGATAAAATCTTACAATCGATTACGACTCAAAGATTTGGTCAACGATACATGTAAGTTGAGGGTGCAAAATACTCACTTTACTTTCTTTAAATTACTGTTTTTGTCGCTTTTTATTATTTTTACCGCTTTCAGTCGCTTTTATCGCTCTCTGTCGCTTTGTTATTTGCTATCGTAGTTGTCACGTTTATCATTCGTTTTGGATTCATATTTTCCGCCTGATATTAATATGTATGTGTGGATGTATCGTGTCCCTCATCTACTTGATATGCACGTTTGGCTTCCCTGCGTCGTATGACTTGAAAATCCCTCGTCAGATTAGTTTGCTCGTTAGCTTATTATACAAGTAGATCTTGCTCATGTTTAATTATGTCTGAAAACTGGTTTATCATGTTCAATTCATGTTTGTATATTAGGTTAGTTTTCATGATTTTACTCTGTCATTTAGTATTGGTCTCGTAATTTGCCTCGTTAATCATGTAGAAGCCGTAGTGCATTGCGAGGTCCGTTGGTCATTGTTCGTCTCGCTCGTTAAATCTGTTGCGTAATTATTCGACATGTAGGATTATATAATTTAAGCCCCGTATGCCGTGTTTGGAGTACCCATGTTGTTTGCTTATGTTTATGTATTTACTAGTTGTACTTGATTATTTAAGCCCTTGTTTACGTGAGTATGAGTTGATTATTTAGTGGTACCCATGTTGTCTGCGTATGTCTACACGTTTGTTTAGTCATATTTGATTTTTCTTAATTTGTACGTCTGTTTGTGTTTGCTCGTTACTTCTATATATTCGTGGGCTGTATTTAGTTATTTAGGTTAGTCATTCTTGCGTGTTCACGTATTAGTCGTGTTTGATTATTTCTATTCGTCTGCCGCTAACGTTTGTTAATCTATCTTATGCTGTCGGTAAGTAATTTCTGCTTCTTTTCTTTGTTTGCTAGAACAGTAAATGAACCCATATGTTAAACAACTTCGACGAATTTTTGTGTGCATTAAACGACATAGAATGGATATATTTTGTTTAGGGTTAAAACATTTGTTTGCATATTCGCATGTGTACTCATAAGAGCCATGGTTTTACTTAGTAGAGACCGTCGTTACGACGGGCGGGGTTAGGCGTTAAATCAATGAAATTCTTTTAAACTTCCTAACACGTAAACTCACACGAACTCATTTTCTCTAAAATTGGTTTTCTAAATTCCATATAAAATTTAGTGGCGACTCTCTTTTCGAATAAAAATGTTTTTGAAATAAAACATCGCGTGGATCAAATTCCCTTGTCCACACTAATAGTGGGGAGTAAATACCCCTTACAATCCTTAACCAAAACGAGATAGAAATAAAATAATAACAAGTCTAAACCAACAAGTCTAATCCAAGTTCCTCAACATAAGCTAGCTACGGGGTCAATCCTCACGGCTTCTCACACTTCAAAACCCGAACCCGCGCTAACCTGCCACAAAAGAAAGTAACAGCCACAATCAGTGGGGAGTAACTAGGTGCTCCCCAGTCATATTTCAACATAATCAACACAAACAACAATACAACCCAAATGCACAACCAACATAGGTCATCCTCAAGCTAACCCAATAATCAACTAACTCAACTTGCGACCTATAATCAAAGTATAAACAAATCAACCATCGTACAAACCATACAACCCCAAATACAATTAGTTCAATATAGTTAATCAAGCTCAACTTAAGTAATCCAAGTTCCAGTCATCAACAAAGTGACAGTCAATAATCAACAACCTGAATGTCATCAACAAAGTGACAAACAATAACAACAATCAACAATCAATCGCAAGAGTAAGCACGGAGTACTGGGCGCTACAAAACACCCCGGAACGACAAAAGTCCCAACCCTATGGCGGAACGACAAAAGTTCCTCAACTGTCTAAATTTGGCCAAACCCACCGCGACAAAAACGGTGTCACCGCGACAAAAACGGTGCCGACATTCAAGTAACCACCCCTACAAAAGAGTGGCGCCCCTACAAAAGAGCTTTCAATAACCATAGTCTCAGAGCCGCGACAAAAACGGTTGAGAACCCACGACAGGCGGCACCGTCCTACAAAAGACGTCGTAACTCCTCACGTACGTGCTAGAACAGTACCCGTACGCACACTCAACTCAAGCGTACAAACAATTCAATTCAACATGAACCAAATCAATAATCAATGTCAAACCATCCAACCTCGAGCCAATTCGTAATCAATATCAATTTAATCAATCTTTAACTCAAACTCATCTCAACATCCATCTTAAATTCATTAGCAACATAATTATCTCTTTTATAACCATTCTCAACACTAACTATAGTCAACATGTTAAATACGGAGTAATAATCATAAGAACTCAAGAGTAGTCATAATAAACCATTATAATTCCCAAAATTATCATCTTTAAATCAACTTAATAACAACATAACCCAAATTCAATATAACAATCACCCTAAATCATTCCATAGGACATATTAGTGTGAGACCAACACAAATAAGACCAAAGAACATGATTTCATAGCACAATCAACCCAAAGTTCATAGCTTTACATACATAACAATAATCAAATCATCCTCAATCAATCATATGGTCTCACACGAGTCAAAATATCACTAAGGCTACACCTAGTTACCTTTTACCGCTCCAAAACCAAGTTAGCCTTCTTTCTCGTCGATAAGAATGGTGTCACCTTCTTCTAGATCTCCTCCTCCTTTGCATAATCAAGCCAAATCAAACAAGCAATGAATACACAACATAAACACACATAAAATAATACAAAATCAGAAAAATAAAAGAGCTAAAAGAGATCCTATACCGAGAGAATTGACTAGGAAAGGTTTAGGGCTAAAGAGAAGAAAGAAAAGATGATCAACAATGGAGTTTGATGAGTTTTGAGAGAGTTTTTGTGGGAGAATTATGAGGGATGAATGAGGATGAGATTAGGGATGAGATTAGGAAGATGCAAAACTGATTTGGGAGCTAGGGTAAGGGGGGAATGAAATATTATAATGTCTTGAGCAAGAAGCAAACCCAAGAAAGCCCTAAAACTCTACCCGAGTTGAGGGTTCGGCTCGGCCCATGGGAGAGCGGTTCAAACTGACTCCTGAAAGTTTGGCAGTTGCGACGGCGTCGGAAAAATATGCAATTTAGCCTTTTGAATCACCTGAATCGGAGTCCGTATGAGGAAATTACACCGTTTTTAAGCTAATTACTCCGTTTTTAAGTTCTGACTACAGTCTCGCTTATTCCTCTAGCCAAAAATAACAAAATTAAGAGAAATGAAATACGAATTTAACGAAATGAATTATTTAAATAAAAGGGAAAAGTCGGGGTGTTACAGTTGGCGTCTCGTGAATTATAGTCGAATGGGTGTTGGTTGTATTGAAAATTTAATTCGAATGGCCCCTGTTTCATTCGAGATTTTGCTTCGAATGTACCCTGTTTCATTCGCAAATTTGGCTCGAATGAAACCTTGTTCATTCGAGAGATAAAGTCGAATGGGCTGGCTTGTTTCGAAGCTTCAACTCGAATGGGCCGGCTTTTCCATTCATGAGTGCTTGTGTTACTCTTGATTTTTTTGGCCCACTTTACCATGTTCGGCCCTTTTTACTCAAATTTGTTTTATTTAATTTTTTTTTTTTTTGCTGATTTTGCATTTTATTATAATTTGTGGATTTATATATATATATATATATATATATATATATATATATATATATATATATATATATATATATATTTTTTTTTTATTTCTTATTAATTATAATTTGCTCTAAAATTTTAATAATATGTATGAGTAACTAATTTATTTGAAATGAATTGTTATTTTTATTCGGTGGTTATATTTTATCTAAGTTTAGTCATAAAGCAAAAGTTTGGGTCGTTACGTCTTAAGGGGGGTTATCAGTTATGTGGTCGTGTTTCGACGAGTGTGGCCTGGATTTGAAAACCGTAGCTTGAATGAATTATTGGTACATTAGTATAAATTATATCCCCCGCGCATCAGGATTTCAATGAACTCTCACGACTTTTAGGAGTTAATATCCCCCGTGTTGGAGTAAGTGTCCTCCACAATAGTGCGATTACTTAATAAATCTCAATTAAGGAATACATGGGGATAATCCTGTATTATTGTCAATTGATTAACGTAAATCAATAACGGTTGGCTGACTAGAGTTTGACGTTATTGTCGTGAGAACGGCGGTAATCAATCGATCCTTTTAAGTCACACCTATAGGAACATACTCCAAATATTTAAGCTAATTAATTGTATGAGATACGATTAGATTAGTAACTTGATAAATTGACTAACGGTTAGTCAGTGAATTAATTTAGAGAGAAATCGAGTTGTGAACTCGAGTGATTTAATTTTATATCGATAAAATTATTAGAGGAGACGAGAATTAGTGATTAAGTGTTAATTTACTAATTGTGTATATTTTACTAATGAGATTAGTAAAAGTATATTTTTAATATATGTGCAAAGTACATGTATATTAAGGAAGAGTTTAATTAATTTATACTTTATCATATTAGATGATTTAAGTGATAAATTATATCTATTTGTGGGACAAATATTGATAAACAAAATGGACCCATATTGGAGGCCTTGGACCGTCCAAATGAGGGAAACAAAGGGAAGATTCCTTTTTGTATTTATTCATTTTGTTGTTTAACTTTTGCATGTAAAAAGCATAATGATTAGCATGCAAGGTTTTTCTCTTTACAAGAGAGAAACTCTTCCATTTCTCTTCTCAAGGGGGCCGGCCACTTTGGAGTGTTCAATACACTTCATTTTGTTGCTTGCTCTCTTATATAATGAGATGATAAAGTAAGGAAATCATTCATGCATTTTCATTCTAACATCTCTCACCATATTCTCTCTAAACTTATACTAATATTATTTCTCATATTACTAAGAGTTAGTAATAATAATAATATTCATATTTTTTTTTTTTGGTAAAATGTTAATATCATTAAGACCAAACATCCAATTTACATCGCTACATCCTCAATTTCTGTACTCCAATTTCCTATACAAGTGTGTCCAACCATAGCCTATCACTTAGCTTAAGATTTTGTACCATACTTCTAACCCTACTAACAAAATCAGCCTTCAGTTGCTTAAATACAACCTCAGGTCTAAAAATCATACTCATCTTATAACAAGTGTTCCTAACATTCCAAATATGATAGATTAGTCCACAAAATAAAGCAAAACAGCACTGCCTTTGGAAACTTGATATCCTCCTGTTACGCATAAGCCGCGGCCAATCAGAGCTGACCCCTACACCGTCCCCTATCCATTGTTGCACCATAGTAGTCAACCATTTACTGTATTGACATTCAAAAAATAAGTGAGCACTGGTTTCTTCGTGATTTTGACATAACACATAGCTGTCAAGACCAACGCACCCCATCCGTTTCATCCTGTCAAAGGTGTACAGCCTATCCCTTAACCTTAGCCAGGCAATAAAGGAGTGTTTCGGCACGTTATACCTGGACCAAACAATGGGGGCCCAGCTGACCTTGGTTTGCCCCTCACCGAGCCATTCATAACCACCCTTGATCGTGTAGCCCGCAGCCTGTCCACGCCACTGCCCTGCGTGATAACCACCAGCCAGTTTATCTCTGATTGCGCACACCTTTTTCCAGCTCCAACTTGCATTAGATGTAGGTGTGTAGTCCGCCCATTGCTTGCCTCGTAAATAGATGTGATGTATCCATCTCACCCACAGTTTATCACTCTTTTCATAAATCCACGAAACCAACTTACCAACAACTGCAATATTCCATCTTCTGTTGTCACGGATCCCCAGACCACCTGCGCATTTCTCCTTGCATACCTCAGTCCAAGCCACCGGGCATCCTCTAGTGTGGTGTTCCTGCCCTTCCCAAAGAAAATTTCTGCAAATCCTATCCACAGCCTTAATGACAGTAGCAGGTATGATAAATATTTGTGCCCAGTACTGATGAAGAGTATTCAGCACCGTATTGATCAGAACGAGTCTCCCCATGTAAGAGAGCTTTCGTGCTCCTAAGCTTCTTATTTTGGCAACTATCCGTTCTACCAACGTGTGGCAGTCCATTACAGACAGCTTTTTGGGTGAGATAGGAACCCCCAAGTATCGAAAAGGTAATTTACCTTCATTCAAACCATAGCAGTTCTGAATATTCTGTCGTAGCAATCCAGTTACCCCGTTAGCATAGAACTCAGACTTGTTTGCATTCATTTCCAATCCTGAGCACTTGGAGAACTCATCAAAGCCCCACATCATCAATCTAATTGACTGCATTTCCCCTTTACAGAACATCACCAAATCGTCAGCAAAACACAAATGGTTGAGTTTCATCATTTTGCACAGAGAATGGTATCGGAACCCCTCCAACGACCCCACTAATCTCATCAACCTGCTCAAGTAGTCCATGCATAATGTGAAAAGCAGAGGCGATAAGGGATCCCCCTGTCGTAATCCTCTTCCCCCTTTAAAGTAACCAAACGTGCTACCGTTCAAGACCAAGGAGTATGTAGGAGAGGTTACACATTGCATGATCATGGTCACCACTGCATCTGGGAATTGATAGGCTTTCAGGATTTGCTCCATGAAACACCACTTCACTGAATCGTAAGCCTTTTTCAAATCGACCTTGACTAGAAACCTTGGAGAGCAAGATTTCCTATTGTAAAGACGCACCAAATCCTGGCAAATCAGAATATTGTCCATAATAGACCTTCCTCTTGTGAATGCACTCTGGTTCTCGCAGAGTATGTCAGGGAGAATGCTTGCCAATCTTTCACACATAACCTTCGACACCACCTTATATAATACATTACAACAGGCTATAGGCCGGAAATCCATGACCGAAACAGGAATCTCCTTCTTTGGAATCAAAGTGATATTTGTAGCATTAATCTGCTTCAACAGATGTCCATTTTCAAAAAATTCTTGTACAGCCGCTACAATCTCTGGTCCCACTATGCTCCATGAAGCCTTAAAGAAAGTACTAGTGAAGCCATCAGGGCCCGGGGATTTCTCGTCTGGAATAGAGAATAATGCAGTCTTCACCTCCTCTTCCCTTACCGTAGCCACCAGAACTTTGGCCTGGTCAGTAGTGACCAGCCTACCTTCTCTTACAACATCCATATCAACCCTTTTACAAGCCTTTGCAGACCCCAATAAAGTCTTGTAGTATTGTAGAAACGCATTCTCTATTGTTGCAGGAGTTTCACAGTCAGTTCCCTCCATGTCTTTGATGCTCAAAACCCTATTTGTAGACCGTCTTGCTCTAATACAACTATGAAAATAAGCTGTATTTGCATCGCCTTCTGCTAGCCATGCCACTTTAGCTTTCTGTCTCAAAAAACTGTCTCTTCGCTCCTGGAGTTCCCTACAAGCGTGCCCAGCTTGTCTTTCAGCATATCTGAGGTTCATGTCCAAAGGTTGTGCTTGTAATTTCAACTGCATATCCAGCAACCACTGTCTCGCAATGTCGTAGGCTTGCTCAACATCAGAAAATTTCCTTCTGTTAAGCCTTCGTAACGGTTCCTTCAGCCTCTTCAATCGAGAGACACATCTATACATGGCCACCCCTGCGATTCTCCTGTCCCATTCTCGAGACACTATATTTAGGAACTCTGAGTCCCTAATCCACATATTAAAGAACTTAAACGATTTTCGTTGTGCACCCACCCTTCTCTGCAAATGCACCACCCCAGGAGAGTGATCAAACAACCCCTCAGGTAAGAACTCAGCCTGAGCTTCAGGGAACAGTGCACCCCATTCATCATTTACCAAGACTCTGTCAATCTTGCTCATTACCCTTTTCTCCCCATCTTGTTTATTTGACCATGTAAAAAACTTGCCTGACATCTTGAGATCTTTCAATCCACATTGATTCAAGCATATCTGGAATTTCATCACCTCAAACAAGTGAACTTGAGCTCCCAGCCTCTCATGAGGATACAATATGTTGTTAAAGTCCCCCATGACAATCCAGGGCTCGTCAGTAATAATATTCATATTATCAAGTAAGCTATTAGTGATTTCTAGTCTAAATCACTTGTAGTATTTGTAGTAGTTCTTGGGTGCCATCTTTTAGGAGGTTTTCTACTTTGAAAACTCGGGTTTTTGGAGGATCATCCTAAGCTCATACTCAAGAAACAAAACTAGAAAGGAGTTCTAGTTTTGTGCCCTAATTTCCTTTAAGAGAAAGGTATAAATTTCTAAACTTGTTAACAATGTAAATTTGTACTACATAGATCTTGCTAAATCAAATTAGAGTAATTTGATTTACACTAATACTTGATTAGTGAATGGGATCCGATCCCTACAAGTGGTATCAGAGCCAAGGCTTGTAGTTACGAATTTATTTTGTTATTTTAGGGGTTTTATATATTTATTGAGAATAAATATGATAAAATCCGAAAATGGTGTTAAAAATGGTTTTAACATGAGATTTTTATTGCATGAAAATTTTCTGGTCTCATGAAGTTTCTGGTCAAATTTCGTATTTTTTGAAATTTGTTTGCTAATTAAAATAATTTTTATACAAAACCGAGTCAAAAAGTGTGTTTTTGGCTAAAATAATTACTATAAATAGTTATATTTGGAATCTGGTCACGAAATTTTTACACAGTGATATTTCATATTTATACATTCTGCATGTAAATTTTAAAAGTCAGATTTTGAGTTTTGAATATTTATTCATATTTTTGTTTAAAATCGGTATATAAAGCTTTTTATGTCCAAAAATATAGTGAATGTTGTTTTCTGGACATGAAATTTATACCAATATTTTTATACATTGTGAGGATGCTCTCGTATAAATTTGGGATTTTTCCTCACTGTTTTAGACGTTTTCTTGATTTTATGAGATAAAATTGATGAAATCGTATGTTATTTATTATAAAATAAATTCGTAAATTTTTCTGACCAAACTTTTCTTTTCTGATATTTTGGAAGTGTTCCAGAATATACAAAATTTTTTCAAAATAAAAATAATTTTATTTTATTTTATTTTGATTTTACAAAGCTTTATTCATAAAAGGGTTATAATTAAAGTACATCTAATTAGCAAATGACCAAGTTTATGAACTAAAATCACCATAAGTTAGTATGAACTAATTTTGGGTGTTCTAAATCAGTTTAGAAGTTTTGGTTCAAGCTTAAAAGGTGTTTTAAGCATTATTGATTAATATGAGATTAATCGATTAAAATGAGATCGGTTTTAAACAAGTTAATGCGATTATTGTTTAGGGCGTTTTTGGCATGTTTTTATTTATAAGCTTTACATTATGCATGTTTGGATGAATATTTATTGTTGAATGAATGTTTATTCTTACTAGTATGGCCATAGTTGTTATATTTTTACCGATATTGCCCGTAATGAAAGGGAATATCGTGTGGTTTGTAATTAAATGCGATCTCGTATCGCCGGTTTGTAATTTAATAGTTTATTTCATTTATAAATGTATAATAGGATTGCTATGTATTCATTTGTAAATCATACTTGTAACTATTTGTACATCGAAGACCGGTGATGGAGATCGACTTGGAGCCTTAGAAGTGTTCTAAAGCTTGCAAGAAGGAGCTTGGATGGGATCCATATGAAGAGGGACCAAAGGAGTTGGTTTCCAATTTGTAACTCCTTGTATTTTAATTACTTTAGGTGGCCATACTAGGTTTATGTTTGTTTGATGCTTGTGTGTTTGCTTATTTTCCGCTCACATGCCAAAATCGCCAAGCATGCCACGATATCCCACGTTGATTGTCGTTTTTAGGTCGCCATTCTTAAAATTAGTTCACTTATAAAGAATTTATATGACTAAAAATTGACAAGATCACCCACATTTTAACAAATGAATTGAGTTTAAGCCTTTCCAAATGTAGCAACTATGAACCCCATGTTCGTGAGGACCTCCGCAACGTGGAACCTTGTTACCATGGGTAAGTAGTGGGAGGAAGTCCCTTGCTAATTTGGTTTGGACTCAACCGAATAAGAGTTATTTGGGGCTAAAAGATGCATTTTAAAGAAAATCATCAACCAAGCATTCTAGTGTAGAATTAGTCAAGTGTTGACTTATCGCTTTTATATAAAAGGAAACATGAGATGTCTAATTTTATATGAAAAACGAGTCTTGGAATCATTTATATAATTTCGTGGGAGATCATTATATAAATGGACATTTGTTTTAAAAATGAGTTTTAGCAAATGTTATAAATGAACAATGAATGCTTATATATTTCCTCATATTTATTGTAGAATCGTTTATCGCAATGGCATCATCATCATCAACTGCCGCGGGCATTGTGGCCAAAGATTCATGGTTGCGAACCGTGATGGATAAGTGTATCCTCAAGGATGACGGTAGCAACTTCGTCGAATGGGATTCGACAATGAAGGGCGCCGCGACATCCGACAATGTGCTCAAGCACCTTACCGATCAACCACCCGCCGAACCCACTTTCGATCCGGCGCACGAGCGGCCTGTGATGAGTTTATGAAAGTGGACAATGACGTGATAAACGCCTTAATTTGGTCCATGGCACCCGCTCTCAAACTCCGATTTGTCACTCAAAAAAGTGCATATGCGATATTCACTCGAGTGACAACTATGTTCTCCAAAGCACCGCAAATTAGGCTTTATGAAGCCGCGGTGCGGTTTTTCGATGCAAAGCTTGAGAGGAACCAAAAAGTTGGTCCTCATGTGCTCAAAATGATTGAGCAAATAGACACTCTTGAGCGCCAAGAGTGTGCTATACCCAAGGCTCTTGCGATCAACCGCATCCTTCATTCTCTTCCTAACAAGTTTGCTCACTTTCGAGTAAACTATAACATGAACAACATGGATAAGAGTTACCATGAACTTCTTGCTCTCTTGGTCCAAGCCGAGAGGGATATGGAAGTGAATGAGGTGGAGAAGAAAGATGTTCTCTCCATGAAAATGAAGAACATGAACTTGGGAGTGAAGAAGGGGAAGGTGGCCAAGAAGGGGCCATCTAACATTGGCAAGGGTAAGGGAAAGGCTATTGTGGAAGGTGTTCCACATAAGCCTAAGCCCAAGATCAACAAGGGAAGACCCCTCAAAGACACTTGCAAATATTGCAATGAAGTGGGTCATTGGATGCGCAATTGTCCCAAGTACAAGAAGGATTTGAAAGATGGATGTGCGACATCCAAAGGTATTCTTCCTTCTAATCTCTATATGATAGACATCAATCATGCTTGCATTTCTACATGGGTATTGGATACCGGATGTGGATCTCACCTTTGTAATCATTTGCAGGGGATGAGAAAGCGTGCGGGCCCCAGCCAAGGGTGATGTAGATCTCGCATGGGCAATGGAGCTAGAGTAGCGGTAGTTTCCGTGGGAACTTTTGTACTCGCTCTTGCTAGTGGATTAGAGTTGCTTTTGAATAACAGTTATTTTGTACCAACTCTAACTAAAAACATTATCTCCGTCTCCGTGTTAGATGCGGAAGGCTTTTGTTTTATGATTAAGAACAACCGTTGTACTTTTTCGTTTAATGAAATGGTTTATGGTGAAGCTATTTCAATTGGAGGTATTTATGTTTTAAATGATGTTAATGATGTTTATCATGTCGAGAACAAGAGGCTCAAAACGAATGAATCAAACAAATCCTACCTTTGGCATTGTCGTTTAGGTCACATAAACGAAAGACGCATAAAGAGACTTGTTGCGACCAAGGTTCTCAAACCATTTGATTACGAATCATATGGTACATGCGAATCTTGCCTCTTAGGCAAGATGACTCGTCAACCCTTTAGTGGTAAAGGGGCTCGAGCAAGTGAAGTTTTAGGACTCATACATACCGATGTGTGTGGTCCATTAAACATCACCGCTAGAGGAGGATATCATTACTTCATTACTTTTACCGATGATTTAAGTAGATATGGTTATGTCTACTTAATAAGGCATAAAAGTGATGCTTTTGAGAAATTTAAAGAATTTCAAAATGAGGTTGAGAACCAATTAAACAAAAGGATAAAAGCACTACGATCGGATCGTGGTGGCGAATATCTAAGTAATGAGTTTGATTCACATCTTAAGAATTGTGGTATTATATCACAGTGGACTCCTCAAGGCACTACAATTGAATGGTGTTGCAGAAAGGAGAAACCGAACTTTGCTTGACATGGTTCGGTCTATGATGAAGTCAAACCGAGCTTCTGGTTCATTTTGGGGCTTTGCCTTTGTTATCTATTTGCTTTCTCACTAAATCAAGTCCCACTAAAGCGGCCAACAAGACTCCATATGAGATATGGATGGGAACAGTTCCCTATTTGTCATTCATGAGAATTTGGGGATGTGAGGCATTCGTCAAGAATAAACCGACGATAAGCTCGCTCCAAGGTCCGACAAATGTCTATTTGTAGGTTATCCTAAGGAAACCTGTGGCTATTACTTCTACAACCCTCACGAGAACAAAGTGTTTGTGGCTCGTGATGTCGCTTTTTCTAGAAAATGAATTTATTTCTAAAAACAGCAGTGGGAGAAAATTTGAACTTGATGAAGTTCAAGAGCCTGGCAAACCGAGACAGTAAAATGAGGAAACTGCTCTCGCCTTCTCGACACGGTGATAATCCCTAGGAGGTCGGGAAGAGTTAGTCATCAACTCGACTGCTACCTCAGAACATCGAGGAGGAGGGTGATTTGTTGTTATTCGAAAGCAACGAACCCTCGACCTACAAGGCGGCTATAAGTATCCCCAACTCCGAACAATGGCTTGAGGCCATGAAATCCGAAATGGATTCTATGTACGAGAACCAAGTTTGGGACTTGGTAGATTTACCTGAAGGAGTGCGACCCTTCAAAGTGTAAATGGATATTCAAAATCAAACTCGGCATAGATAAACATATTGATGTTTACAAAGCTAGATTGGTGGCAAAGGGCTTTTCACAAGTCCAAGGTATTCATTATGATGAAACCTTTGCACCGGTTGCTATGCTTCGATCCATAAGGATAATCTTAGCGGTTGCCGCATTTCATGACTATGAAATATGGCAAATGGATGTAAAACGCGCGTTCTTGAATGGGATTCTAGAAGAGGAAGTGTTCATGACACAACCTGAAGGTTTTGTAGACACATCCAACCCTAAGAAAGTATGCAAGCTTAAGAGATCCATTTATGGTCTTAAGCAAGCATCGAGGAGTTGGAATCACAGATTCGATCATGTTATCAAACAACATGGATTCGCTCGAAGTGCCGAGGAACCTTGTTTATACATGAAGTTTAGTGGGAGCAAGGTAACCTTCCTTGTTTTGTATGTGGATGACATACTACTGATTGGAAATGATATTCCAAGTCTGAACTCGGTAAAGGTGGAATTGGGAAACCATTTCCAAATGAAGGACTTGGGAGAGGCACAACGCATCTTGGGTATCCGGATCTATAGAGATAGATCCAAAAGGATACTAGCATTAAGTCAAGAAACTTATATCGATAAGATTCTTGATAGGTTCAATATGAAAGACTCCAAGAGAGGCTTTCTCCCGATGAGTGTAGGAATAACATTGAAGAAATCTCAATGTCCTACGACTCCTGTGGAAATTGAGCGCATGAAATTGATCCCTTATGCTTCCGCTGTTGGATCAATCATGTATGCTATGATGTGCACTCGTCCCGATGTCGCTTTCGCTTTGAGCATGACGAGCCGGTATCAAGCTAATCCCGGTGAGAGTCACTGGATAGCTGTGAAGAACATCCTTAAGTACTTGAGAAGGACTAAGGATTCGTTTCTAGTGTTTGGAGGAGAACTTGAGCTACGTGTAAAGGGTTACACGGATGCAAGTTTCCAAACCGATGGGGATGATCTGAAATCCCAATCCGGCTATGTCTTTATGTTGAATGGAGGAGCTGTTTGTTGGAAGAGCTTCAAACAGAGTGTCACTGCGGATTCTACGACGAAGTCGAGTATTTGGCAAAGATCTCAAGTCGCTAAAGAAGCTGTGTGGATTCGGCAATTCTTGGATGGACTAAGAGTAGTCCCTAGTGCCGCGGATCCTGTCACTGTTTATTGTGATAACAGTGGGGCTATTTTCCAAGCGAAGGAGCCCAAGTCTAGCAACAAGTCTAGACACGTTTTGAGGAAATACCACGTTATTAGAGATAATGTGGAAAGGAAGGAAATAGATATTTGTAAGGTTGGGACAGACGATAATATCGCTGATCCTTTAACCAAGCCTCTTTCGAGGGCTAAGCATGACGCGCACACCGCCTCTATGGGGTTGCGGCGTATGCCAGATTTCCTTTAGTTTCGTAATATGTAATTGAACGATGTATCTTATTACATATATGAAAATAACATTCATTGTTTTTATCTTAAGTCATTATTGAATGCATACTTTGTTTATCCGAATATTTGTGTGACAACTTTGAACGTATTCAACTGAACGGTATAAACTAAGTATTTGGTCCCTGGTCTCTTATAAGAGGTGACGTCTCGTAGAGACTGGATTGCAAGTCGATCGATGGTGGGTTCAACACCATAGGGTCATATGTGATGACTGATCGTTTGCATAGACAGACTGTGAAAACACTCTGTCGGACAGTGACGCTTATAGAATTCCTTTTCAATGAGATTGAAACCTGGTCGTGGTGGGAATTTCTATAGTATTCCTTTGAGTCGATTCTTTGACTGGAACTGATTGTCCGAGCCTGCAGCTCCGAGTGACTTTCATTTTTGTCCTAAACCATGCCGTGAAAGGGGGTTATAAGGGCATCTTTGGGGTCATGGTGATCTGCATTATACAGTACAATCGAGTGGAAGGGAAATGTCCACCCTTGTCGGGGTAAAACATCTTTGGGCCACTCGAGGAGTAGTCATTTGAAAATGCGTGCCACGCTCGGTAAGAATCTACGGTAGATTCCCCGGTCAGACAGCTACTCTCCTTATCGAGGAAACCACTCACGATATATATCTCAGGATGCAAGTACGACCTGTAAGACACCTTGCATCGAGTGGGAGATGTGAAACGGACATGAGAATTGGTAATGCAGAACTTGTCTCGGACAAGTGGGAGATTGTTGGAGTAAGTGTCCTCCACAATAGTGCGATTACTTAATAAATCTCAATTAAGGAATACATGGGGATAATCCTGTATTATTGTCAATTGATTAACGTAAATCAATAACGGTTGGCTGACTAGAGTTTGACGTTATTGTCGTGAGAACGGCGGTAATCAATCGATCCCTTTAAGTCACACCTATAGGAACATACTCCAAATATTTAAGCTAATTAATTGTATGAGATACGATTAGATTAGTAACTTGATAAATTGACTAACGGTTAGTCAGTGAATTAATTTAGAGAGAAATCGAGTTGTGAACTCGAGTGATTTAATTTTATATCGATAAAATTATTAGAGGAGACGAGAATTAGTGATTAAGTGTTAATTCACTAATTGTGTATATTTTACTAATGAGATTAGTAAAAGTATATTTTTAATATATGTGCAAAGTACATGTATATTAAGGAAGAGTTTAATTAATTTATATTTTATCATATTAGATGATTTAAGTGATAAATTATATCTATTTGTGGGACAAATATTGATAAACAAAATGGACCCATATTGGAGGCCTTGGACCGTCCAAATGAGGGAAACAAAGGGAAGATTCCTTTTTGTATTTATTCATTTTGTTGTTTAACTTTTGCATGTAAAAAGCATAATGATTAGCATGCAAGGTTTTTCTCTTTACAAGAGAGAAACTCTTCCATTTCTCTTCTCAAGGGGGCCGGCCACTTTGGAGTGTTCAATACACTTCATTTTGTTGCTTGCTCTCTTATATAATGAGATGATAAAGTAAGGAAATCATTCATGCATTTTCATTCTAACATCTCTCACCATATTCTCTCTAAACTTATACTAATATTATTTCTCATATTACTAAGAGTTAGTAATAATAATAATATTCATATTATCAAGTAAGCTATTAGTGATTTCTAGTCTAAATCACTTGTAGTATTTGTAGTAGTTCTTGGGTGCCATCTTTTAGGAGGTTTTCTACTTTCAAAACTCGGGTTTTTGGAGGATCATCCTAAGCTCATACTCAAGAAACAAAACTAGAAAGGAGTTCTAGTTTTGTGCCCTAATTTCCTTTAAGAGAAAGGTATAAATTTCTAAACTTGTTAACAATGTAAATTTGTACTACATAGATCTTGCTAAATCAAATTAGAGTAATTTGATTTACACTAATACTTGATTAGTGAATGGGATCCGATCCCTACACCCCGCGCATCAGGATTCGACCACAACGCTTTCGCTACATGCGCTCCAAAACTAGGAATCATATCGTCAATATCTGGCCCACCTTCCTCAGGAACCTTAACCATCCAATCGTCATTGGTTTTCCTACTACTTTTTCGATCCGTGTTCGTGTGACACAGCCAAGTCGTATCACCCTGTCAAAATAAACCTACAAAAACACTAACAAGTAGCTAGCGGCAAGCAGGATCGTATCCACAGAGAAACGGTGTAGTTTAAGCTAAGGACGGAGTAAACAGGTCTAACTCAAAGGTATGAAAAGGAGTTGTTTGAACTAAACTAAGGCAAAAGTAAAGATGAATAGAAATAAATAAGGGGAAGGATTAGGGCATCGGGTTCATTATGACAATGATTCAGGAACTCAAATTTATAAAAAGGAAGTGATAAACTGTGCAAATGAGTAGGTTTATAAAACGCTCTCTTGAGTCAATTTTAGCCTTAAGCAAATTTAGCGGGCTCTCGCAACTTACTAAATTCAACTTATCAATCTCGCGTAAGTCTAGTTTTAACTCGGCTTTCGATCTTAAATTAAAACTTACTCAGGTTCAATTAAACTCGGACAAATCGTTGATCAGGCGAAATAATCCTAATTCAATTGGCATAAAACGGGTAGAAAGAAATCAAGTGCACAATTTATTCAACCAATTTAATCCTAAAACATGTTCCTGAACCAAATATCACAAATTCCCCTAAACCCTAATTAGAGAATTAGCTAGACATGATAGGAATCAAAGCAAAACAATAATAAGAAATAGACATAATGAATGAAAAGCAATTGAAATTAAAACCTGGAATTTTACGGAGTACCGACGGTTACAAAGTAGAACGATCTTGAAAACTAAACTAAAGCTTTTGAGAGTTTTGAAAAGAGAGAATAAAACTAAGCAGTAACTAAACCTAAGTAAAATAAAGCATAAGTTTTAATCACGACCTAAACTACCTATATATATGTTTCCAAATAGTTAAACCACGAATTAAATCAAAATCGACAGAAAAGACACTTCAGCCGGCCGGCCGGCTGCCGGCCTGGCTTGGACCGGCCGGTCCCCATTTACTTGGGCCGGCTCTCTTCTTCCTCTAATCTTGGCCCAATCTTCATTTGGGCTCAAATTGTCTCGTAGCCCTTTTTGATGTCTTTGGTCTTTGGTCTTTTATTTGCACTCCGAGCTCCTGCGTGAGCTCGGGCTTGGTCTTGTCGTCTTGAATCTCGTACTTGCTCCAATTGTCTCGGGTTTTGGCTCAAAACCACCAAAACCTGCAAAATATAAATGAAAGGCAGCAGTAACGAGAAATATAGCAAATAGCTCACAAACTAGCAATGATCACGAGTAAATATAAGCCAAAAGCGACTGAACCGGGGGCACAAAATGTATATAAATAGCATGTATCAAACTCCCCCAAACCAAACCTTTGCTTGTCCTCAAGCAAAAAGCGTCGGAGAAAATCAAAGGGACACGAACTAATCACGCTAGTATCTCAAAGTGGACGACCTACGCACATAAACTAAGCAACCATAGCCTATTTCACCGGAAATAGAGCACAAGTCTCAACCATTCACACCACATCGTATTACTAGCCTCTAACGCTTTCGCAAAAGTAAAACTGACGACATTTTCAATTCAAGCAAGGCCAACCGAACGTACCCCTTTCCATCAGCCAATTCATTCCGCATCATTCCATTTTTTTTCTTTTCTTTTTTTTTTCTTTCTTATTATTTTTTTTTCCTTTTTCGCAAGTCTGGAGCATCCCTCGTATGTAGTACCGTTTAGCTTGACATTCACTCGGTAAAGATCGCGCTCGGGTACACATGTTTCCTTAAGGGTTACATTATTGCTCATACTCTCGGTCGCAACCAAATTCATGGCCACTGTGGTTACTCAAATCAATGAGTCCCCTCCGAAAGCATCGAAGCATTGCTCCAACATAAATAAATCTTTCCAATCATACCGCAAACCAACAAACCAAACATTCCACAAACCATTGCCAAGCTCAAATGTCAAAGTCGAAAGTAAACAAACGAAAAGCGATAAGAATTAAGCAAATACAAGTGGGCTAGTGTTTGAGGCTCGCAATCTATTAATAGGAAACAAACGTATAGTGCAAGCTACGACGATAGATAATCGACTCGGAGATACTAAAGATCAAAATTAATGCACTAATCGATTCTCCAAACTTGACAATGCAGACAAAAAAGACTCGTATTTTTGTTATTTTTTTGAATTTTTCAATTTTTTGGGTTTTCATAATAAATGCACACGAAATAAAATGCAATTAAACTAATAAGCGCGAGAGTGCTTCCCTCCCCCAAACCAAATCACACATTGTCCTCAATGTGGAAAACAGCACAACCACAATAGCAGTTAAGGACAAATAATATACGGGGTAAGGAAAATGAAAGTGAGGAAAAAGGGTAAAAGGGGTAAAGAGTGCTCACATTATAAAGTTGGAGCTCCCCCAAACCGAAGCGAAGCATGGAGTGCGGCTTATAATCCACGTATATGCGTCCAAATCAGTCCAGCTATGTAATACTTCGGAGCAGCAGGCAAGAAGCAACAAAACGGAGCAAAGAGCAGATCTGGGTCGGCCCAGACGCCGACGGGCCGGCCCTGGTGCAATTTTCTTATTTTTTCGCGTTTTTTCACCAGTTCTCAAATTTACGCTACGGTGCCGGTCGACCGGCTGGGATGCTTCCTCGTAGCGTCTCTCAAAAATACTAAGGACAAAGGTCCATAAGTACCTGCGCGATAAAAACAGAAAATAATACCCTCGTCCTCGCGCGCTCAATAAAAACCAAAAGTCATATAAGCTAAGCAAACCAAAGTACAAATGCAAATGAAAATACAACGTCATCGGGTTGCCTCCCGGGAGCGCTGGTTTATAGTCCCGCACGACTCTTCAAAGCTTCAAAGATCAAGTATAATTAGGCCAAGGTCGTTGGCCAT
Source organism: Dianthus caryophyllus (assembly GCA_023091065.1). Lineage (NCBI taxonomy): Eukaryota > Viridiplantae > Streptophyta > Magnoliopsida > Caryophyllales > Caryophyllaceae > Dianthus > Dianthus caryophyllus. The sequence continues at coordinate 20,878,998 of CM041524.1, read as the reverse complement.
TCGCGACAGCTTCACTCGGCGAAATAGCAGTTGATCGCCAAAGAACTCCTTCTTCTCGAGGCAGCATAGCGTAGTCCATCAGGCATGGGGCTCCATCTCTGAATGGCTCTCCAAATCGCCCTTGTGCTCCCGGCGGCTCGACTGTGGGACCTCTATCCCCATTGCTCGTGTAGTAAAGGTCGGTTTTAAGCAATTTCCTCTCCCCCAAACCAACCTTGCAGCCATCCTGTAAAGAACCTGCACACGGGGAGACAACAGAAACGACCTCCAAAGTGTCTCCAGTAGAGTGAGACGGAGGTATAACATTAACAGAACAAACCGACTCTAGACGCATGGGTGACCGCGGGGTATCAGAATGCGTAAAAGTGAGCTTTTCACCCCCCACCGTAAAAGCTAAAGTCTTATTACCCACGTCAATAACTGCACCAGCAGTGTGCAGGAAGGGCCTCCCCAAAATGATGGGAATGTGGACATCCTCGGGCATATCAAGTACTACAAAGTCCACAGGGATAAAGAACTTTCCTACCTGTACGGGGACATCTTGCAGTATACCTAAGAGACGCTTAACAGACCAGTCAGCCATTTGTAAGGTAATGTGAGTGGGTCCCAAAGCTGACAAGTTCATCTTTTGGTACAAAGAGTAGGGTAGGACACTCACACTCGCTCCAAGGTCACATAAAGCATTTCGGACCACAAACTTACCAATGGAGCAGGGGATAGAAAAGGTACCCGGGTCACTGAGCTTAGGGGGCTTACTACCCTGCAGCCTAGTACTAGCCTCCCCCACGAAAGCCACGGTCGAGACATCATCTAGCGTACGCTTACGAGCTAAGACTTCCTTCAAAAACTTAGCGTACGCGGGGATTTGAGTCACGAGATCAAGAAAAGGGACATTTACCTGAAGAGCTTTTATGACGTCCACAAACCTCTTGAACTTGGCCTCCCCTGCAGCTTGCACTCGACTCGGAAAAGGTAGCTTAATCTGAATCGGGGGCGTTGGAGTAGCGACAGGGACACCCGAAGTAACACCCAAATCATCTTTCCTCGCAACAAAGAGTCCAAATGGTTGACGACCTACGCCGGCCGACCGGTCATACGCTCGCTTCTGCTCATCGTAAAATGTCCCGCTCCTCAATGTAATAGCACATGCTGTATCGGGAGGAGGGTTAGGAGGATTACCTTGCGATGGTAGATAACCAGGTTGTCGCGAAGCTTGTGAAGTAGCGAGCTGAGCCACTTGATTCTCCAAATTCTTAATTGCTGCATCCTTAGCCTGCCCATCCTTTTGCATTTGGCCTAGCATAGCCTCCTGCGTCTTCTGCAGACCCATCATTAGTTGTTGCATTTGCAACATCATGGCCTTAGTCTCGGTCCAGGGATCGGTACTGCAGTTTGAGGTGGAATGAAGGGTGGCTTTTGGTAGTTGGGTGGAGGTGGTTGGAAATTTTTGTGAGGAGGGATGTTGGGAGCGTTTTGAGGTGGTTGGGTGGTTGGGTTAAGGATATTTTGGTTACGGTACGATAGGAGTGATCGGTCGTAACCCGGTTGGTTTTGGTAGGGCAGGTTTGGTTGTAAGATTGATAAGCATAATCCTGCTCCTGGGTGCAAAGATACCCGTAGAATAACCCAAGTCGTGCCTCGCAATAGCATTTACATGAGCACCGAAGAACCACCCCATTCATCATACTAATGCTGCGGTCGGTGCAAGAACTGACTTGTGAGCGCGCTAATGCTCTCCTTATCACGGTCATTATGAGCAGACCGTGAATTTCCCCTCGGCTTCCCAAACTGAGACGAATGGATCGCCATCTCCTCAATTAATGCCCAAGCTTTATCATCATCGACGTTGTTAGCAAAACGTCCCTCCGCAGCAGAATCAAGAATCGCACGGCTTTCCGCATATAAGCCGTTATAAAAGGTCATAATCACGAGCCATTCGTTCAGCCCATGATGAGGACAATCCCTTATCAGCTTCTTGTACCTCTCCCATGCCTCAGCAAGCGACTCGTCGAATGTTTGCTTGAAGCCTTGAATTTGACTCCTCATTTGATTTGTGCGCTCGGGAGGGTAAAACTTGGAATAGAACGCAAGAGCCAACCCACTCCAATCAGTGATACCTGCAGCGAGCTTGTCGAGGTCCGTGATCCACTCACGAGCTCGATCCTTTAAAGAAAAAGGGAACAACATCTCCCTTATTTGCTCCTGCGTGATCCCGGCCTGCTTGATAGTCGAACAATAGTCCGTAAAAACCTGCATATGTCGACCAGGATCCTCCGTAGGATAGCCTCCGAACTGATTCCGCTCCACCAAAGTGAGAAAGGCGGGGCAGATCTCAAAGTTGCCCTGCAGAGTAGCGGGCATCGTGAATCCATTCGGGACGGACTCCGTCTTAGGAAGCGAGTGACTAGAGAGTTTTGGCATGGTCACTGGCTCCTCTAAATCAATAATAATGTGTGTATTGTCCTCGTCGCAGGACGATCGTTCTGAGCGAGTGTCCGCGTCTGAACTTTGCACACTCTCAGTTGCGTAAGCCTCAGCGATTTCCTTGAAGAAGTTACGCGTACGGTGCAAGGTACGCTTAGGTTCAGGATCAAAAGGGACTAAACCTGTAGGTGACCTGCGCATAAATAACTCAAAGGAAACGGTGAGAACGGTCTCAAGGAACTAGGTTCCTTGAGACAAAAGAGAAAAACCTGTAACTAAACAATAACTAAAACTAGCAAAGCCGCTTCCCCGGCAACGGCGCCAAAATTGACACAGCCAAGTCGTATCACCCTGTCAAAATAAACCTACAAAAACACTAACAAGTAGCTAGCGGCAAGCAGGATCGTATCCACAGAGAAACGGTGTAGTTTAAGCTAAGGACGGAGTAAACAGGTCTAACTCAAAGGTATGAAAAGGAGTTGTTTGAACTAAACTAAGGCAAAAGTAAAGATGAATAGAAATAAATAAGGGGAAGGATTAGGGCATCGGGTTCATTATGACAATGATTCAGGAACTCAAATTTATAAAAAGGAAGTGATAAACTGTGCAAATGAGTAGGTTTATAAAACGCTCTCTCGAGTCAATTTTAGCCTTAAGCAAATTTAGCGGGCTCTCGCAACTTACTAAATTCAACTTATCAATCTCGCGTAAGTCTAGTTTTAACTCGGCTTTCGATCTTAAATTAAAACTTACTCAGGTTCAATTAAACTCGGACAAATCGTTGATCAGGCGAAATAATCCTAATTCAATTGGCATAAAACGCGTAGAAAGAAATCAAGTGCACAATTTATTCAACCAATTTAATCCTAAAACATGTTCCTGAACCAAATATCACAAATTCCCCTAAACCCTAATTAGAGAATTAGCTAGACATGATAGGAATCAAAGCAAAACAATAATAAGAAATAGACATAATGAATGAAAAGCAATTGAAATTAAAACCTGGAATTTTACGGAGTACCGACGGTTACAAAGTAGAACGATCTTGAAAACTAAACTAAAGCTTTTGAGAGTTTTGAAAAGAGAGAATAAAACTAAGCAGTAACTAAACCTAAGTAAAATAAAGCATAAGTTTTAATCACGACCTAAACTACCTATATATATGTTTCCAAATAGTTAAACCACGAATTAACACAAAATCGACAGAAAAGACACTTCAGCCGGCCGGTCCCCATTTACTTGGGCCGGCTCTCTTCTTCCTCTAATCTTGGCCCAATCTTCATTTGGGCTCAAATTGTCTCGTAGCCCTTTTTAATGTCTTTGGTCTTTGGTCTTTTATTTGCACTCCGAGCTCCTGCGTGAGCTCGGGCTTGGTCTTGTCGTCTTGAATCTCGTACTTGCTCCAATTGTCTCGGGTTTTGGCTCAAAACCACCAAAACCTGCAAAATGTAAATGAAAGGCAGCAGTAACGAGAAATATAGCAAATAGCTCACAAACTAGCAATGATCACGAGTAAATATAAGCCAAAAGCGACTGAACCGGGGGCACAAAATGTATATAAATAGCATGTATCATCGTGCTTGAAGAAGACGAACCAATCGAAACAAACTTTCTACTACGATCACTATTTCCAGGAAGCGTACAAACTACCTCCTCAGTCTGTTGTTCGTCGACATTTTCTTCATCATCATTTTCTTCCGCATCACCATTTAACTCAGCGTCTTCCTCCGCATCATTCATCTCCTCGATATCGTCACTGAAATAACGCTGGTACTCCTCTTGGGTGACCTCGACGTACCCAGGATTAGACGACCCAACCTCAGCCAACGATTGCGAACCAACTTCATTCACACCAACCGGAGGAACGGCTGAACCCTTGAGTATAATTTTGCGACCGCGCCCAGACATATTAATCTGCAATTTCATAATAAATTTTCAACAAATGTACTTTCAATTCTTATAATGTAAACAAATTATAACGAAAATATATGGAATTGAATTCATATAATATTTAAAATAATACACAAATTATACATTTTATAATACAAAAATTTAGATAAAATAAAACCACCGAATAAAAATAACAATTCATTTCAAATAAATTAGTTACTCATACATATTATTAAAATTTTAAAGCAAATTATAATATAATATGAAATCAGAAAAAAAAATTTAAATTTATAAAAACCCCCAAATAATAATATAATACGGAGTACGAACTTGTACTTGGGTCAAAAAGAAAAAAAAACAACTGGGATGGAATGGTCCATCATTCGACCAAAACCAACGAAAGGAAATGGGCCAATTCGAATTCAAGCTGCAAAAGAAGCCGGCCCATTCGAAATCATTTCACGAATGAACAAGCTCCCATTCGACTAAAAATGCCGACTGAAGCAGGTTCCATTCGAAGGAAATTATCGAATGAAACAGGGGCCATTCGAAAAAAAATTCAATACAACCACCAACAATTCAACTATAACTCACGAATGGCCAACTCACAAAATCGACAAAATAATTCCAAAAACACAACATAAACAACGATAAGAGCAGGTTTTCGACAAAATAAATCGACATAGCCATGGATTTGCAAATGGGGAGGGGAAAATTACAACAACTACTACATTACAAAATCGATTTAAACAAATAAAAATCGAAAACTTACCTTATGAAGATGAATAAGTTGGGTGAAAAGAGGAGATGAATTTTCAACTTTTTTTTTTTTTTTTTTTTGAAATAATGGTAATCAGTAAAGGGTTAATAAGTAATGGGTTTTTGGGGTGAGTAAAGGGTTTTAGGGTTAATTAAAACAAAATTACTTAGGTTAATGGTAAATTAGTTCAGTTTTAATCAAGGACAATTTCGGAAACTCACCAAAAATGTGGCGGTATTTAGCGTTTTTGTGGCGATGTTTTGTAGTTGGGTTTATTTAGGGTCATTTGCGAGCTAGTACCTTCAATTTTTTTTCTTGTAATCTAGTACCTTTTATTTTCAAAATTTGTTAAAAGGTACCAAATACTAGAATCTGGTGACTAAAGTCAATTTTCCGACGGTTGACTTTCGTTTTCTTTCATTTTATTTGTTAAATACTACCTTAAATTTGTTTATTTTGTTAATCCCTACCCTAAGTCATTAAATTTTTCTATCAATTTCATATTTCTCATAAACATACAATAAATCACAATTAAACTAACCTAAATTGACATACACAACCTCTTTCTGTAGATACCCGTATCCGTACCCCCCAAAAGCAAACCCGATGACGAAAAGGACTTTCATGCATGTTTTAAAACGAGACTAAACGGTACATAAGTGTCTAAAACATTTTAGTCATTCTTAACGTATTAATTTGAATTTGCGTATTTCGTAAAAATGAATATTAATTTAGTCATTTTAAATCGTAAGTTAACACAATACACACGAGCACGAGCCATACACGCCTCACAAAATGACCCAAGAATACAAAAACGACCCACACACACACACAAAACGGCCCAAAAACACATAAAAAGGCCCAAGCACCCGAGCGGGCCAAAATGCGTCCCGGGTCACATTCTAACAAAACAAAATCCCGCAAAGTCGTAAAATAATGCGTTACAATATTATTTTATTTCGAGCCAAGATCGAAAAACACGATTTAAAAACCAAACACTAAACACGAAACACGAAAATCGAAACAAAACCAAGTTGATTAACAACTTGATCAAATTGATGATCAAATTGCAGCCCAAAAGTCACCAACATGCTCGACAAACAAGCAAATAAGACAAACATTAGCTTACACACCTACGATAACGTATTACTACAAGAATAATGTGTCGAATAGGCAAAAATCGCTCAATATCGGGCGATTTTTGGAAAATCGCCAGATTCAGCGATTTTACGCCCTCCTTCGACATTCGCGATTTTTTGTTAAATCGCTGGTTCACTGGCGATTTTCTGATCAATTAGGCATAAAACACGAAGCATTTGCTATAAATAGCAGCCCTCATTTGACCCAAAAATCATCAACTCTTACAATAACAATCACAACAACAATTACAATAACATTCAAAAACCGATACTTATATTCACAAAAAGCCTCTCGCACTTATAAATTTCCACTCTAAAAACCGTCTTTGCATTTCAAGGTAAAGAAATTTTACCTCCCGATTGGACGTTTGAGACTTATAGGGTTACTTTAACCCACCCCGATATTGGCATTAACGAACTCAGATTCGCAATACGATTGTAGTAATTCAATCAATTGATTCGCCTAAACCTCGCCAATATCGCATAAACATACGACTCAAAATTACTAAATTAAGCACCCACTTTTACATTATGCAAATTCTCGATTCATGCATTAAATTATGGCTAAAACACGGATGCGACATTTAACTGCACTGCTTTCATATAGTCTTTTAAACATGCAAAACCGAGGGTTTTACAAAATCTTAGAATTGAACACAAGTCGGAGAATAACGTTTAGTTATTAATTCAAATACAATGAATTGGTAATTTTACGTATATTTCCTATAGCAAATCGTCATAGTTTTGACGGCTCACATTTATTTTACATATTTATCGAGTCATATATTTGCATTTGTACGTAGCGTCCTATTAGCCCAAATATCGAAATTAAAGCATATGTTTTCAAATTAGTAAAGACTACTTTTAAGTAGGCCTTTTTATTGCAGTTTTCAATATACTTTGTCAAAACTTTAGAAGGGTAACCTCACTCCGAATCCTCTCTGGTTTCACAATAGCCTCAGAAGGATAGGTATCGACGCACCTTGAAATCTGAGACCGTCGCGTCTTATGATTTTAAGATGCGTTGAATAGGTTCCAAATTCCCTTATAATTTGGTGGCGACTCCAAAAACACGTTTTAAAAGGATTTTTATATTTCTTTTTATTATCTTCACATGCAATGACATCCCCCCTCTCTAAACAAAAGAACGCTCAAGCGAGTTAAGTCAAGCAAAGCACCAAAAATGCGAAGCTTTGGCGACCCGCGAGCTTCTTGCAAAATTCATTTTTCCCGCGCCGTGCATTCCGCCCCATGACATATTTCGAGGGCGGGCGCGAGCGGGGCGTCGAGAAGGGATATCCACTTTTCCGGTATCCTCAGTTGGCGACTCCGCTGGGGAAGAGCATGTTTTTTTTAATTTTGAAAATTAACTTTTCATTTTATTTTAAAAACATAAAGAAGTGAAACTTGAAACTTTGAAAACATTTCTGCTTTCGATATTTGGGCAATAGTACGTTTGAGTCGAATCCTCCTGATTCATAACCACACCCTTCGAGGGACGGCCCCAAGTAAAAACACGCTTCCTAAACGTGTATACTCTGGACACGTCGATCTCTCACCCTTCCACGATCACAAGTACTGGTATTCCGTACAAGTGAATCGTAGCAGGTCAAACTCGAACGCTCTAGACCCCGTATTGAATCCACACTGATGTGTGTGATCTTGCGGATAACTCTACACAAACGTTGCGGGAATGGCCTAAGGAACCTTACCCTAAAGCCAAAAACCCGCGTCTATACGTACAAATCCAAAGCTATAGCACCCTCGCTATGGTCGTCTTCCAAACAAAATGCATGCAAAAAAACATTTTCATATAGCATTACACTTTCAAAAGACGTCTATTTTGAAAGTACATTTTCAAACATTTTTCAAAAGGGCATACTTTTAAGCATACAGTCAGGGTCATTGACCTATAGTCAACTAAACCTGACTAACATTACACCACGATATTCAAAACCGATCGGAAATAATCACTACATTCCCGATCCTTTACAAAACATAAATGCATTATACGACTGACGTATCGTCATAATACATTTATCGCAAAAACATTTCACAAAGCAAAACCCGAAAGTGTCAATTCACTTCGGATATTTCAAGTAAGCAGACACTTTCTCATTTTTGAGGTAGCCCTAAGTCGAGTGACTTGCTAGTCACCCCGACTTAAACAAACTATCTCTCTAAAAATAAACAAAACACGGACTCGTTCAAATACGAATCCGCTGATTTACATGTCGAGGTTGGGTGACTTATCGCCATTACAACTCGACTCCCGTGTCACACGAAAAGGCAAACAACACCGCTTTTTACCCAATTTAACATCCTCGGATCGACTAGCCTATCGCCATCTCGGCCTGATTCTTTTACATCACAACCTAACGATAAACCCCTGGCAACATACCGCTAACTTGGGTTAATCGATTGTGATCATACAAACTTTTATTTACATCGAGACTAGGACGCGCCAACGCATCCTTACCTCAAAAGCTTCCGTGTCTTTAAGCTAAAAACACGAGTCGAGTCCTCGCACACGCCGCACTTTTACTTTTTAATGCGGTTTTTCTTGAGTCTTTATTTTCTTTCTGAGGTCACTAAGGTTTAGAACTCTGCAGTCCATCCCCTAAAAAGTCACGGATACGCGACGCACTAAAGACCGTCATCCGAACCCTCCGCCACCTCCAAAGAAACGCATTTACAATGCAGATCAAAGCCTAGAATAGCCATGGCACTTAACAAAGGAAGAAAATGCCTGAGGAATCCCATCTCCTCCCCCGTCAGTGGTTACCGCAGAACATGTTCAACAGCTCAACAGCAAAATCCTTAGCCTCACTGCTGCAATCGAACAAATGGCCACAATGCAGAAACTCGAGGCCGAGAAGAATGCCAAGTACCTTGCTGAAGAGGCTGAACGAAATGCCAAAAGAATTCGGTCAATGGAAGAACGCCACCCACTCGAAGGGATATTCCATTTATGAGGAAACTGAACATGTCCCAAAAAGTGTCAAGTCCTTACTGCCGGCCAAGCTCTCGCTCAGCGATCTCCCCATCTTCAAGGGTCATGAAAGTCCACTTGTACACATCAAGGATTTCAAGGCCAAAATGGCCGTCATGGGCGTCGATCCCTCAGCCTGGGCTACTCTATTCCCGCATTCTTTGGATGCGCAACCCAGGGCCTGGTTTTACGCCTTGGACCCACACAAGATTACTACTTTCAAAGAAATCACGGTCCAGTTCGACAATCAGTATCATGACAATAACGATACTCAAGTCTCGTTACGTACCCTAGAAGTTCTGTCACAAAAGGACAATGAAGGCTTCAGTGAATACCTCACGCGTTGGAAGAAACTCAGTGCCCAGATATCTAACCGTCCCAAAGACGCAGAACTGATCACCAAGTTCATTAATAATCTCACCTCAGATCGGCGGACATTTGCGCTTACGGCAACTTTGGCGATTTTGCTTCACTCAAGACGGTGGGTCAATTGATCAAGACGACCTCCGTAAAGAAAAGACCAAGGTTGCAAGCCGAGGTTATCAGGGTAGCTCGTCACGAGCCGTCACCAAAGCGGAACCAGTTCACTGCATTAACGCTCTGGAAGAACTAGCGCCTTCCCCAACTTACACCACACCAACGAAATACACAGCGCCTCCTACTAAGGCATCATACTCGTCTGCAGGTCAGGCTTCGTCAAAACCACGACGAAGCTTTGACCCGATCTACATGACTTACTCTAAAGCTCTACAGAGGCTTGTGAGCCGAAACGTACTTCAGCTCCTGGGACCTACTAGCGAGCCTCCTCAGGATAAAAAGCCCAAGTCATGGGATCAGAATGCGTACTGTGAGTTCCATAGGGGAAAAGGACATGACACTGAGCAATGCTTCCGTTTAAAGAACATAATCCAAGATTTCATCGATGACAATACCATCGAGAAGCCTACTCCAGGTCCTAAACCCTCGAACCAGCTCAATCCTCTACACGCCCATGCCATCTTCGTGGGTACACACCCCATTCTCGACTGCTCTCACCTGATCGTCTCAAAAGACCACGAAATCAATGGTATCTGGGACAGTTCTGATGAAGAGGACAATCACACCGACAATACCAGTTACCTATTCCCGCCAGAAGAAGAAGAAGAGGAAGATCGAGAGCCTACAGGGATATACGGGAAAATACCCCACAAATACCCAATCAGGTTGTCTGATAGTGACGATGAGATAGCCTACTTAACTCGCTCCGGTCGTCCATACAGAGCCTCGCTGAGTCTGCTGGAACCCCCAGGTTTTCCATCGAAAGCAACTAGCCAAGACAAAAACAAGGGAATAGTCATCAACGAGGCTTCACCTCCTATGACTGCACCACCACCTCCAACGACTACGCAATTATCTCCTGTGACTACGCCACCACCTGTAACCACTACAGGTCAACCACAGGGTGACCTAGCGTCATCAAGCACCACTCCAGCACCTACACCTGAAATTGGAGAATCCATTCAGAAACAGCTTCTAAAAACAAAAGCCGACATCTCAATCTGGCAGCTCTTAAGGGAATCACTGGGACACCGTGAAGCTCTCCACCGAGCTTTGCAAGTCACCCCTATCACGACAGAAATGTCCCCTGAAAAGCTCATCAGCCACATCACCCGTGAATGGCAAGCTAGCGCCATCACCTTCTCTGACAAAGACCTCCCGCCATTCGGAGGCACGCACAATCTAGCACTCTACATTAACGTAGAATGCCATGGCATGACACTACCAGTTGTCCTCATCGACAACGGATCCGCGGTCAACGTCTTGCCCCTAGAAACAGCTAAAAAGCTAGGAATCAAGGAAAATGACTTCATTCCCTGTGCAGACGGCGTCAGGGCCTACGATGGTACTTCGCCGCAAAGATAAAGGAACTATTTCCTTTCCCATCATGACAGACCCGTCATACGAAACCGAATTCGGATAATCGATATACCCCGTGATACAACATGTTATTGGGTAGACCACGGATACACGCCACTAAAGCCGCCACCTCAAGCCTGCACCAAAAGTCAAGCTCCCTTAGATGACGAGACCGTCACTATCCATGCATCCAACTTTCGAGCTTCCCTGCAGCAACAGAAGCTCGACAATGACGCTGCAAGAATAAGCACCGAACCCCAGACATCACCTGTGGTTTTGATTTCGACTTTGACATCCGCATTGACTCGCGAGGAGGAAATTACTGCACTCTATGTGAAGGACAACGACAACAAATGGCCTACCATGGGTTTAGGTTATGTACCATGGTCCTACGAAGTTACCCGTGGGGAACAGTCATTCAAAGATCGTAAGAGAGGTCGTGACTTTCACATTGAGCCATATCACATCTTCACCGACAAGTACTTTGTCAAGGAGGGTACAAGCAAAATGCCCAAGGACTACCTCTCCTGTACCATCGCCGGGATTGAACTTGTCTCTGACATCCTGCGCAACCACAATTTCAACCCCACCGACCTAATTGTTCCATACGAAGAAAAGACACATGACGGATGGTCAAAAACTCTTCAATGGACTGATGAGCAAGGTCGCACTTTCAAGATTACTACTGGAGAAGGCTACACTTTTGAGAACACCGACTCTGAAGAAGACGAGGATAAGAACCCCGACGACAAACCTGTGATAGAGTTTAGGCTCCCACGCCGTCATTTCAAGTCTTTCACCCCAACTAAGCCCCCGGGCTACATTCCTGATGTGATAGACATAGATAAAGAGTTAGAGTCTCTAAGGTTGTCCAAAGCTCCTCTGTCCGAAATTTGTCTTCAAATGTAATCGCTTTTGAAAACAATAATAACAACGCTTACAGTTACTACTTGCCTTGTCTTCCTTTAAAATCAGCATTTTCTAATGCTTGCGATAACATTAAACAAAACAAAGATTGCATTACATAAATACATTGCAAACATCGCTTTCAAAACCCGAGCAGACCCCATCATTGAGAACACAACAATCATCGATGTGGGAACACCAAGAGCCCCGAAAACTACGGTGGGGCTTCCTCAAGCATGGAAGAAAAGTCGCATACGTTGAACTACTCACGTAATTCAAAGACGCTTTTGCCTGGTCCTACAAGGACATGCCGCATTGACCGCGAAATAGCCGAACATCGCATCCCATTGAAACCAGGAGCGGACTGTTAAACAAAAACTCCGACGCATTAAACCCGAATGGTCTCTCATGGTCAAAGAAGAGATCGAAAAACAACTACAAGCAGGCTTCATCCAGGTCATCGAGTACTCAGATTGGGTATCAAACATGGTCCCAGTCATGAAAAATAATGGGAAAATACGAGTATGTGCAGACTTCCGTGACCTTAACAAAGCTTGCCCAAAGGATGACTTCCCACTGCCGCACATGGACATACTAGTGGACAACACCGCCGACCACGCGTTACTGTCATTCATGGATGGGTATGCAGGTTACAACCAGATCAAAATGGCAACAGATAACATGTCTAAAACCACATTTGTGACACCCTGGGGCACGTACTGCTATACTGTCATGCCTTTCGGACTCGTTAACGCGGGCGCCACTTATCAACGTACCGCAACTACGCTGCTACATGACATGATGCATAAAGAAGTAGAGGTCTATGTTGACGACATGATTGTGAAATCAAAGCAAAGGGAGGATCACATCACCAACCTTCGTAAGTTCTTCACCAGAATCAGGCAATACAAAATGCGCCTCAATCCACAAAAATGCACTTTTGGGGTTACGTCAGGCAAGTTATTGGGTCACATTGTTAGTCAACGTGGAATCGAGATCGACCCTGTCAAAATCAAAGCAATAATGGAGATGAAACCTCCAAGCAACATTGATGAAATCAGGAGTTTCTTGGGACAAGTCCAATACATTTCCCGGTTCATTAGCAAGCTCACAATGGTGCGAACCAGTTTTCAAGAAGCTGAAAAAGGAAGAACACACAAAATGGGATGACAACTGTCAACAAGCATTCGACAAGGTCAAGACCCTGCTTACCAATCCACCTGTTCTGATGCCACCCCAGAAAGATCTACCTCTTTCACTCTACCTAACAACTACGCCAAACGCCATGGGCGCCATGCTCGCTCAGGAAGTGAATAACGAAGAAAGAGCAATTTACTACATTAGCAAGAAGTTCCAAGACTACGAGACTCGCTACGAGCCTGTGGAGAAGAGCTGCCTCGCTCTAGTCTGGGCCACCAAAAAGCTTAGACATTACCTCCTCGCCACACAACCGCAGAGTATACTCCCTAATGGATCCGCTCAAATCCTTGTTTGAAAAGCCGGTATTAAATGGTCGTATGGCCAGATGGACACTACTGCTAGCTGAGTATGAGCTTAAATACTTACCTTTGAAAGTCATTAAGGGGAGAGCGGTTTCAGACTTTCTCGCAGAGAATGCCATCATCGAACAACCTAAAATTGACACGACGTCATTTCCCGACGACGGAATCTTCACAATGACATCGAGTAATCGGGCAGCTCTACTGATGGAGCCTCGTTACCGCGGATACGGCATAGGAATACTCCTAATATCCCCTAACGGCGATCATACACCCATCTCAATCAAGCTCGACTTTAACGTCACCAACAATGCAGCAGAATATGAAGCTTGCATTTACGGCTTACAAGCAGCCATGGCCCTCAACATAAAACACCTCAGAGTACACGGAGACTCCTTCCTAATCATAAATCAAGTAACAGGGGCATGGAGAATCATGAACGAAACCCTCGCAAAATACCAAGCAAAGATACAAACACTCCTTACAGAATTTGATTGCGTAGAATTCTACCACCTCCCAAGGGAAGAAAATCAATTTGCCGACGCACTGTCAAAACTTTCATCCCTTCTCAACATGCCACCGAATGTTGACACACTACCCATTGTCGTCGAAGGACGTGGTGAGCCCGCATACATCCACACCATAGACATCGACGAGGCAGAACATACCGAGCCGTGGTACCAAGCAATACTCAACTACAAAACACACAACTCTTATCCACGACACCGACAAAGCGCCAGAAAAGAGCCATAAGACTCCTTGCGTCCCCAATTGCATCGAAATGGGACAACTACTCAAAAAGACGCCACAAGGTACCCTGCTCGTGTGTGTGGACTTCAAGAAAGGGCAGGAGATCATAGCCCAGGTGCACGATGGCGAATGTGGTCCACACATGAATGCAAGAGCGCTATGCAAGCAAATCCTACGACTTGGGTGGTATTGGACGACTATGGAAGCAGACTGCATTCATTACGTCAAGCACTGCCATAACTGTCAAATATTCAGTAACATACAACATGTACCCCCTTCGCCCCTCTACAGCCTCACATCTCCATGGCCCTTCTCAACTTGGGGCATTGATGTGATAGGCAAAGTCCATCCTATCGGAGCAGGAGGACACTGCTTCGTACTAGTAGCGATCGACTATTTCACGAAATGGGTAGAAGCAGCATCCTTCCGCACCCTCGGCTCAAAGGAAGTCGCCAAGTTCATACAAACAAACATCATATGCCGATACGGCATACCGCACGAGTTTATAAGCGATCAAGGTTCACACTTTCAAGGCGAGGCAGAAGCCATACTTGCCAAATACAGCATACAACATCACCGATCCTCTCAATCGACCCCATACCAACGGAGCCGTGGAAGCAGCAAACAAAACTATAGTCACCATCTTGGAGAAAATGATCGACGGTTGTCGGGATTGGCCCAACAAGATCCCATTCGCATTATAAGGATATCGCACAACCATACGCACACCCACAGGCATGACGCCTTATTTTCTCACCTACGGCATGGAAGCCGTGCAACCAGTGGAGATCGAAATGAAATCTCTACGGATACTAATGGAAAGTAGCATCCCAGAAGCAGAATGGGCTCGCGAACGTTACGAGCAACTCATGCTCCTAGACGAACGCAGGCTAAATTCCTTGAGCATTGTGCGAATGTACCAAGCACGACTACAAAGAGCATTCAACAAACGAGTTCGACCACGAAACATAAAAGTGGGAGACCTGGTATTGAAGTCAGTACGCGCACCACTCCCTGTTGACCCACGAGGAAAGTTCAAACCTAACTGGGCCGGACCTTACCTCGTCAAAGAAATCTACGCAGAAGGAGCGGTCAAACTAACTGATCTGGACGGTCAGGAGTTCAATCGGGCAACAAATCTCGACCAGCTAAAGAAATACTACCCTTGAAACACTTGCAATATATTTATAACATGTAATTAAACACAATTCTACGGGCAGGCATGCCCCTAAACATGCATTCAAAATAATACAACTCAGAACTACGCCGGCTTGATTCCATTTATATAGATACGTAGGCAGCTTTTCAAAGCACAGCCGACATTCAACACAAAACCACATACTCAAAACATCTCAAGGACATGACGAACATGACTAAATTCAAAGCACAAGACACGTATGTCCTTAACCTTAAAAGAAACAAGGCAAGTTACGCAAAGGGAACTTTTGTTTTATTATGCTGAAAAAGGGAAACATTTACATTTGGATTTTGCAATTGGGAGCACGAACATAACACTACTAGCACACACGACACCTACAAGCATTACATGATCCCGGCATTACCTTCGGGTTTAGGAAATACAAAAACAAACAAGTAGCTAGACAACAGCACAAGCAGACTTCATTCTTCGACTGAAAGGAAAACTCAACCCATATGAGGAGCACCATCACTACCATCCTGGCCTGGAGCGTTAACCATGATAAAGCCAAGGTGACTAAGCTCCGTCTCCATGGACGGTGCACTCCCAGAGCTCGAACTACCGCGGCTTCCACGACCAAAACGCACTGGATCAAAGGCAGACGTCGGTGGCGGCTCGTTCTGCTCTATAGCTCGGAGGCGTGCCCTTTGGCGAGTAGTTGGCGCCGTGGTCCACCGGACATATGACCTCGAAACCCTTACCGTGGCCGGTATCCCTGCCACCTGCCACCTGGGACGCATAAGCCATCCTCGCGACCATGCATCAGTAATCTGGTTATTAAGTACAACCAAATCCTGGATCACGGTATCCTGCCCTGGGATGAACTGGGCATAGCCCATTTGCCTTCTCACTCTCAGAGGATGAATAAACACCCCAATGGCAAAACCGCATAGCATGACTCGGAGGACCATCGCCCACCGCTGCCGGACACAGTGGTAACCTCCCACCATGGCACGACCCAACGGATAGCCGATGCTCTCACAAAAGTGGGAAAATAGTCGTTAGGCCGGCCATTGGGACCTCCATCGCAGCCACGATCGGTCACGCCACCGCCAGATATGATGCGCCATAAGGATAGCGCCAAAGACGCTCGTTGACGCTCCATTAGCGGACGGCCAGAATGACCGGACAACCACGATAGGCATGCGCTCTATTACACGCCCGATCATCTAGGCCTAGGATCGTCTCAGCCAGGATCAAAGCCGCAGGGTTATACCCCATCTCCATCTGCTGCACAACGCATACTAGGCGCGCCTCACCAAATCCCATTCCGTCCACTGAATCGGGGAACATGAAACAGTGCACAAGGCAAAGGGCCAGCGCTCTCCTACGAGCAACTACACCGATACTCCCATCATCATAATTCATGAACTTTTGGCAGAGTCGGATCATATTCAAGCGCCCATCCAGGAACAGGTCCTCCGTTTCGAGCCTCGTCATCTTAAGGAAGTTCTGCATATTCCTTTGGTACCCGAGCTCCTGGCGAACACACACTGGAGTGACAATGCGAGTCCGACCTCGATGGCAAAGAAACTCCTCAACCAAGGGGCAAACTTCCCGTCAGGAAGCGAAATACGTGGTATGCCAAGTCCCGATGTGCAGGCAAGCATCCGGGAACTCCTGCCCATCCGGACCGCCTTTAAACCTAGGAATACGCCTGCACTACCCCCTAAGGTTCCTCTTCTCGATACCCGATAACATAGCACACCACATCCTCACAAGTCCCTCCAAGTGCTCCATTACTCACAAAAAGGAAAAACGCTCTCCGAGATATTATGAATACTATTATGATATGAGTAATGAAGTGGCAAGCTAAAACGTAATATGAAGTGTGAGTGGAGGAGATGGATGAATGAACTAAACATGAGCATCCTTCTTATAGGCAACGTCTTCGAGAGGCAACAACACAACATATAATCGCTAGTGAACCAGCGATTAACCAAAAAATCAAAACAAAAGCAGAAAACAGGCGATTATCACAAAAATCGCCAGTCCTCTGGCGATTTTCACAATAATCGCCTGTTTTCTGGCGATTTTTGTGAGAATCGTTGGTATACAGGCGATTTTCTATGCTTTTCCGACAGATTTGACGCGACGACTGCACACCGCCTTGCAGCCTACGAGTTGCAGTAAACTTTTCACAGCCTACGCACCGCTGTTTTTACTTTTTTACGACGCATTATCGATTACGTTTCCGATACCCGGCTTTACGTCGTATTGGGTCATTTTGGGATCGACTCTCGACTAATGTTTTGCACATACGCTTCACAAAATTCAACCGTCTCACTTCGCAAGCTTACGTTAAAGCACGACGTTCTTAATTCATATTTTACGAACGTCAAAAACACCTTTTACGGTCTCACAAAATTTAATCATCACACTTCGCAAGCTTACGTTAAAGCACGACGTTCTTAATTCATATTTTACGAACGTCAAAAACACCTTTTACGGTCTCACAAAATTTAATCATCACGTTTCGTAAAGCTTACGTTGCAACACGACATTCTTAATTCACATTTTACGAACGTCAAAAAAAAAAAAAAAAAAACACCTTTTACGGTCTCACAAAATTTAATCATCACGTTTCACTCTTCACGAACGTCAAAAATACTTTTGCAGTCTCACAAAATTCATTCATCATTTTTCGCAAGTTTTACGATAAAGCACGACGTTCTTAATTTACATTTTTCATGAGCGTCAAAAGCGTATTTTACAGACTCAAAATATTTTCTTCAAAAGGCATGTTTTATAAAAAATCTTTGCGTATGCATACTCTTATTACGGGTCAAAAAAAATCTCAATCGAGATTTGTGTTCTTTTTACAACTAACAATCTAATTGCAGGAACACTAGATGAGCACGTCACGAAGGTTTCAAGTGAAAACGGCAACACAAACGATCGTACTACAAAACGAGGCAAAATAAGCAATAAAGCTTCCGGCACCGCACACATGATCATTAATCACGAAAGCTACGCCAACAGGAGCGCTTACCATAGTCAACAAATACACCTACTACATAATCAAAGCACGCGTACGAGGTCACGTAGCCTACTCATGTCAAGCCATGGACGCGAATCAACGTCGTACGATTCCTGCAAATATGACCAAATACCAAAACACGCACGCAAGGTCACAGGGCCTTTTCGCGTCAAGCCGCAGTCACAAAAATGGACCTCACGTGGACTCCTACATGTCCAAATACATACAAATATAACCACAACATAAAACAAGTCCATAAAAATAAGCCTACGATCCTAGCATACATCCCAAATCAATTAGCTTGATCTCGACGACCGAGCTCCGCACGCAACGAATCAATCTGAGCACGGTAGCCAGCTAGCTCCTGCTCACGCTGCAACCCAAATTCCGCTCGCAGACGTGCCTCCTCAGCCCTGGCCCGCCCTAGCTCTATCTGGCTCTGCGCGACTGCAGCCTGCAACTCTGAAGCATACTTCTGCGCTTTGCAAAGCGCGACCGCTTTATCATTAAAAGCCACGCGCCACCGGTTAGCTACCCTCCATAAATTCTTGTGGACATCCACGGCCACCTGCAAACAAATACGGCCTTCATATGCTCAAACTGGGGGCTATAATCAAAAGCAGCTTCATTTCAAGTTTGACTAACGATTTTAAGACAAAATCTAACTCAAACTGGGGGCTATAATCAAAAGCAGCTTCATTTCAAGTTTGACTAACGATTTTAAGACAAAATCTAACTCAAACTGGGGGCTATAATCAAAAGCAGCTTCATTTCAAGTTTGACTAACGATTTTAAGACAAAATCTAACTCAAACTGGGGGCTATAATCAAAAGCAGCTTCAATTCAGGTTTGACTAACGATTTTAAGACAAAATCTAACTCAAACTGGGGGCTATAATCAAAAGCAGCTTCATTTCAAGTTTGACTAACGATTTTAAGACAAAATCTAACTCAAACTGGGGGCTATAATCAAAATCAGCTTCAACAAAGTTTGACTAACGATTTTAGGACAAAATCTAACTCAAACTGGGGGCTATAATCAAAAGCAGCTTCAACAAAGCTTGACTAACGATTTTAGGACAAAATCTAACTCAAACTGGGGGCTACACTCAAAAGCAGTTTCAACAAAGCTTGACTAACGATTTTAGGACAAAATCTTACTCAAGCTGGGGGCTACATACTACATATCACGCAAGCATAGAAAACAAGTCATACCTGCTTCACCCGAGGGCTCCAACTATCCATGCCAGCGTCACCGCAGAGATAAATGCTGCGGTAGTGGTATCGAATGCCGATGACCACCATCATGCTCAAAATCCAAGCTCTCGTAGAAAGGAGGAGGCTGGACCTCAAGGTCAGGGTCACGTGGCTACAAGATACAAAAATCACGATCAATTTTTGCTTTTTAAGCAAATAACATACACAAGCATTACGTGGCTACAAGATACAAAAATCACGATCAATTTTTGCTTTTTAAGCAAATGACATGCACAAGCAAAAAGCGAAAACAACAGCAAACCTCAATGACAGCAGGCGCCAAAGCAAGGCGCGCCCACGACGTATAATCCTCATCTAGCCTCAACAGGGACTCCGACTCACCCTCGTGATATACATCGCGGCGAACATCAGCATCCGGTGTCTGTACGAAGAGAACCTTAGGAGGGGCCTCAGGCACAACAAACTTATCCCTAATTGTCTGAGCTGACAGACGCTCGCCTAAGAACCAAAGATGAATCATACTGAGTCGCAATGTACAACCTCTGCGTATCGCGAATAGCAAAGCGAGTCGTAATTGACGCAGGGACATCCGCATAATTCGCCCAAGGGTTGGGAACAAACTACAAAAAAGAAGAGGAATAAACATCTGCAAAAGCACAAACGCAAGACGTATAAGAAATACGAACTTTTCTTACCTTATCAACGGTCATCTCGTTAAACTTCACGCGAGCATCGTCATAAGTCAAGCGAATACCCTTCCTGTTTGCCGTTGCATAAGCATGAAAAGCAGGGTACTTCGCCTTCACGGCAAAGTTAGCAGGGAGCAACGACGGAAAGTGTGCGTAGCACCAAGACTACAATGAAACCAGAAACATGTCACAAAAGAGAAAGCAAAACAAAATAAAACAACAGAGCATCACAAAAAGCGATCATACCTCCATCAGCAAGCCAGGGCCGACCAAAGACGGTTGGGACCCATCATCGACCCGATCAGGACGAACTGCGTCCCTACAAAATCGGATCAGGAGACCCATAGCAGGAGTAACCCAGTCAAAAGCACCCAATCTGGACAAGTCATGGCGCCATCAAAGCAGCCGATCGGCCCGCTTCTCCTTTATCTCCAAAGTGAGTGGACGTCGAAACCACCATAGCCACAATCGCATTCTCGCTTCATGACTAACTTCGCCACCGCTTCTTTCCTTGCCCTTAAAATAATCATCAAACCATGATGTCCGAGGTGAAAAGTGTGCCTCTCATCCTCGCACACCTAATACCGCCTCGATCAAACGAACAACCGTAGGGCTCGAGATAGCAGGACGTACTCTGTCCCACTCAATCATCTCCTCTCCATGAGGAAGCCCCGAAACAACCGCAAGAGACGAGAAGGTAATACCAACCTCGTACCCTGGCATATGGAACGTGTTAGTAGTGTCCCAAAACCTGTCTAGCAACGCTCGAAGCACAGAAAGGTGAGAATTCACATTCTTCTTACGCGCCTCCTTCCACTTTGTCACCAACGGACCAAAGGCTGTGCCAAGGATTATTTCCCGCGACTCGGGCGACAACTTCATGTTAAAGCATCTATACAAGTACGGAAACACGAGAATGTCCTCATATTTCCCAACTTGAAGCCAACCTTCACCCGAGTAGACAAATGCTCCATGGTGTTCCAAACTAAGCTTACACCATCCCAGTCCTTGGCAACCTTCGCCCACAGTCTCGGGCCATGAGGAAATGATGGCCTCAAGCCCAGCTCATCAACCACGCCCATGAACATATTTTGCGCAGCCTGGCACTCCAAGATCGCACTCACCTCACCACCTACGGCAGACCGTGGCATCACCCCCAACATTACCCACAACATCACCCTGCGGCCTCAAAGATCAACCGCTACAGCTCCTCGTCATCCCGCTCCTCCTGCTCAGGATCACTCTCAAAAGCATTCTCGACCTGACGAGAACGACCACGTCTCGGCCTATCAACAGCAGGATCATCTCCAGCCTCATCAGAGCTCGCCTCGTCAGAAACACCAACACTACTACCCTCATCTCGCCACGGCTGCCACTAGCCTCAGCAGAGCGGCGCCCACGTGTCCGAACGCCACCTTCAAAGATTCCCAAAGAACAAAGATCTACTTTGGCGCTTCCTACTAGGCCTATCATTCTTGCGACCACCTCCACGACCTCCACCTCGCTTTCTCCCGGCAGACACCGCCTCCGGAACCCCACGCCCATGCGGCACCTTGCAGAGGTGCAGAACCAACTCCAGGCTCGCCAGCGGAGGCCCAGCAACTCAACATTAGCTCCAAGCCCACTAGCAAAAGGCCCAGACGACCCCACACCGCTCCACAGAACCCGCAGATCCGCAACGCGCCTCGCATCACCAATGTGAAGGCCTGTCGGCTCTACGGTAGTGCTATGCTCGCTAATAGAAGGCATAGGAGACTGGAGCGACCGCAGTACCTCATTCCTGGCGTCAAAATAGGAGGAGTCTTGAACAAATCGGTGAGACGGACCTTGAAGTCGCTAAATGATGGCCTTGACTCGAAAATGGGAGTAAGCTCCTCCCCGGTAACATTGAAGTCAATGTTCTCGATGACATCCTGCATAGCACTGGTCGTAGGTATCACGATCTCAGGGTCACCTACATAGATTCAAGAACAATCTTAAGCTACGCAGCCGTATGATGGTACAAAAATGCAATTCAATTAAAGCAAGTTCATGACCAACAGAAGGATGCACGTGCACAAAGATAACAGAAAAGCAAGCCTTAGGCCTATCTTTGACAGAAAGGGCTAAAAAGCGAAAAGAAATACAGAAATGCATATTTCACGACACAGATACGATATCTACGTTAATACGTATCTAGTCAAAGGAGCAGGGACGCACAAGAGCAAAAAAAAAAAAAAAAAAAAAAAAAAAAAAAATCAAGCAAAACAGCAAAAAACAAGCCTCGGGCCTATCTTTGACAGAAAAGGTTAAAACTAAGCAGGAACCCGAAAATGCATATCTCGTAGCAAACATACAATATGCACGACATGCACAGCAACCCTGAAGAGCAACGATATGCAAAAGCAAAGAAGAAGCAAAGGAGACAGCAAAAAGCAGACTTTAGGCCAAACTTTGACAGATAAGGCAGAAACAATGTGGGAGAGCAGAAATACATATATTATGACACGTATGCGATGTATACGTCATACACAACCAAGACAAAGAGCTAGAAAGGATAAAAATGACTAGAAACCAAACAAAACAACAAAAAATACGCTTTAGGCTTATTTTTGACAGATAAGGCTAAAATGGCGCAGAGACACAGAAATACCCAGTACATGACACGTATACGACATGCAAGTCATAACGAACACCCACAAAAAGTTTCGTACAAAAATCATGTCCCGAACACCTCGACTGAATAGCTTTTGTAAAACGCACGCAAGCTACAAAAACGGCCTTTTCATGACCTATCCTTGACCAAAGAGGCCCTAGCCTCCCACGAAACAACATCCTAGCCAACCCAAGCAACACACGTGACAACGCATCCAAGACATGAAGCGCAAGAAGCAAGAAAAAACGGTTTCAAGAAGCCTAGCTCGACTACACAAAAACGCTCCAAAACGCTCCAAAACACCTCCAAATCGCGCGTGCTCAGCAAAAATGGGCAAACCATACACCATACAAGTCATCATGACCCAAGACAAAAATTTTCGACAAGTTTCGGAACTGAAAATTTCGACCCGAAAAACCGTCTCCATACAAAAACACACGAAAATTACGGATTTCCAAACCGTTTTTCGCACACAAGACACCCATAGCCTCATCATTAGCATACAACGACGTTTCAAAAACAACCAAGCCAATCGATGCCGTTTTACACGACAAAAACAGAGCAAAACCCCGACAAAACCCCCTGTCACACGGTTTTTAGCCCAAAAAACCCGACTTTCGCGCCAATTTCGACGAAACGAATTTACCCAAGCATTGTACTACTAATGGGTAACCTACATTGAAATTTTGAGCGTATTCCGAGACAAAAACGAAAAATGACCAAAATGCCCTCGGCCTTCTACACGAAAAACGGCCCTAATACACGGGTTTTGCACATGCAATCGTCAACAATCACGAGACAAGCCTCCTACTACTCTCAAGCATTGATTTCAAGCAACAACGATAGCAAAATTCGAGTCATGCAAGACGGTTTAACATAAACCCTAAGAACTGAATTTTCAGTTAAAACCGACTCAAACCGACTTCAAAACACGAATTAGCGACTTGATTGAGTGCATACCTTGGTCCATTGCGAATCGTAGGAGGCGGAATCACGAATTTTGGTGGAGAAATCGCCAAGAACAAGCTTTTTCGATTTTGAGGTGTTTGTGTATGTTGCGGCTGCTATGCTCTTCTCCCTCTCCTTCCCGTGTTTTGAACAAAACAGCACACACACCCACTAAATCGCCAGAGGTCTGGCGATTAAGTGGGTAGGCACGGGTCAATTTTTAGTTTGGACTTGTTATTACGGTCCATTACGCTATTAATTCACTCTTTTATGCGTTACTATGATAAAACGCGAGAATACACATGCTTGTCACGAGCCAAGAGCCCAAATTTTACAAAATAACAACACATATACACTCTTTACGAGTCACAAAATCAAAATACGTATATTTCCCACAAGTTAAATACGTATATTTTCAAAAACAAATACACTCTTTACGAGTCACAAAATCAAAATACGTATATTTCCCACAAGTTAAATACGTATATTTTCAAAAACAAATACACTCTTTACGAGTCACAAATCAAAATACGTATACTCCTCACGAGTTAAATACGTATATTTTCAAAAACAAGTACACTCTTTACGAGGCACAAAATCAAAATACGTATATTTCCCACAAGTTAAATACGTATATTTTCAAAAACAAATACACTCTTTACGAGTCACAAAATCAAAATACGTATATTTCCCACAAGTTAAATACGTATATTTTCAAAAAACAGGTACACTCTTTACGAGTCACAAAATCAAAATACGTATATTTCCCACAAGTTAAATACGTATATTTTCAAAAACAAATAAACTCTTTACGAGTTACAAAATCAAAATACGTATACTCCTCACGAGTTAAATACGTATACTTTTCAAAACAAATACACTCTTTACGAGTTACAAAATCAAAATACGTATACTCCTCACGAGTTAAAAACGTATATTTTTCAAAACAGATACACTCTTTACGAGTCACAAGGTCAAAAATACGTATACTCCTCACGAGTTAAATACGTATATCTTTCCAAGACAAATACACTCTTTACGAGTCACAAAAACAAAAATCATTATACTCCTCACGAGTTAAATACGTATATCTTTCCAAGACAAATACACTCTTTACGAGTCACAAAAACAAAAATACGTATACTCCTCACGAGTTAAATACGTATATTTTCAAAACAAACACACTCTTTACGAGTCACAAAAACAAAAATACGTATACTCCTCACGAGTTAAATACGTATATTTTCGAAACAAATACACTCTTTACGAGTCACAAAAGCAAAAATACGTACACTCCTCACGAGTTAAATACGTATATTTTCAAAACAAATACACTCTTTACGAGTTACAAATCAAAATACGTATATTTCCCACAAGTTAAATACGTATATTTTTCAAAACAAACACACTCTTTACGAGTCACAAAATCAAAAATACGTATACTCCTCACGAGTTCAATACGTATATTTTTCAAAACAAATACACTCTTTACGAATCACAAAATCAAAAATACGTATACTCCTCACGAGTTAAATACGTATATTTTTCAAAACAAATACACTTTTTACAAGTTACGAGTCAAAATACATATACTCCTCACGAGTTAGATACGTACATTTTCAAAAACAAGTACACTCTTTACGAGTCACAAAATCAAAATACGTATACTCCTCACGAGTTAAATACGTAAATTTTCAAAAACAAGTACACTCTTTACGAGTTACAAATCAAAATACGTATAATTAAAAACGTATATTTTTCAAATGCACGTAAAACAAAATACACACTTTCATTCAAATCAAAACGCAGATACACAAGCTAGCACACAGCAGACACACGAGACGCAGGAAATGGCCAAGTTACAAAACCCCATTGAATCACATCCAAACAACAGCAGGCCGGCAAGCCCTTAAACATGCAGGACCGTCATGTCCTTAAACATGCCGTCCCTCCCCGCATTCCCGGCGCTAAGTCCTCGTCTCCCCCGAGACACATACTTAGCGTCGCCAGGTAGTATCGAGACTGTGGTGGTCCGGATACTATCTTCTAAAGATTGCCTAGCGGATTAGTCCAAGCTCACCAAACTGGGCTCTGTAGATACCCGTATCCGTACCCCCCAAAAGCAAACCCGATGACGAAAAGGACTTTCATGCATGTTTTAAAACGAGACTAAACGGTACATAAGTGTCTAAAACATTTTAGTCATTCTTAACGTATTAATTTGAATTAGCGTATTTCGTAAAAATGAATATTAATTTAGTCATTTTAAATCGTAAGTTAACACAATACACACGAGCACGAGCCATACACGCCTCACAAAATGACCCAAGAATACAAAAACGACCCACACACACACACAAAACGGCCCAAAAACACATAAAAAGGCCCAAGCACCCGAGCGGGCCAAAATGCGTCCCGGGACACATTCTAACAAAACAAAATCCCGCAAAGTCGTAAAATAATGCGTTACAATATTATTTTATTTCGAGCCAAGATCGAAAAACACGATTTAAAAACCAAACACTAAACACGAAACACGAAAATCGAAACAAAACCAAGTTGATTAACAACTTGATCAAATTGATGATCAAATTGCACCCTAAAGTCACCAACATGCTCGACAAACAAGCAAAGACACAAACATTAGCTTACACACCTACGATAACGTATTACGGTAAGAATAATGTGTCGAAGCAGGCCAAAAATCGCTGAATACTGGCGATTTTTTGGAAAATCGCCAGTATTCAGGCGATTTTCTGGCCCTCCTCTGACATTCTGGCGATTTTTTGTTAAATCGCTGGTTCACTGGCGATTTTCTGATCAATTAGGCATAAAACACGAAGCATTTGCTATAAATAGCAGCCCTCATTTGACCCAAAAATCATCAACTCTTACAATAACAATCACAACAACAATTACAATAACATTCAAAAACCGATACTTATATTCACAAAAAGCCTCTCGCACTTATAAATTTCCACTCTAAAAACCGTCTTTGCATTTCAAGGTAAAGAAATTTTACCTCCCGATCGACGTTTGAGACTTATAGGTTACTTTATCCCCCCCCGATATTGGCATTAACGAACTCGTATTCGCAATACGATTGTAGTAATTCGAATCAAATGATTCGTCTAAACCTCGCCAATATCGCATAAACAAACGACTCAAAATTACTAAATTAAGCACCCACTTTTACATTATGCAAATTCTCGATTCATGCATTAAATTATGGCTAAAACACGGATTCGACATTTAACTGTACCGTTTCATATAGTCTTTTTAAACATGCAAAACCGAGGGTTTTACAAAATCTTAGAATTGAACACAAGTCGGAGAATAACGTTTAGTTATTAATTCAAATACAATGAATTGGTAATTTTACGTATATTTCCTATAGCAAATCGTCATAGTTTTGACGGCTCACATTTATTTTACATATTTATCGAGTCATATATTTGCATTTGTACGTAGCGTCCTATTAGCCCAAATATCGAAATTAAAGCATATGTTTTCAAATTAGTAAAGACTACTTTTAAGTAGGCCTTTTTATTGCAGTTTTTCAATATACTTTGTCAAAACTTTAGAAGGGTAACCTCACTCCGAATCCTCTCTGGTTTCACAATAGCCTCAGAAGGATAGGTATCGACGCACCTTGAAATCTGAGACCCTCGCGTCTTATGATTTTAAGATGCGTTGAATAGGTTCCAAATTCCCTTATAATTTGGTGGCGACTCCAAAAACACGTTTTAAAAGGATTTTTATATTTCTTTTTATTATCTTCACATGCAATGACATCCCCCCTCTCTAAACAAAAGAACGCTCAAGCGAGTTAAGTCAAGCAAAGCACCAAAAATGCGAAGCTTTGGCGACCCGCGAGCTTCTTGCAAAATTCATTTTTCCCGCGCCGTGCATTCCGCCCCATGACATATTTCGAGGGCGGGCGCGAGCGGGGCGTCGAGAAGGGATATCCACTTTTCCGGTATCCTCACTTTCATTATCATCATCATCATCATCATCATCATCATCATCATCATCATCATCATCATCATCATCATCATCATCATCATCTTCTTCTTCTTCTTCTTCTTCTTCTTCTTCTTCTTCTTCTTCTTCTTCTTCTTCTTCTTCTTCAATATAACTAATTATTTCAATATTCTTCAATATTCTCTCACTATATTCATTTGCAATATTTTTAAGGTTGACAACTTCAATTTTGAAGCTTAAAAATTCAGTTCTTTGAATTTAACCAACTCTTACACTACTACTTTGGTTTTCATCATCATACCACTTGAAATCTTTTTAATGTTTTATCTTACTTAATAGCTTCAATTTTATCACTTTCCCCAAATTTTGTGAGGTTTCGAAAATCCGATTTACACAAGGTAAGTCACATTTGCATTTTATTCTCGTGTAACACGTGTTTGATGACGAAAACAGTTTTTGGAATTTGTGGTAAAACATTAACGTGGTAGAAATTTTTTGGGAAAAAGTTTGAATTTAGGTTTTAGATTGAAAATTGATAAATTTGGGAGAATTTTTTTTGGGTAAATCTTATATTGGAGAGAAAGTAGAATAAGATATGATCTAACATAGTTTATTAGGTTTCATTTGTCAAATAAAATTTATCACCGGAATATTGGCTTTTTTTCACCGGAAAATTGACTTTCATCGCCGGAATTCTTAATTTGGTACCTTTACAAATTTTGAAAATAAAAGGTACTAGATAACAAGGGGAAAAAAAATTAAAGGTAGTAGATCACAAATGACCCTAAATAAAAGGTACTATCTGACAAAAAACCCTTTATAATATGTTACAACTTACAAATATAATATAATGTGTTACCATTTTACATTACTTTGTTACCATTTTCAATAACCCTATAAACACGATTTTCGACAAAAATTTTTAAAAATAAATTTTGGGTCTTGAAAAAAAATTTTAAAAAAAAAAAAATTCAAAAAAAAAAAAAAATGGAAAAACGGGTTGACCCGACCCGTCTTAAGCTTAAAACTGGTTTAATGGTCTTAAATGAGAATTTGTGCACATCTTTTTGGCAAATTCTCATTTTAGACGTATTATTTTTGTCTTAACTTAAGACGGGATTATAATAGTTGATATTTTATAGTAAAATGTGACCATTTAACTCCAAAATATTTCTTATAGTTATCCTAAAATTGTTGTTATCGGCACATTCTTATTATAATAACATTTAATCAAAAAGTAGTTACATTTTAATTTAAATTGGTCACATTTTGTCCGTCTTAATGTAAGACGAAAAATGCTCGTCTTAAGAGAGACTTGTTGCAAATTTTGATACTTCCTCAATTTCATTACATACTCTAGTTTACATTTACTTTTTGCACAAAATTTTAGGTGAGACAAAAACATGTGGGTGAGGTATGCAATAACTTAAATACCCCTCCATTAGTTTAATATGAGTGGGTGAGTGGTAATAAAGTGATAGTAGTTTAGTCTTTTTATTTGATAAAGTATGTACAAAATTAGAAACGTATACAAATGGATGGAATTGTCGAAAAAGAAATATGTATAGAATCAAATGGAATGGAGGAAATATGAAAAACAAGTAGACCTGTCATACGGGTCGGTCCGGCGGATTTCGAGTTCGAATAACCGTAAATCGGGTAATATACAAGTCGGGTGTATATCAGGTTCGGGTAATATACAGGTCAAAATACGGGTTAATCGACGCCCCTTAATCGATATTAACTTTTTTCTTATTTTGTATAACAGTTTAATTTTCACTAAAAAAAAATACTTTAATTGATAATACAATATCAAAAAAAAAAAAAAAGGTTTGAATTATAAGTTCCAAATTGATAATTTTATATGTGCACGATGTTGACATTAAAGTTGTTAAATTATAAAGTAATACAATCAAATATAACAATGAAAATTTGGATTCATACTT
Source organism: Dianthus caryophyllus (assembly GCA_023091065.1). Classification (NCBI taxonomy): domain Eukaryota; kingdom Viridiplantae; phylum Streptophyta; class Magnoliopsida; order Caryophyllales; family Caryophyllaceae; genus Dianthus; species Dianthus caryophyllus. The sequence goes on along the minus strand of CM041524.1, from coordinate 20,849,145 downwards.
GTAGAGTTTAAGTTGTATCTTCAAATTGTAAAATGTTACACCGAATTATCGAGTTATATGTATCACTTTTTTTTTCACTTATACTCCGCATGTATTTAGTTTCAAAATTTCGTAAAAAGTGATTCAAGATATTTCAAATTCAAAACGCCCAATGTAACGAATAACCATCATTAAAATGAGTGTTTATACAATTACTAAATAGTAAAGGATTACAATTTAAGTAAAAATCTTCAATTACGAATAGTTTTGTAGGTTTGAAATGTTTAAAATCGATTTGAAGTAAAAATGATCATGTGATAAAAAGCTCGTAATGACATTTTCTATCTTGGAATGTAATTTTTTGTAATCAACAGGTTAACCAGTTACGGGTCGAATTTCGTGTAACACCCCGACCCCAACCGAAGGCCGAAATGTCACTCAAGGTAGCTCGCCAGGTTGGGTACATTGCCCACAAACCAACATGGGTCTTTTCCAGCGCACTTTGTCCTCACTCGTGCACATCCTGAGAACTTCCCAAGAGGTCACCCATCCCAAGACTACTCTCCACCAAGCACTGTGGAACCCGGGGCGAGGGTGACCCAACTCGGCGTCTTGCGTAAGGGCGCTTAAAGTTAAAAATATTAAGTTAGAAAAACCTTTAAAACTGTTTTGGAGTCGCCACCTAATTATCGCGGTAACTAGGAACCTGCAAACATGTCCTAAGCTGTAGAACACTTCCTAAATTTTGGAGCACGCCAACACCCCTAGATCTACGTGTATGAAACCAGATGGATTCGGGGTGAGGGTACTTTTCTTAAGATTAATTCAAGTAATGATTTATGAAAATATTTTAGAAAAGCCTATTTAAAAATAGCCTCTACTAGCCTTTGAACAAACCATGTTTAAAGATATTTGAGCTTATGTAATCGCTACGTACAAGTGCGAAAAAGTTTGTAAATGAGTGCAAATCCATATGCAAAAAGATTGTTTAAAACCCTCAGTTTAGCATGTTTAACTTGTTAATGAAAACGGTTCAGTTAATGTCGAATTCATTGTTAAGTTGTTTTAATGCATAAATAAGAAGGTGCAAGATGAATACAATTAAAATAAAGCTCAATTGTCCATTGGTTTATTTTAAGAGGTCGGTTGCTTATGCGACTTTGGCGGTGTCATCGGATATGGTGTGTACCCGAAGTAATAATAAGACCACATAACTGCAAGCGGGATCGGTGCCAAAGCCGGGATCGGATATGGTGTGTACCCGAAGTAATAAGACCACTTGACTGTAGTCTTTTTTGTTAATCCATTGAAAATAAGAAAAGCTTTGATCCAAGTGGATCGGTACTTACCTTGACTCGGAGCTTCAAATCCGGCAGAGCTTCGCTTCTTGAACTAAAAAGGAGGAATTCAACACGGGATGGTGTGTTGAACCCAAGAGTTTGAGTGCTTGAGGCTTTGTGAGAGACCTGATTGTATTGTGATTGTGAATTGTGTGTTATGAGGTCGGATATAGGGGAGTATATATACTAAAAATCTCGAAGAAAAATTAGGAAAATCCGGAAAAAACCAGGCAGGAAAACCGCATAAGCCAATGCGGTTTGGCCAGCAAACCGCAAAAGGCTGAAACCCATTTAGCCCAATACTTCAATTTAATAGTTGTAAACATTTTGGCTCGAACTTGTGTCGTACAGCCTGATATTAGTGCACCTGGAGTGGACATTTTGGCTGCGTTTTCACCAGAAGGCTCACCGTCGGAAACATATTTTGTGTTAACCGGAACATCGATGGCTTGTCTTCTGTTTTGAACTTTGGTTTTGACTCCTGTGTCCATGCATAGGCATGGGTTGACTTTTCAGGACTTGACCTCTGACATCCTTTTGTTATCTAAGTTATGTCAAAAATATTATTAACAGACCAAGACCCAGCAATAAAGAATGCTGTCCCAACTGTTTTCAAAACAGCGAGACACAGATTTTGCATGTGGCACATAATGGAAAAAGTCGTTGATAAAGTGGGGAGTGCTATCTGCAAGGATACTGAGTTTCTCACGAAGTTTGGTGGAGTTGTGTGGAACAGTGACTCAGAACCATCAAATTTTGAGAGTCAATGGACTGACATAATGAAGGAGTTTGATTTGGAAGAGCATAGGTGGTATTCATAAGGAGTTTGACACCTTATGAATTCCTGAGCCATCATTAGTATTTAAATTTTCAATTGAATTATGTATCAAAAGATTAAATAAGTGAAATACAAATGGACAAAAAAATTCAAACTTCACTAACATCCACCCGCCATCCTACTTCTAATCCTTTAATTTTCTTATGTCTTAAGGAGGGAAGAGAAATAAAGAAGAAGGGACATGAAGGGAGAGTGAAGTAATAGTACTCCCTTCCCAATTAATTGTACTCCCTCCGTCTCGGTGATTTGTTTACATTTACTTTATACACATTTATCGATGTGAGGAAAGAGGTAGAGAAAAAACTAATAAAATAATAATATAAGTACAAATGGGGTCCTGCTTGCTTAAAATTGTTAAATGTAATTGGTTAAGAGAGTGGGCTCCACCTCCCACATGGGTCAACTATGAACATTAATGGAAAGTGCAAACAAATGACCCGTACACCCCAAAATGAAAAGTGTAAACAAATAACCGGGACTGAGGGAGTATCTATTAATGCAAATTTTTTATTATGTTGGAAGGAGGGAAAATAGATCCCTCTAAATTCTTCCTCCTATATTTCTTTCCTTCCATATATATCGTAACTAAACGGAGGGATTATATAGCGTTAAGGTTTTATTGTTAAGGATTAAGGGTTAAAGGCTAAGAGTTGAAATCATATACTCCGTATATTACATAGGTTCTTATATCTTATCATTCTCCTTTATGCGGTGTCTCGTAAGCATCAACGCGTGGATCAATGCATCACACGGAGCCTCGTAGGTATCAATATATCGAGAAACACAAGAATTTATCAACTATGTATTGAGGAAGGATCAAACTTAATTGCTAATCCATTCGCCGGAATTCTTAATTTGGTACCTTTACAAATTTTGAAAATAAAAGGTACTAGATAACAAGGAAAAAAAATTAAAGGTAGTAGATCACAAATGACCCTAAATAAAAGGTACTATCTGACAAAAAACCGTTTATAATATGTTACAAATATAATATAATGTGTTACTATTTTACATTACTTTGTTACCATTTTCAATAACCCTATAAACACGATTTTCGACAAAAATTTTTAAAAATAAATTTAAGGTCTTGAAAGAAAATTTAAAAACAAAAAAAACAAAAAAATTCAAAAAAAAAAAAAGGAAAAACGGGTTGACCCGACCCGTCTTAAGCTTAAAACTGGTTTAATGGTCTTAAATGAGAATTTGTGCGCATCTTTTTGGCAAATTCTCATTTTAGACGTATTATTTTTGTCTTAACTTAAGACGGGATTATAATAGTTGATATTTTATAGTAAAATGTGACCATTTAACTCCAAAATATTTCTTATTGTTTATCCTAAAATTGTTGTTATCGGCACATTCTTATTATAATAACATTTAATCAAAAAGTAGTTACATTTTAATTTAAATTGGTCACATTTTGTCCGTCTTAACGTAAGACGAAAAATGCTCGTCTTAAGAGAGACTTGCTGCAAATTTTGATACTTCCTCAATTTCATTACATACTCTAGTTTACAATTACTTTTTGCACAAAATTTTAGGTGAGACAAAAATGTAACAACCTGGTTTTTCGTGACTTTAATTAAACTAAGGCGGAAAATTAATTAAGTCTATATATTACAAAACCAGCTGTTAATCGTAATAAAACTCTAAGTACATAGTACGAGTTTAGAATAACAGAGTATAAGTTTGATTACATCCTCTCAAAATAGATACAAAATAAGGCCTTCAAATCCCCTGATAGATCAACGGTCAAGACTCAGGGTACCTGCATTAAACTCTCATCATTTTCCCGCACACTCTTTCGATACATGCAATTCTAAAACAATATGCTGAATGAATATTAAATAAACAAGGAAAACAAATAGCAAGCATGCAAGTAAAACACATAAGGAGATCATGATGATTCAATACGAGTATAACCCAATCAAATAACATACCACGCTCACAAATAATCATACTCAACAAGTCACATTCCAATACTCAACCAAGTCATTCCGATAATCATCAAATAAACAAGGAAATACATTCAACATGTGATAACAAATGAGTCTTCGTTAATAAGGCGGAAGCATGCAGATATAATCCGCGCAGAAGCGGTCAGGGCCGAACGAAATCGGACGTGTCTGACAGGCAAAAGATATCTAAGGTAATAAGGACGGCCTAATCCCTTGTCTAATGTATGCATACACTACCTATCGAGGATCATACGTATTCGCTATTCAAAAGGTATCACCGACGAAAAAGTTCGACTATCACCAGAGACGGGTACCCCCGGTTGGGGCTGGATTTTCCAATTACTGATATATGGGCCCACGGAAATATCAAGAATGCCCCATCCCTGAGGTTGTATATACCGTGTCGAGTAGCGATCTTAAGATCGTTATTTCGCCTTGGGCAACTCTGGGAGGGAGCCCAAGTCCCCATATACAGCTACCTCGTTAACTTCGAATTTCAAGAGTCGCAACATGGCGAACAATCCTAGTATTTTATTCAAGTACTCGTTTTCTCAACTTCTCATTTTCTCGCTCATAAATAATAATAGTGACAATCTTGTCACATAAATATAACGTCAAACTTGTATAATGAAATTTTAGTAACAGCAATTCTTCAGGTAAAACAGAACACATAGAAAAACTTAATTATTTATTTTGAGTCCGTTCGTAACTTTTAAATATTTTTCACTATTCATTATTTTACTATTCACCGTATTTACTATTCATCGTATTTACTATTCATCGTATTTACTATTCACCGTATTTATACGTATTTGTATTTTCGTATTTCGTATTTGTACGTATTTTTATACTTCGTATTTTATTCGTATTTTATACGTATGCGTATTCTTATACTTCGTATTTATACGTATTTTTATACGTACTTGTATTCTTATACCTAGTATTTATTATTATATTTTCTTTATACTTAGTAATTTTTTTTATACTTTTATACAAATTGTTATACTTAGGAGATTTTAGATGTAAAAACCAATTTTATTTTCTAAGTACAAAATTCTAGTTTTAAAGTCGTTAGGTTCGTTTTGTATTTAGTGATTTGAAAAATGATTTCGGAAGTAAAACTTAATATAATCTAAGTACAAAATTCTAGAGTCAAAGTTGTTAAGTTCATTTTGTACTTAGTGATTTTAAATAACATTTTAAAAGTAAAACTCGGTTTTATTTAGTCATATACTTAACTAATCTTTTAGCGGTTTCCATTTTTAGCGAGGTTGTCGTAGTTCATTTTAAATAGTCCGTATGTCCACATCCAAATTTAAGCATAGGCAGTAGCACTCGACAAGGTTCATTTTAACACGTGTAACGTTTATTTTTATCGGTTTAGTTGATTCTTTTTATTAACGGTTCATTATACAATCTAATATAATCCTACTTATAAATCAATTTTAATGGCTAAGTGATAAATTCATTTTGACCAAAATTGACCTAAAAATAATGTAGATGCCGTGTGCCTTTATTTATATAAGCTATTTATTTCTTTTGTTGTTTTTATTAACAAATCATTACTTTAACTATTTTAATTTCTTAAGTGATAAAATTAAAAAGTGACAAATTCATTTTAGGTCTAAAATAGACTCTAAACCGTGGCACTTATACACTTAAGTGTTTTATTTTCGTTTTCTAATTTTATCGGTTTTTGACTTAAAGTTTTTATATACTAATTTATTCAAGTTACTCTAAAGTGATTTAAACTAGTACTTAAAAACAATAATTAACTAAAACTTATAAAATTTATGAATCTAACTAATCACACAAATGAAGAACACATGAATATTTGAAGAACTTTAATACTTTTCATATGAACATCGATTAGTCAAATTTTTATATGTTTTTATAATTTCCTCAAATTTTTCCTACAAGTCTAATTTAACTAAACTAATCTTAATATATTATTTAGAAAAATTAAAACTAAAAATTGGTCCATATAAATTAATTTGGCCGTGTATATGTATATATGTCCATAAATTTTGATTTTTGATTTTTATACTTCTAATTCAACAACTAATTTATCTTATATCATTTATGTATTTAATCATGAGTGGAAAACATATCAAAACATTAACACAAATAAATAAACATCATTTAAACATAAGATTAACACAAAAATTCAAGAACACACATAACACCTTAAAACACATAAAAAATCATAACCAATTCCTTTTAAATCCTAACCAAAACTAATTATATTTTCATGTTCATTTCACCACAAGTATTTTAAACATGCAATTTACAAAAATTAAAACGAAAAATTTAGTGAAAAAATTAAGGGTAGGTCGTGGGTTTATGTAGTGAGCAACAAATTCTATTTTTCGATTTTTGTCTTCTAATTTAACATGTGATACTTAGGTGACATAAAATCATACATGCAAATCAAAACATCACTTAGGAAAAATAACATAAAATCAAATTCGAGGCGCTTATCACATAAGTGTGCGGGAAGCACCTTAGGTTAAGTTCAAGAGTGAAAAGATCAACAGTTCTCCGGGTCGACTATGTGATCAAACTGGCTCAAATCGACACCACCACCTTGCTCCTCGTCTTTGGTTAGGAGAAGTACATAAGAATGAAATAAACAAGTTAGTAATTTATTTTAAAACTAAGCTAGCTAAACTAAAATTTAAAGTTGTAGTATTATTTTTAGGTTTAGGTGATTTAAATATTTTCAAGTGGTTTTGATTTATGTTCATAATTATTTTCAAGCTTAAAGAGGAAGTGAGTAATGAATATAAATGGTGGAGAAGCATCCTAAGAGCTTAGGTGAAATTAAGACAAGAAAATAATTGATTTAGGAAGAAAAGTGTAAGGAAGAAGATGAAGATTCAAAGGTGTTCTTGAGGTTGGAAATGAACAAGCTTACAATGTTCTTGAGTAGGTTTATTAGAGAGAAAAAAAGAAAGTGTTTGAGTTGTGTGTGTGTTTATGTGTGGCCGTGTATGTGTAGTAATGTAGTAGTAGTTGTTGTGTTTTGTTTTTGTAATGAATTGTAATGTGTGAATGCAAAGTATTTAGTTGTATTAATAATTAAATTAAACTAGCTACTAAGTGATGATGAATTTAGTAGAGTGTAAGAAGGATTGGACAATATGGTAAAGGAGACATGGTGTGTAAGAGTAGGGAAGAAAATGGAAGAAGCAAAGTTGGACCAAAGGTCCCAAATATCTCGGCCACCTTGCCACAACAAGTCCCGATTTTTCGTTTTTGAAATTTTCGATTTACGCGCACGCGAAAAGTCTCAAAATAAAATATATAGTCTTGAAATAATGTTTTGAAGCAAGATCGAAAATAAAAATGAAACTAAACCTCAAAACGAAATCAAAAGGAAAATTGGGTACTAGCCCCTCGTAACTTTGAATTAAAATTTTATTCGATCGAAATATATATTTTTTTCGTTGAATGCTATCGAATTAAATCTCTATGCTCAGACGTCAAAAAGTTTGTCAGTTTTGACTTAGTGCGACTCATTATATCGAGTTTTAGTGAATGTGTTAGTTAAATCAAAATGGAATAGTGATTTGTTAATAATATAATACTCCCTCCTACCCATATCTATTGTCCCTTTTGGGATAAAGTAGAAAATTTATGGGGTTGAATAGAATAATAAAAAGTAATGGGTAGGGGTAAGATAATAGGAGAGAGGGTTGAATAGAATAATAAAAAGTAATGGGTAGTGGGTAAATAGTTGGGTGAGTTGGGGGTAGATAATAATAAATAATTCATGGGGAAAAGCAAAAGGGACATTTTGATGGGTAAGAAATTGGGGCAAAAGGGACAATAGATATGGGTAGGAGGGAGTATGTTTTGTTAGTATTAATCAAAATGATTAAGCTTAAACTACTTTAATTAGATTTGGATTATGAGTAAGTATATTTAAGAAAAGATTAGGTGACTTAATCACCATTAGGTGGCTTGGTCATTTAGTCAAGGTTTGACCTCGATTTGCGTGCCAAAATTTGTCGTTGAGAAATTTGTCGTAGGTGCTTCATTTGATTTATCGAGTTTGAATATGTAAGAATAAAGCTCAAATTCAAAGTAATTCAAAATGGTTTTAGTTTAGGTGCGAGAATAGCTTGTAGGGTATTGTTTTAGAAAACATAGTTGAGCGAGATTGTCTAAATTTGATTTCCTAATTATGATTAGCTTAAATTAACACGGGGTGTTACAATCCTCCCCCCTTAAAGAAGTTTCGTCCCCGAAACTTAAAGTTAGTTAGGTGATCGATGTTACCTGCGCTGAACAGCTCCGGGTATTTTTCCTTCATCGACGCTTCGGTCTCCCATGTTGCTTGTTCAGTCTTCTGTCCTCTCTAAAGGACCTTGACCAAGGGTATTGACTTGCGTCGTAACAGTTTGGTCTCTCTGGCGAGAATTTCCACTGGTTTCTCGGAGTAGAGCATGTTAGGCTCGATGGCGATCACATCGGGCGTAACAATGTGGCTTGGATCAGATCGGTACCTTCGTAGCTGAGATACGTGGAAAACGTCGTGTACCCTAGACAAGTTTGGAGGTAGAGCAAGTCGATATGCCACCTCTCCTATTCGCTCAAGTACCTCGTAGGGTCCAATATACTTAGGGCTCAGTTTCCCTTTTAAGCCGAATCGTCGGACTCCCTTCATGGGTGATACTTTCAAAAGAACCTTGTCGCCCCCTTGGAATTCGATAGGCTTACGATGTTGATCGGCATACTTCTTTTGCCGATCTTGAGCTGCCTGTAGTCTTTCTCGGATGACTTTAATGTGTTCGATTTGGTCCTGAATAACTTGGGGTCCGGTGCCCACATTGTCACTCGCGTCGTCCCAACAAACAGGACTGCGACATTTTCTCCCGTATAGTGCTTCAAAAGGAGCACACCCCAAACTAGCGTGATAACTGTTGTTGTATGAGAATTCAATGAGGGGTAAACCTTTTTCCCAGTTTACGTTGAACTCCATCGTGCAGGCTCTCAACATGTCCTCCAGTGTCTGTATAGTACGCTCTGTCTGACCGTCAGTTGCTGGATGAAAAGCTGTACTCATCTTTAATTTACTGCCCAAAGCCTCTTGTAGTTTATTCCAGAAATGCGACGTAAATCTTGCGTCCCTGTCTGATATGATATCGAGGGGGACGCCATGTAGTCGTATTATCTCTTTCTCGTAAGCTTTGGCTAGCTCTTCTAATCCCCATGTTTCCTTGATTGGGACAAAATGGGCCGCTTTAGTTAGGCGGTCCACAATAACCCATATTGCATCTTTGCTGCTCGGTGTCCTTGGCAACCCCATGATAAAATCCATTGATATGGAATCCCACTTTCCTTGGGGAATATCCAACGGTTGGAGTAGCCCTCCTGGCCTCTGGTGTTCAAATTTCACTTTCTGACAAATCATACACCTAGCCACGTACTCGGCGATCTCTGTCTTCATCCTTATCCACCAGAAACGTAGTTTCAGGTCCTTGTACATTTTATCTGAGCCAGGATGTACTGAGTAGCGGGTGCTATGTGCTTCATCAAGAATTTTGCGTTTTAAATCTTCATTGTTAGGTATGCACCACCTGCCGTTGAAGCGTAGGCTTCCATCAGTATAAACTTCAAACCCTTCTGTTCCTTCTGATGGAATTCTTTCCCTAATTTCCAACAATGCCGGGTCTTCCCATTGTAGCACTCGGATGTCATGATATAACTCTGGTTCAACCACCATTGCATTTAGGTCTGTGTCATCCGATTGTACCAGGTCTAAGCTCAGCCTTTTTAGATCCTGGACGATGTCTGAGGGAATCTCCCAAATGTTGTTCAGAGTGTGTATTGTCTTACGACTTAAAGCGTCGGCAACGACATTTGCTTTACCCTCATGATAAAGTAGTTCGATTTTGTAATCTTTAATCAGTTCTAACCACCTCCGTTGTCTCATATTCAGCTCTTTCTGTGTGAATATGTACTTTAAACTCTTGTGGTCAGTGTAGAACTTTATGCTGACACCGTAGAGGTAGTGTCGCCAAATCTTTAATGCGAACACAACTGCTGCGAGTTCAAGGTCATGGGTCGGGTAATTCCTTTCATGTACTTTGAGCTGTCTGGACGCGTAAGCGATTACTTTGCCCTGTTGCATTAGGACACACCCTAGTCCATTCAAGGACGCGTCGCTATATACTTCGTATTCATCTCCGTCAGTTGGTAGAGCCAGTACCGGCGCAGTAGTCAGTCTTGTCTTGAGTTCTTGGAACGCCTTTTCACAGTCCTCGTTCCACAAGAACTTGGAGTCCTTCTGCAGTAGTTTAGTCATTGGGCGTGCTACCTTTGAAAAGTCAGGAACAAATCTCCTATAATAACCAGCCAATCCTAGGAAGCTTCTGACTTCCGTGACTGATTTTGGTGCTACCCATTCTTTGACAGCTTCAATCTTTGCTGGGTCTACCATTACGCCCTCCTTGGAGATCACGTGTCCTAGGAACGCTACTTGGTTTAGCCAAAATTCACACTTCGAGAATTTGGCATACCATCTATCTCTTCTCAAAATCTCCAAAATGGTGCGCAGATGTTCTTCGTGTTCTCTCTCGGTCTTTGAGTAGATTAGGATGTCGTCTATGAAAACGACCACACAAACATCAAGATACTCGTGGAAAGTTCTGTTCATCTGGTCCATGAATACTGCAGGTGCGTTGGTGAGGCCAAAAGGCATCACTTTGAACTCATAGTGACCATATCTCGATCGGAACGCGGTTTTCTGTATGTCCTCCTTTCGAACGCCTATCTGATGGTAACCCGACCTTAAATCAATGTTGGAGAAAACCCCTTCTCCCTTGAGTTGGTCGAAAAGGTCATCTATCCGCGGCAAAGGGTAACGGTTCTTGATTGTAACCTTGTTAAGTTCTCTGTAGTCTATGCATAGTCGCATACATCCATCCTTTTTCTTTACAAAGAGTATCGGAGCGCCCCAAGGCGAAACACTCGGCCTGATGAAGCCTAGCTCAATTAATTCCTCTAATTGTTTCTTGAGCTCTTGCAGCTCTACCGGTGCCATTCGATAGGGTGCTTTTGAGATAGGTGCCGTGCCTGGCAGCAGGTCGATTGAGAATTCTACATCGCGGGCCGGCGGTATGCCTGGCAGTTCATCAGGGAATACATCCGGGTATTCATTAACGATTGGAATGTCTTCGATGCGCAAGGCGTCCTCGACCTTGTTAATGCTGCAGAAGTATACTTGATGTCCCTTTCTCTCTAAGCTTTGAACTTTCAGTACTGACACCAATTTTACTCCTTTCCTCTTCAAACTCTGATATGATATCTCCTTCCCTTGGTTAGTTTTCAAAGTGATCTTCTGGTCGTGGCATTTGAACGTTGCATTATGACGAGCTAGCCAGTTCATCCCCAGAATTACATCGAACTCAGGAAGGTCAAACAATACGAGGTCTGACAGGAAGTCTGTGTTGTGAATTGAGATTTTTACATTGTTGTATTTTGAAGAACAAGGAATGTTTTTACCATCTGGTAGTGATATGTTAGTTCTGATTTGTTTAGGATTTGTGAGTTTGGATTGTTTGATAAATTTTGTGGATATAAACGATAAAGATGCTCCGGTATCAAACAAAATGAAAGCAGGTACAGAATTAACCAAAAATTTACCGGTGACGACGTCGACATCGATAATATCATCGGACCCTTCTTCAGACTCAGTCAGGACGTAAACACGTCCCTGAACTCTAACGGCTGGCGGTGGCCCTGTATTTGTTTTGGCAGCATTACCCCTCTTTGGGCATTCATTCGACTTGTGTCCCACTACTTTGCAGAAGTAGCACACTACCGGCTCCCCATTGCAACGCTTCCCCGGGTGGTGTGGCTGTCGACAGAAACGACATTGACCTGCTTGAATGGCTGGGGCTCCGGGAGGTTGTTGGTTGTTCCTCCCTACGAATTCGGTGGGGTTTCGGTTGGTGTCTGAGTGCCGCCTGGCCTTTATTTCGATTGTCCTGATTTTGGAAACCCGGGCGACCGAACATCGGTTTGTGGATGAAACTAGCACTCGCCACAGGAGGCGTAAATGTTTTCCTCTTCTTTTTCTCCTCAGCTTCTCCTTTTTGGATGGAGGCCCAGATACACGTTGCCTTTTCGTAGGCTTCCGCGAAGTTCTTGCAGTTGAACCCGCTCATGTTCGTCCTCAGGCCGTAAGTCATGCCTCTTACGTACCTGGTTGCGAGTTCCTCCTCGTTAGTTATAATCCTAGGAGCGAACTTGGACAGTTCCTGGTATTTTTCCGTATACGCTTGTAGGGACATGTCGCCCTGGCTCAGGTTCCTGAACTCCTCTTCCTTATCCCATTTCAATTCCTCCCCAAAGTACTTGTTTTCTAGCTAGCAGAGTCTTCAATTCACTCCAGGTGTAGATTCTTAAGGGAAAGGTGGACCTGATTAAACGCCACCAACTGTTGGCCTCTCCCTTGAGGTAGTAGGCCACTACGTTCACTCTCTCGTTAGCCGGAGTCTTGCTAAGATCTAGCAACTTCTCCATCTCTTCAATCCACTCTGTCAAGACTGTGGGGTTGACAGAGCCTGAGTACGGTTGAGGTCGATGTTTGGAGAACCTCTCAAATGCGGACTGGTTGTTTCCGCCACCCTGATGTTGGTGCATATTTTGTGCAATTTTTGTGATTGCATCTTCGAAGCCTCTTCTCCTCGCCTCTTCTTCTAAGAATTCATGGTTGAGGTCATTGTCGTGAATATTGTTTGCAGCCATTCTGAAAAATAAAATAAAATAAGGACAAGGCTGTATAAATTTCGAGTATTTCAAAGATAGACATAATATAAACTGCAAGGTAAAAGACATTTCATTGATAATGTAAAAGGTTTACATCAAAAAGTTACAAGCCTCCTAATACATTCTCTATGAAATGAACTAAGGTGAAAACTTAGATATAAGTTCAGCAAAATAACATAAAAGTTTAGATACATTCTCAAGAGATATGAAATTGGATCGAGAATGACAAAAGATTAGCCCTAGATCCTAAGCAAATTTTGAGTAGCGATGCTCCTCCTCCGCGAAGCTATGCTTATACTTAACAGCATAAGTCATGTCGCTCAAGCCAAGTTTGAAATCCTCCCAGCTCAGGTAGTACTCACCCTCAAGTATAGCTGGGGAGCGTAGTCGCCTCCACCATGCTTTGGCCTCCTCGTCAAGGCACGCAGCTGCTAGGGAGGTTTTCCATTCCTCTCTAACGGAGTGTTCCAGGAACCTCGCATTCATACTCCTGATCCATGGGTAGAGTGTCCCACTGATTCCGTCAAATGTCTCAGGTTTTCCCTGCATGAACGCTTCGATCACATCTGTATATTCTGAGGATCGGCGGAGATGATCAGGAATTCGATGTTCCATATACGGAGTCTTAAGTGCCCTAGTCTTCCAGTCGACTTCCGAATTGCTCGAGTCCTGTGATCTCTTCCAGGACTTCAATTGTTGACGTCGTGCGTAGGCCTCGATGGCTTTCTTGCGGGCCTTCTCTTTTGGTGTCCACTCAGAGTACCTCTTACCGCACGGTAGTCTCATCTGAAATCAATTTGGATAAGGTAATTTAAATGAGATTTGGAAGTACAAACATGTATGTAACATTTTAAAATAATGAGTTAAGAAGAGCACATGACTAGGTAGTAACATAACGTCTCCATATATATAAATATATACATGGGTAAAATATTACATTTCAGAGGAACATAATACATAAGTTCACCAAACGTCACATCCGAATATAACATCCATAGCCGTAGGAAAAGAAGACGATATTAAGATCGTTCTTAGGATGGTTAAAAGTCGGTTACATATATTTTACAAACTGGAGTCAAATGACCCTAAATATGATTTGCGACCCTCAAGAGTCTCCCAGAGGTGAGATCTCTCTCCCATATGATTGGAGGTATGATGGCATCGGGTGGAGGTGGAGGATAGTCGTGTTTATATTCTTGCTCCATCAAGTCCTCAAGTAGCACCTAGTGTTCCAACCACCCTGGTGGTTGCATCTCCCTCAGGAGTGGGTCGGGGTGATACATGCGATCCATATATAGATCGTAATCCAGGAGAAGTCGCCATCCTAGTGGTGCCCAAAATTCGTCGTATGGGTGGAAGCTCTCAATCAGCGTCAGGCCTATGCCAATGCCCCTTGTGTGGTAGGGTCTGCTCGTTGTTATCCCATTGGCTTCCACGTATTGCTCTATGACGTGGGACTGGCCACTTATATATGCATCCAGTGGCATCATCGGTGGACGCCTTGGTGCATAGCAGCGGAAAGAACGGAAAGATGACATCCTAAGGGCCTTTGTCAGACTAGAGTTAGCCATAGAGCAAATAGCAAGTAACAGAATTATAACAATATAAGACTCTATCGCTCGTCTCACTAGTTTATTATTAATTGGTCGGTCCTTAAGATTCTACCCTTTCTCACATTTAAACTGATCTACGTTATATATTTTTTTAGCGGTCTAGAGATTTCTAATTTATTATTTGATCCTATAAGTCTATGCCTGACATACGATATGAATGTCTGGCCCAGGTGTCGTCTCGCTATGTGAGATAACTTTAAGTCATTCACGGTCGCAAGACAGCTCTGATACCAACTGTAACAACCTGGTTTTTCGTGACTTTAATTAAACTAAGGCGGAAAATTAATTAAGTATATATATTACAAAACCAGCTGTTAATCGTAATAAAACTCTAAGTACATAGTACGAGTTTAGAATAACAGAGTATAAGTTTGATTACATCCTCTCAAAATAGATACAAAATAAGGCCTTCAAATCCCCTGATAGATCAACGGTCAAGACTCAGGGTACCTGCATTAAACTCTCATCATTTTCCCGCACACTCTTTCGATACATGCAATTCTAAAACAATATGCTGAATGAATATTAAATAAACAAGGAAAACAAATAGCAAGCATGCAAGTAAAACACATAAGGAGATCATGATGATTCAATACGAGTATAACCCAATCAAATAACATACCACGCTCACAAATAATCATACTCAACAAGTCACATTCCAATACTCAACCAAGTCATTCCGATAATCATCAAATAAACAAGGAAATACATTCAACATGTGATAACAAATGAGTCTTCGTTAATAAGGCGGAAGCATGCAGATATAATCCGCGCAGAAGCGGTCAGGGCCGAACGAAATCGGACGTGTCTGACAGGCAAAAGATATCTAAGGTAATAAGGACGGCCTAATCCCTTGTCTAATGTATGCATACACTACCTATCGAGGATCATACGTATTCGCTATTCAAAAGGTATCACCGACGAAAAAGTTCGACTATCACCAGAGACTCGCACGGTTGGTGGATTTTCCACCATCGATATATGGGCCCACGGAAATATCAAGAATGCCCCATCCCCGAGGTTGTATATACTGCGGTCGAGTAAATGATCTTAAGATCGTTATTTCGCCTTGGGCAACTCTGGGAGGGAGCCCAAGTCCCCATATACAGCTACCTCGTTAACTTCGAATTTCAAGAGTCGCAACATGGCGAACAATCTTAGTATTTTATTCAAGTACTCGTTTTCTCAACTTCTCATTTTCTCGCTCATAAATAATAATAGTGACAATCTTGTAACATAAATATAACGTCAAACTTGTATAATGAAATTTTAGTAACAGCAATTCTTCAGGTAAAACAGAACACATAGAAAAACTTAATTATTTATTTTGAGTCCGTTCGTAACTTTTAAATATTTTTCACTATTCATTATTTTACTATTCACCGTATTTACTATTCATCGTATTTACTATTCATCGTATTTACTATTCATCGTATTTACTATTCACCGTATTTATACGTATTTGTATTTTCGTATTTCGTATTTGTACGTATTTTTATACTTCGTATTTTATTCGTATTTTATACGTATGCGTATTCTTATACTTCGTATTTATACGTATTTTTATACGTACTTGTATTCTTATACCTAGTATTTATTATTATATTTTCTTTATACTTAGTAATTTTTTTATACTTTTATACAAATTGTTATACTTAGGAGATTTTAGATGTAAAAACCAATTTTATTTTCTAAGTACAAAATTCTAGTTTTAAAGTCATTAGGTTCGTTTTGTATTTAGTGATTTGAAAAATGATTTCGGAAGTAAAACTTAATATAATCTAAGTACAAAATTCTAGAGTCAAAGTTGTTAAGTTCATTTTGTACTTAGTGATTTTAATTAACATTTTAAAAGTAAAACTCGGTTTTATTTAGTCATATACTTAACTAATCTTTTAGCGGTTTCCATTTTTAGTGAGGTTGTCGTAGTTCATTTTAAATAGTCCGTATGTCCACATCCAAATTTAAGCATAGGCAGTAGCACTCGACAAGGTTCATTTTAACACGTGTAACGTTTATTTTTATCGGTTTAGTTGATTCTTTTTATTAACGGTTCATTATACAATCTAATATAATCCTACTTATAAATCAATTTTAATGGCTAAGTGATAAATTCATTTTGACCAAAATTGACCCAAAAATAATGTAGATGCCGTGTGCCTTTATTTATATAAGCTATTTATTTCTTTTGTTGTTTTTATTAACAAATCATTACTTTAACTATTTTAATTTCTTAAGTGATAAAATTAAAAAGTGACAAATTCATTTTAGGTCTAAAATAGACTCTAAACCGTGGCACTTATACACTTAAGTGTTTTATTTTCGTTTTCTAATTTTATCGGTTTTTGACTTAAAGTTTTTATATACTAATTTATTCAAGTTACTCTAAAGTGATTTAAACTAGTACTTAAAAACAATAATTAACTAAAACTTATAAAATTTATGAATCTAACTAATCACACAAATGAAGAACACATGAATATTTGAAGAACTTTAATACTTTTCATATGAACATCGATTAGTCAAATTTTTATATGTTTTTATAATTTCCTCAAATTTTTCCTACAAGTCTAATTTAACTAAACTAATCTTAATATATTATTTAGAAAAATTAAAACTAAAAATTGGTCCATATAAATTAATTTGGCCGTGTATATGTATATATGTCCATAAATTTTGATTTTTGATTTTTATACTTCTAATTCAACAACTAATTTATCTTATATCATTTATGTATTTAATCATGAGTGGAAAACATATCAAAACATTAACACAAATAAATAAACATCATTTAAACATAAGATTAACACAAAAATTCAAGAACACACATAACACCTTAAAACACATAAAAATTCATAACAAATTCATTTTAAATCCTAAACAAAAACTAATTATATTTTCATGTTCATTTCACCACAAGTATTTTAAACATGCAATTTACAAAAATTAAAACGAAAAATTTAGTGAAAAATTAAGGGTAGGCCGTGGGTTTATGTAGTGAGCAACAAATTCTATTTTTCGATTTTTGTCTTCTAATTTAACATGTGATACTTAGGTGACATAAAATCATACATGCAAATCAAAACATCACTTAGGAAAAATAACATAAAATCAAATTCGAGGCGCTTATCACATAAGTGTGCGGGAAGCACCTTAGGTTAAGTTCAAGAGTGAAAAGATCAACAGTTGTCCGGGTCGACTATGTGATCAAACTGGCTCAAATCGACACCACCACCTTGCTCCTCGTCTTTGGTTAGGAGAAGTACATAAGAATGAAATAAACAAGTTAGTAATTTATTTTAAAACTAAGCTAGCTAAACTAAAATTTAAAGTTGTAGTATTATTTTTAGGTTTAGGTGATTTAAATATTTTCAAGTGGTTTTGATTTATGTTCATAATTATTTTCAAGCTTAAAGAGGAAGTGAGTAATGAATATAAATGGTGGAGAAGCATCCTAAGAGCTTAGGTGAAATTAAGACAAGAAAATAATTGATTTAGGAAGAAAAGTGTAAGGAAGAAGATGAAGATTCAAAGGTGTTCTTGAGGTTGGAAATGAACAAGCTTACAATGTTCTTGAGTAGGTTTATTAGAGAGAAAAGAAAAGAAAGTGTTTGAGTTGTGTGTGTTTATGTGTGGCCGTGTATGTGTAGTAATGTAGTAGTAGTTGTTGTGTTTTGTTTTTGTAATGAATTGTAATGTGTGAATGCAAAGTATTTAGTTGTATTAATAATTAAATTAAACTAGCTACTAAGTGATGATGAATTTAGTAGAGTGTAAGAAGGATTGGACAATATGGTAAAGGAGACATGGTGTGTAAGAGTAGGGAAGAAAATGGAAGAAGCAAAGTTGGACCAAAGGTCCCAAATATCTCGGCCACCTTGCCACAACAAGTCCCGATTTTTCGTTTTTGAAATTTTCGATTTACGCGTACGCGAAAAGTCTCAAAATAAAATATATAGTCTTGAAATAATGTTTTGAAGCAAGATCGAAAATAAAAATGAAACTAAACCTCAAAACGAAATCAAAAGGAAAATTGGGTACTAGCCCCTCGTAACTTTGAATTAAAATTTTATTCGATCGAAATATATATTTTTTTCGTTGAATGCTATCGAATTAAATCTCTATGCTCAGACGTCAAAAAGTTTGTCAGTTTTGACTTAGTGCGACTCATTATATCGAGTTTTAGTGAATGTGTTAGTTAAATCAAAATGGAATAGTGATTTGTTAATAATATAATATGTTTTGTTAGTATTAATCAAAATGATTAAGCTTAAACTACTTTAATTAGATTTGGATTATGAGTAAGTATATTTAAGAAAAGATTAGGTGACTTAATCACCATTAGGTGGCTTGGTCATTTAGTCAAGGTTTGACCTCGATTTGCGTGCCAAAATTTGTCGTTGAGAAATTTGTCGTAGGTGCTTCATTTGATTTATCGAGTTTGAATATGTAAGAATAAAGCTCAAATTCAAAGTAATTCAAAATGGTTTTAGTTTAGGTGCGAGAATAGCTTGTAGGGTATTGTTTTAGAAAAAATAGTTGAGCGAGATTGTCTAAATTTGATTTCCTAATTATGATTAGCTTAAATTAACACGGGGTGTTACAAAAAACTTGTGGGTGAGGTATGCAATAACTTAAATACCCCTCCATTAGTTTAATATGAGTGGGTGAGTGGTAATAAAGTGATGGTAGTTTAGTCTTTTTATTTGATAAAGTATGTACAAAATTAGAAACGTATACAAATGGATGGAATTGTCGAAAAAGAAATATGTATAGAATCAAATGGAATGGAGGAAATATGAAAAACAAGTAGACCTGTCATACGGGTCGGTCCGGCGGATTTCGGGTTCGAATAACCGTAAATCGGGTAATATACAAGTCGGGTGTATATCAGGTTCGGGTAATATACAGGTCAAAATACGGGTTAATCGACGCCCCTTAATCGATATTATTTAACTTTTTTCTTATTTTGTATAACAGTTTAAATTTCACTAAAAAAAAAATACTTTAATTGATAATACAATATCAAAAAAAAAAAAAAAAAAAGGTTTGAATTATAAGTTCCAAATTGATTATTTTATAAGTGCACGATGTTGACATTAAAGTTGTTAAATTATAAAGTGATACAATCAAATATAACAATGAAAATTTGGATTCATACTTGTAGAGTTTAAGTTGTATCTTCAAATTGTAAAATGTTACACCGAATTATCGACTTATATGTATCACTTTTTTTTCACTTATACTCCACATGTATTTAGTTTCAAAATTTCGTAAAGAGTGATTCAAGATATTTCAAATTCAAAACGCCCAATGTAACAAATAACCATCATTAAAATGAGTGTTTATACAATTACTAAATAGTAAAGGATTATAATTTAAGTAAAAATCTTCAATTACGAATAGTTTTGTAGGTGTGAAATGTTTAAAATCAATTTGAAGTAAAAATGATCATGTGATAAAAAGCTCGTAATGACATTTTCTATCTTGGAATGTAATTTTTTGTAATCAACAGGTTCACCCGTTACGGGTCGAATTTCGTGTAACACCCCGACCCCAACCAAAGGCCGAAATGTCACTCAAGGTAGCTCGCCAGGTTGGGTACATTGCCCACAAACCAACATGGGTCTTTTCCAGCGCACTTTGTCCTCACTCGTGCACGTCCTGAGAACTTCCCAAGAGGTCACCCATCCCAAGACTACTCTCCACCAAGCACTGTGGAACCCGGGGCGAGGGTGACCCAACTCGGCGTCTTGCATAAGGGCGCTTAAAGTTAAAAATATTAAGTTAGAAAAACCTTTGAAACTGTTTTGGAGTCGCCACCTAATTATTGCGGTAACTAGGAACCTGCAAACATGTCCTAAGCTGTAGAACACGTCCTAAATTTTGGAGCACGCCAACACCCCTAGATCTACGTGTATGAAACCAGATGGATTCGGGGTGATGGTACTTTTCTTAAGATTAATTCAAGTAATAATTTATGAAAACCTTTTAGAAAAGCCTATTTAAAAATAGCCTCTACTAGCCTTTGAACAATCCATGTTTAAAGATATTTGAGCTTATGTAATCGCTACGTACAAGTGCGAAAAAGTTTGTAAATGAGTGCAAATCCATATGCAAAAAGATTGTTTAAAACCCTTAGTTTAGCATGTTTAACTTGTTAATGAAAACGGTTCAGTTAATGTCGAATTCATTGTTAAGTTGTTTTAATGCATAAATAAGAAGGTGCAAGATGAATACAATTAAAATAAAGCTTAATTGTCCATTGGTTTATTTTAAGAGGTCGGTTGCTTATGCGACTTTGGCGGTGTCATCGGATATGGTGTGTACCCGAACTAATAATAAGACCACATAACTGCTAGCGGGATCGGTGCCAAAGCCGGGATCGGATATGGTGTGTACCCGAAGTAATAAGACCACTTGACTGTAGTCTTCTTTGTTAATCCATTGAAAATAAGAAAAGCTTTGATCCAAGTGGATCGGTACTTACCTTGACTCGGAGCTTCAAATCCGGCAGAGCTTCGCTTCTTGAACTAAAAAGGAGGAATTCAACACGGGATGGTGTGTTGAACCCAAGAGTTTGAGTGCTTGAGGCTTTGTGAGAGACCTGATTGTATTGTGATTGTGAATTGTGTGTTATGAGGTCGGATATAGGGGAGTATATATACTAAAAATCTCGAAGAAAAATTAGGAAAATCCGGATAAAACCAGGCAGGAAAACCGCATAAGCCAATGCAGTTTGGCCAGCAAACCGCAAAAGACTATGCGGTTTGTCCCATAAACAGCAATAAGCTATGCGGTTTGAGGGGCTGGTTTCAAACCTATACTTCCTAAATTCGGTTTAACATATTTCGGAAAGATACAGTATACTTGGCTTGGACGTCAAGAATGCTGTTTGGAGGCTCCCCAAGATATTTTGTGAGGTGCTTGTGAGGGCTTGGGGCCTTGGGGCCTTGGAGTGCGGGCCTAAAGCGGGTTTGGGCTCGGTTCTGGACCTCAGAACTGAAAATGTAAAAAGGGGTGCATTTTGTAGTGTTTTGTGAAATGAGATGACCCGTGAAGCCGTATTTTGTAAATGCTTATGCGAAATAGCGGTTTTAGCTACCGGGCCTAAATTTAGGAATTTAGGAATGCTGAATTGGGCCTTGTTAATGCAAAAGGGTCAATTGTAGTGCGATGCGAAAGCTCAAGCCAGTTGACGCGAGACGCGAACCAAGCTAGACTCTAAATGGACAAATGAACATTTATTTAAGCGTGATGTTTAGCGACTCAACTCATTTTAACATTTTAAACGACTTTAATATGAATTCGACATAATTAGAACCGTCTACGTCAACGTTAAAACATGCATGTTAAGAGTCTGTTACATCATTGGGTTTGTTTTGGGAGGGTACGGATATGGGCATCCACAAGCACGCTTAACTGAAAAGTTCTTAAGATGAGCCACCAGAAAAGAAGATGCATCTTGTTGGTATGAGTAGCACGTTCAACCCTTTTAAGAACTATGTCACTTGAGCTAACACATGGACCTCTTCAACGGGGTACACGACCCGAATAACCTCGGACAACACCAGGTATTACATTTTGACCCATTTTTTTGTTTCATTTCGGATTCGGGTCGATTTTGGTTTCGGGTCAAAAAAAACAAGTTTATTCATGGATCATTATCAAGTCAGTTTTGGCCGGTTTTGTAACACCCCGGCCCCAACTAAGGGCCGAAATGTCGCTCACGGTAGCTCGCCAGGCTGCGTACATCGCCCACAAACCAACACGAGTCCTTTCCAGCGCACTTTGTCCTCAATCGTGCACATCCTGAGAACTTCCCAGAAGGTCACCCATCCTCAGACTACTCTCCAGCAAGCACGCTTAACTGAAAAGTTCTTAAGATGAGCAACCAGAAAAGAAGATGGATCTTGTTTTCTGGTGGCTCATCTTACGAACTCTTCAGTTAAGCGTGCTTGCTGGAGAGTAGTCTTAGGATGGGTGACCTCCTGGGAAGTTCTCAGGATGCGCACGAGTGAGGACAAAGTGCGCTGGAAAGGGCCCGTGTTGGTCTGTAGGCGATGTACGCAGCCTGGCGAGCTACCGTGAATGACATTTCGGCCTTTAGTTAGGGCCGGGGTGTTACAAATGGTATCAGAGCAACCCGGCGACTGTGTGGTCGAATCCTGTGTCTTGTTGGCCAGGTACGCACCTAGCTGGGGAGGATTCTGGAATGCTATATTGTAAGTAGCTACCCGGCGCAACGAGGACGTTGCGTTCTTCAAGTGGGGGTGTAACACGGTGTTGTCCGAGGTTATTCGCCGTACCCGTTGAAGAGGTTCATGTGTTGGCTCAAGTGACATAGTGCTTAAAAGGATTGTAAGTACTACTCATATCAACAAGATGCTTCTTCTTTTCTGGTGGCTCATCTTAAGAACTCTTCAGTTAAGCGTGCTTGCTGGAGAGTAGTCTTAGGATGGGTGACCTCCTGGGAAGTTCTCAGGATGCGCACGATTGAGGACAAAGTGCGCTGGAAAGGGCCCGTGTTGGTCTGTGGGCGATGTACGCAGCCTGCCGAGCTACCGTGAATGACATTTCGGCCTTTAGTTGGGGCCGGGGTGTTACATTAGTTATCGTGAGCTTAGTCGTGTATTCGACCTCCAACAATTACCTTCACCGGATTCGCATATTAATGTGCGGATTTGGTGTCCAATGTCGATGTCGAACGGAATGCGAGAAACCATTGAGGCGATACACGCACGACCTCCACGACCACGAGACCCTGAAGCCTGTGAAGATTCACCCTCCTCCATGGTCTCTATCTTCCGCTACTCCTCGCCTATCGCACCACCACGGCCACGAACGCCCATACCTCGCCCACGACCCCTCCGGGTCGGAAAGTCAACGGATCCAGGAGAAGGATCCCTCGCACTGAAAGCACGACGCAAACTCGAACCGCCCGGAGTAGTACACTCCTCGGTCCTAGAACCAGTACTCCGACGAGCCTGAGCCCTCGTCATGGGGGGTGCAGACCATTCCTCCTCTACGACATTTCAAGAAGATAAGCATTTACAAGACGCAAGACGAAGACACAGAAACGACAACGACAAAATGACAAGAACACCCTTTATAGAGCCCTTTGAGGCTTAATTCTCAATTTCACTGAAAGCCGCTCTATAGGCATCAAAATTTCAACTTCATGGTTTTTACACACTACATTAACCTTCAATTACACCCCAAAACAATTAATTGCAATTTGGACTTACGATCAAAAACCCCTAAATTTGACCTAAGAACTCCGTTTTAATCGACTTTAAACCTGGATTTAAAGGCCGATTACTAGCATTTTTCAAAAACTAACGCTATACACATGTTATACTAGTCAAGGGGAACCTATGACGAAGTTTAATTGCAATTCCGAGACCGAAAATCCGGGTCCGATTTTTGGGTCGGGACCATTTCACACGAAAATGGTCCAAAACCGTCTCAAATCATACACATTTCACACAAAGATCCAAGAAAAGCATGTTATAAGGGAATGGCATCGTTCTCTAGTAATCAAACGGCAAATTTCAAGCAAAAAGACGGTTTTTCACAAAAAACGCCTTTTCTACATTTCAAGAGCGATCTAACAATTTACAACCTCAAAATGCATGAAAACAAGTTAAATGGAGTGTTACCTCGATCCATTTTAAAGCAAAGCAAGAAAAACGAGCGAAAACCGTCTTGAAATCGCAAGGAGTCGATTTTTAGAGAGAAAAACGAAAAATGGGAAATAAGACTTGAACTCGGTTAAAACCGTGTTTTATAACGACAATATGCCCTCGTCCCTAATCGCAAGGACGCTTGCGATTTCAGGGATAATTCGCAAGGACGCTGCGATTACCCTGTTGGGCATTTTCGTGGTTTTCTCGTTTTAAAGCCAAATTTGGACTCCTTGTCCACTTTTAGCCCATTTTTACAGTTTTTCAGGTCACGTCGCTCGGTTAAGGCGTCACCTAAAGTCCGCCACACACACTCTTTAACGAGTTTAAAGCACAAATGCAAACGCCTTTGCATTTACACAATAGCACTAAGCATATACATTTTCCCTCGGACGGTAATTCCCGGCGGGTATACACCAGCACTCTTTACGAGACGAAGCACCAACACTCTTCACGAGACGAAGCACAAGCGCTAGCACGAAGCACAAGCAATAGCACGAACACCTGCACTCCTCGGCGAGACCAAGCAATAGCAACAGCAACAGCACGCAAAGGCATTTGGCAGGCAGGCATGCCCTTACAAGTATGCAAGGACCGTCATGTCCCTAAACATGTTTGTCCCTCCCCGGATAAGCCCGGTTCGGAGTCTTCTGTGGGAATATATCTGTATACATGCCCTTTAATCATCCAGGATTATAATGAAACTTATTCTATATGATTAATAGTCATAAAAGAAATTGCATAAATAAACATAAGATTAAGAAAAACAAC
Organism: Dianthus caryophyllus; assembly: GCA_023091065.1. NCBI lineage: Eukaryota > Viridiplantae > Streptophyta > Magnoliopsida > Caryophyllales > Caryophyllaceae > Dianthus > Dianthus caryophyllus. Next base: position 20,824,179 of record CM041524.1, on the reverse strand, counting down.
CTTTAGTCCTTGCTTAATGGCCTAAGATCGAATATCAAGAAGCTTGATATCTCCTAAAAGTTGCACCCAAGATTGCTTAAGATATGCCCTTAATTAGTTCTTGCTAGAAAACTTTAGAGGGAAGAAAACAGATTTTCTAAATTTGTGTGTGTGAATTGTAATGAATGAATTAGTTAATTAGGTTGAGCCAAAACTCCCCTAATATACTCCAAAATTTCGGCCAACCTCTATTATGGGGAGTAATTTTGCTTTCCAAAAATTACTTTCCAAAATCCAATTCCTTGTTGACCAAGGAGTCAAAGAGCATTAAGGCTCTTTCCTGGAGGTTTCCTTTAGCTTTATAATATAATATAATATTACTAGTGTCATAAATATGATCCACTATAATATATCATTAAATTATTAATATCCATATATTTATAATTTTCTAATTAATTCTAACAGTTTATAATCAATTAGCTTATATTATATTCAATAATTAAATATAACATTTTATATTCAATTTACGAATTACATTTAATTCGTCTTAGCTAATATCATTTAATCCTTATTAAACGGCCGTATCATTATCACACTTGACTAACATTTTAGTCAAAAACACCGACTAACCTTTTAGTCTTTTAGTAAGGCGTCAATATGATTAATTTCTCAAATAATCACATTTTAGGGACCAGTTGATCACCGCCATCTGTATGACAATAACGTCAAACTTATCTAGCAAGCCAACCGTTATTGATAAACGTTAATCAACTGATTACTCTACAAAATGTACCTTGTGAACCTATAGAGGGTTATTTATGTTATTGCACTAACTGTGGAGGACACTAGCTCCAACAACCTCCCACTTGTCTGTACAAGTGTATGTGCTATAACCGATTCTCATATCCATAATAAATTTCTCCCACTCAATGTAAACCAATTTGCAAAGTCCGTACTTTCAAAGGTCGTAGTTCACAAGTGATCAGAATCAAGAGTGGTTTCCCCGACTAGAGAGTAACTTAACTGATAAACGAATCAATATTCGAGCATGGCCATGTATTTTCAGTTACAGCTCCTCGAGTGGCCCTGAGAAAAAGCATTATAACTCGATAGAAGTTGGATATTTTTCTCAACTCGAATACTGCAGATGTAAGCGCAGCATGAAATGACCCAGTGAAAATCTACTTGGCCTCCTATTACGGTCGACCGTGAGAAAAAAACCAAAGTCACCCAAAATCTGCCTTAATCTCAAGAGACAGTCGATAGTCAAAAGAATCGACTCTAGGAACACTATGGATGTCCTATCCACGACCCGGCACCCAATGTTCTGAAACATTTAGGACTCCATGTAGTCGTCACAAAAATGTCCTGCGCGATTTCAGTAAACCCGCATCTGTGATCGATCAGTCAACAGATTGACTTATGGCTTGTTGAACCCACCATCAATCGACATCACAAAATAAACGCCTGAGTTATTAGCTCGTGTAGGCGATCACGGACCAAAACAAAATATAAAGCGATTCAGTTCTCTTTGAGGTGTTCAATGTTGTCTGCACAACCCTCATGAAAAACAATATATAAAACAAAACGATGATTTTATTAGAAGTTTTAGGAAAAATACACGTGTTAATCCATACAAACAACTAATACAACTCAGGAACACGCTTAATTCCCATGGAAATGACGTGCCCTTCATGCTTATCATGTCTCAACGGTTTAGTGAGAGGATCTGCTATGTTATCATCCGTAGCAATCTTGTCAATCACTATCTCCTTCTGCTCCACGTAATCTCGGATCATGTGAGCCTTCCTTTGCACGTGCCGAGACTTGTTGCTGGACTTTGTGTAACAACCTGGTTTTTCGTGACTTTAATTAAACTAAGGCGGAAAATTAATTAAGTCTATATATTACAAAACCAGCTGTTATCGTCATAAAACTCTGTATACATAATACGAGTTTAAGATAAAGCAGAGTTATTCGGTTACATTCTCTCAAAAGCGTACAAAATAAGTAAGGTAACTCTCCCCAGCATTCAAAATAATAATAGTCCTCGGGGTACCTGCATTTAACCAATTATCATTTTCCCGCAACACTCTTTCGACACATGTAATTCTAAAACATATGCAATATAGGAAGTAGATAAAATAAGACAATTAACAGGTAGGCAATTAAAACACATAAGGAAATCGTGATGATTCAGGCACGAGTATAAATCAAATCGCATAACGTACAAATACTCACACAAAATCATTCTCAAGCAAATCGTATCTCAAGACTCAGGAAATCATGCCATTCAGATAATAACCAATCAAAACAAGGAAATGCATTCAACATACGTTAACTAAAGAATGTTCGTTAGCGAGGCGGAAGCATGCAGACGTAAAATGCGCTATAGTAGACAGGGCCGAACAAAGCGGACGTGGCTGACATACTAGACGTCCGAAGGTTTATCGTGGCCGATAAAGCGGACGTGTCTGACAGGCTAGAGATACCTAAAGCGATAAGGACAGCCATATACCGAGTCTAATGTATGCATACACCACTATAGATAGGTTCGTATCATACTCGCCCTCGAGTAAGTAGTCACCTAATAATACGACTATCACCTTAGACGGGTACCCCCGGGTGGGGCTGGAGTTTCCAATTACCGTAGTATGAGCTCACGGAGATATCAGTCATGCCCCATCCCTGAGGTTGTATATCCCGCACCGAAATAATAATTTTAAAAATTATTAGATCGCCTTTAGCAACTCTGGGAGGGAGCTAAAGTCCCCATAGACGGCTACCTCATTAACTTCGAATTCAAGAGTCGCGACATGGCGAACAATCCAAGTATTTTATTCAAGTATTTCATTTTCTCCAATTCTTATTTCCTCGTTCATTCAAAATAGGTGACAATTCTGTAACTTAAATATATCGTCTAACTTTGTATAATGAAATTTTAATTCTAGCAGTTCTTCAGATAAGCAGAATACATAGAAAGACTTAAATATTTATTTTGAGTCCGTTCGTAAAATTTAAATATTTTCACTATTCATTATTTTACTATTCATCGTATTTACTATTCATCGTATTTACTATTCATCGTATTTACTATCCATCGTATTTACTATTTATCGTATTTACTATTCACCGTATTTTATACGTATTCGTATTTTAGTATTTCGTATTTGTACGTATCTAAATACGTATGCGTATTTTTATACTTCGTATTTTATTCGTATTTTATACGTACATGTATTCTTATACTTAGTATATTTTCTATACTTAGTATTTATTATTATACTTTTATACTTAGTATTTTTATACCTTAAGATATTTTATTTAGGTACAAAATCAAGTTTATTTCCTAAGTATAGAATTCTAATTTCAAAGTTGTTAAGTTCGTTTTGTACTTAGTGATTTGAAATAATATTTTGAAAGTAAAAGTCGGTTACGTTTAGTCATATACTTAACTAACATTTTAGCGGTTTCCATTTTTAGCGAGGTTGTCGTAGTTCATTTTAAATAGTCCGTATGTCCAAATCCAAATTTAAGCATAGGTAGTAACACTCGAGGTGGTTCATTTTAATACGTGTAACGTTTATTTTTATCGGTTTTGTTGATTCTTTTTATTAACGATCCATTTTTCAATCTAATATAATCCTAATTACTAATCAATTTTAGTGACTAAGTGACAAATTCATTTTGATCAAAATTGACTCAAATAAAGTGGTAAAACCGTGGCACTTCATTCACTTATCCTTTTTATTTCTTTTTTTGTTTTTATTAAAAATTCATTACTTTAATTAATTTAATTACTTGAGTGATAAAAATAAAAAGTGACAAAAATCATTTTTGGCCCAAAAATACTCTTAAGGCCGTGGCCTTCTATTTATTTAGCTTTTTATTTTCGTTTTCTAATTTTATCGGTTTTTGACTTAAAGTTTTTATAAACTAATTATTTAAATTATACCAAAGTGATTTAAACTAAAATGAAATTTCACTAAATATTTTATTATATTTATGAATAGTGTTTTTACTTACTTTAATTTTCTAACTTTTCTATTTTAAAGATTTAGCTTATTTAACTTATATATTTAGTATTCTGTTTATTCACTAATGGATTAAAACAACATTTAAGTTTAACTTTATCAAATTTATGCATCAAACTAGTTACATAAATGAAGAACACATGAATTTTTCAAGAACACTAATGATTTTCTAAAGAACACTTTTTAACTCAAATTTTATATTATCGTTTTATTTTCTCAAATTTTTATAGTAAGTCTAATTTAACTAAACTAATCATAATATGTTATTTAGAAAAATTAAAACTAAAAATTGGTCCAAAAATCACAAGAAAACCGTGTGATATATATATATATGTTCAAAATTTTTATTTTTGATTTTTATACTTCTAATTCAATAACTAATTTCCTTTATATCATTTATGTATTTAATCATGAGTGAAGAACATATACAAACATTAACACACAAAAGAAAAATCATTATAATACAAGAATAACAACAATACTCCAAGAACACATATGAACACTTTAAAACATTTAAATTTTATAACCAATTCATTTTAAGTCCTAAACATAAACTAATTATATTTTCATAAACATATTAGTCTTAGTATTTTAAGCATGCAATTTACAAAAATTAAAACGAAAAATTTAGTGAAAAAAATGAAGGGTGGCCGTATGTTTTTTAATAGGCTACACAAGTTTTATTTTTTTTGATTTTTACCTTGTAATTAGTCATGCAATACTAAAGTGACATACAAATTCATACACACATTCAAACATAACATATAATCAATTAGGTGTAAGTGCTTAGCAAATATAGTGTGCGGGAGCACCTTAATTAGGTTAATGAAAAATGCTTAGCAATTGTCGGGATCCACTATGTGGTCAAATTGGCTCAAATCGACGCCTCCACCTTGCTCCTCGTCTTTGGTTAGGATTAGTACATAAGAAATGAAATAAGCAAGTTAGTAATTTTATTTAAGCTAGACTAACTAAAATGAAAGTTTAAAGTGTAGTAGTATTTTATGCTTAGGTGATGTTTGTGTTTTATATAATTTGATTCATTTTCTTAAATAAATATAAGCATGAACAGGATGTGATTAATAAACTAATTGGTGAATGATTTATTTATGTGCTTAAAAGATTTAAAGAATAAGAAATAAATGATTTAAAGAAGAAGAAGAAATGGAAGGATGGTGTTCTTCATTTTCTTGAGAATGAATACATGCTTACAAAGGTTCTTGAGTTGAGTTTATTAGAGAGAAAAGAGTTAAGTGTTTGAGTTGTGTTTGTGTGTTGTGTAATAATAAAAAGAAACGTTGTAACAACCCGGTTTTTCGTGACTTTAATTAAACTGAGGCGGAAAATTAATTAAGTCTAAATATTACAAAACCAGCTGTTATCGTATTACAAACTCCATATACATAATATGAGTTTAAGATAAACAGAGTTATTCGATTACATTCTCTCAAAAAGGAGTACAAAATAAAGGTAACCCATTCCCAGCATGATTAACGTCTGTCTCGGGGTACCTGCATTAAATTCTCATCATTTTCCCGCACACTCTTTCGACACATGCAATTCTAAAGCAACATGCAGTATAAATAATGAATAGTAAATAAGTAAAAACAATTAGCAAGTAAACAGATAAAACACGTAAAGAGATCAAGATGATTCAAACATGAGTATAAATCCAATCACAATATTGTACAACACTCTCAAACAATCATACTCAGCAGTCATATTTCAACACTCATAAACTCAAATCATCAAACCACAATCAATCAACAAGACAAGGAAATACATTCAACATGTGATAACAAATGAATCTTCGTTAGTAAGGCGGAATCATGCAGACCTCATAAGCATCCGCGCAATAGCCGACAGGGCCAACATAACTTGGACATGGCTGACAGGCTAGAGATATCTAAGGTAATAAGGACGATTCAATCCCTTGTCTAATGTATGCATACACCACTATAGATAGGATCGTAGCATACTCGCCCATCGAGTAAGTAGTCACCTAATAATACGACTATCACCAGAGACGGGTACCCCCGGATGGGGCTGGCTTTTCCACTTACCATATATGGGCCCACGGAAATATCAAGGATGCCCTATCCCTAGGGTTGTATATACCGTGCCAAATAACAATCTTAAATCGTTAAATCGCCTTGGGCAACTCAGGGAGGGAGCCCAAGTCCCCATATACAGCTACCTCATTAACTTCGAATTTCAAAAGTCGCAACATGGCGAACAATCCAAGTATTTTATTCAAGTAGCTTATTCTTTCCAATTCTCATTTCTTCGTTCAAATTAAATAGATGTCAATTCTGAAACTTAAATATATCGTCGAACTTTGTATAATGAAATTCTAGTTCTAGCAGTTCTTCAGATAAACAGGAACAAGTAGGAAACCTAAATAATTTATTTGAGTCCGTTTGTAAATTTTTAATTATTTTACTATTCATCGTATTTTACTATTCATCGTATTTACTATTCATCGTATTTACTATTCATCGTATTTACTATTCATCGTATCTTTATACGTATTTGTATTTTAGTATTCTGTATTTGTACACATTTTTATACGTATGAATATTTTTATACTTCGTATTTTATTCGTATTTTTATACTTAGTATTTTTATATTTTAAGACATTTTATTTAAGTACAAAACCAATTTATTTTCTAAGTATAGAATTCTAATATCAAAGTTGTTAAGTTCATTTTATATCTAGTGATTTTAAAATATATTCTAAATCAAGTTGTTAAGTTCATTTTATATTTAGTGATTTTGGATAATATTTCAAAAGTAAAAACTCGGTTAGATTTAGTCGTATACTTAATTAAAATTTAAGCGGTTTCAAATTTTAGCGAGATTGTCGTAGTTCACTTTAAGTAGTCCATATACCCACATCCACAATTAAGCAAAGGTAGTAACACTCGACATTGTTCATTTTAATACATGTAACGTTTATTTTAATCGGTTTCGTTGATTCTTTTTATTAACGATTTATCTTATAATCTAATTTAATTCTAATTACTATTCAACTTTAGTGACTAAGTGATAAATTCATTTTGATCAAAATTTACCCCAATAAAGTACAAATGTCGTGAGTCCCTATTTATTTTCACCATTTTATTTCCTTCTTTGTTTTTATTAATAATTCATTACTTAAACTAATTAAATTACTTAAGTGATAAAAATAAAAAGTGACAAATTCATTTTAGGTCCAAAAATATACTCCAAAACCGTGGCCCTTTTCACTTGTAGTATTTTATTTTCGTTTTCTAATTTATCGGTTTTGACTTAAAGTTTTTATATACTAATTCTTTGAATTATACTAAAGTGATTTAACTAGTTTAACATCTCCACTAACATTTTATTTTATTTATGAATAGTATTATTTACTCACTTTAAATTTCTAACTTTTATATTTTGATGATTTAGTCTATTTAACTTATATGACTTTTATTGATATTTTTCACTAATGTCTTTAAACTAAAAATAAAATAATACTTTTGATTATTTGAATTAAACTAGTCTTTTAAATTGAAGAACACTTTGAATATGTGAAGAATTTTTATATTTTCCACATGAACCCTAATTAGTCTAATTCTTATATGTTTATATAATTTTCTCAAATTTTTCTTACAAGTCCATTTTAACTAAACTAACCATAATATGTTATTTAGAAAAATTAAAACTAAAAATTGGTCCATAAAATATTGAAAATGCCGTGTGTAGTATATGTTTGTTTAAAATTTTATTTTTGATTTTTGTACTTCTAATTCAACAACTAATTTACTTTATATCATTTATACTTTTTAATATGAGTGACAAACATAAACAAATATTAACAAGCAAAAGTAAAATCATTGAACACACACAATAACAACAACATATTCAAGAACACATATACATTAAAAACATTCAAATTTCATAACAATTTCATTTTAAGTCCTAAACATAAACTAATTATATTTTCATAACCATCTTATTCATAGTATTTTAAGCATGCATTTAACAAAATTTAAAACGAAAAATTTAGTGAAAATTAAAGGGAATGCCGTGTAGGTTTTAGGTGAGCAATAAATTTTGTTTTTCGATTTTTGTCTCCTAATTTAACATGTGAACACTAGGTGATATAAAACATCATACATACAATTCAAAAACAATAAAATCAAGTACGAGGCGCTTATCACATAAGTGTGCGGGAAGCACCTTGAGTAGGTTAGGTTAAATGGAAATGCTCCTAGCAATTGTCGGGGTCGACGATATGATCGAATTGGCTCAAGTCGATGTTCCCACCTTGCTCCTCTTCTTTGGTAGATTAGTACATAAACATGAAAATAAGAAAGTTAGTAACTTGTTTTTTTAAAACTAAACTAACTAAACTAAAATGTAAAGTGTAGTTGTATTTTATGTTTAGGTGATGTTTTAATATTTTTCATTACTTTGATTTATTTTCATGCTTATTCATAAGTTTAAAAGAGGTTGTGATTAAGGAACATAAATGTGGAGAAGTATGTTAAGAGTTTAGGTAAACTATAGACATGAAAATAAAGGTTTTAAAGAAGAAGGTGTAAGGAGGGAGATGAAGATCTTGAGGTTGAAGATGAACCTTGCTTACTTGTATTCTTGTGTTTGTTTGTTTTTAGAGAGAAAGTGTTAGCAAATTTGTTGTGTTTGTAGTATGTTGTACGTGTAGTAGTAGTAATATGATAGTAATTGTGTTTTGAGTGTGTGTGTTAGGCGTGTGATAGTAATAGTTTGTAAGCTTTGTAGTTTGTAAGCTTTGTAGTTTGTAGTATAATGTGTTGATAATATATATAATCTTTAATTAAAAACAACCTAAGATGTGATGATGAGTATTAGTAGATGGTAAGATAGGGTGGCTCATGAAGAAAAAAAAAAAAAGAGCTAAAGTCTTGTTTGTGCTTGTGAGTAGTAATAAACGTGTAGTAGTAGTAGTAGTGATCATTGTAATTTTTGTAGTATGTAAGCATGTGATAGTAATGCATAAACTTTAATTAAATAAACTAGAGTGTGCTAAGGATTAGTAGCTAAGTAAGGTGAATTGACTTGATGCTAAAGTATAGACAAAGTGGAAGAGAACACATGAGCATGTGCTTAGGGTATGCAAAGGAAAACTAGGGTGGCTTGACTTAGTAAGGAAAAGGAGAAAGTATAATGTGCATGAAGTAGTAGTACTTGTAGTTGTAGTATTTTGTATTAAGTAGTATGTGTGAAAGCAAGAGTTTAACAAGTTGTATAAAGCATGGATTATAGTCAAGCATAGGTGATGATATAATTTAGGGTGGCTTAAGACTTGACAATGTAGTAAAGTGTAGACTAGGAGGAAGAGAAATGGAAAGCAAGTCTTGAGCCTTGTAACTTGACTAATCTCGGCTCAAGTGGACCAAGTTGGGTCGATTTTTGTTTCTCAAATTTTTCGATTTACGCGTACGCGAAAAGTCCTAAAATAAAATATATAGTCTTAGAATAATGTTTTGAAGTAATATCGAAAATAAAAATGAACATAAGAGTCAAAACGAAATCAAAATAAAAATTGGGTATTAGGTCCTCGTAACTTGACCTAAAATCTTATTTGCTCGAAATATATATTTTTTTGGTTGAAAGTTATCGATTTAAATCATCCTAATCATCCGTCAAAACATTTACCAGTTTAAAGGAATTATAACTCAAAATTTCGATGTTTTGTGAAGGTACTAGTTTAATTAAATTGGAATAGTAGCTAGGCATGAATATAATAAAGTTTATTAATAATAATGAAAATGGTTAAACTTTTAAGTTAAAAGGTTTGATGTTAAGTGTTGAATTTGTGTAAGTCAAAAAGAAGAAAAATAGATGACTTAGTCACCTTGAATGGCTCGGCCATTTTGGTCAACACTCACCTCGTTTTGCGCGCCGAAATTTGTCGTTGTGAAATTTGTCGTAGATGCTTCATTTGATTTATCGAGTTTGAATATGTAAAAATAAAGTTCAAATTTGAAGTATATCAAAATAGTTTTAATTCAGGTGCGAGAAAGTTGTAGCGCATTGTGTTAGAAAAATATTGAGCGAGATTGTTTAATTAAGGACTTGCGCAATTATAAAAGGCCTAACTTAACATGGAGTGTTACATGTTTAGCGAAAAAAAATTCAGTCGCATTTTTATTATAAGGAAAAAGGATGAATTTAATTTAAGGAATTAAATTCTCTCATAACATTTTGTGATAAAAAAACACGGGGTGTTACAAACGTGTAGTAGTAGTAGTAGTTGTAGTATGCAATTTGTGTAATAATAATGTTTAATCTTTAAACAAAAATAAGCTAAGAAGTGATGATGAATTTGTAGGTTGTGTAAGTGGATTAGACATGGTAGTAAAGGAGGCATGGTGGTGTAAGAGAAAGGAAGAAAAAATGGAAGAAGATAAGTTGGACCAAGAGGTCAAGAATTTCGGCCAAATGGATGATCAAGTGGCTCGATTTTCGTTTTTCAATTTTTCGATTTGCGCGCACGCGAAAAGTCTCGAAATAAAATATATAGTCTTAAAATAATGGTTCGAAGTAAGATCGAAAATAAAAATGAAAATAAATCTCAAAGCGAATTCAAAACAAAAATTGGGTACTAGCTCCTCGCAACTTTGATTAAAATCTTATTCGATCGAAATACTTATTTTTTTCGTTGAATGTTATCGAATTAAATCATTATACTCAAACGTCAAAAAGTTTATCAGTTTAGACTTAGTGTAACTCAATATATCGAGTTTTAGTGAAAGTGTTAGTTAAATCAAAATGAAATAGTAATTTGATATTATTATTATATGTTTTGTTAGTAATAATCAAAATGATTAAGCCTTAACCAATTTGTTAGCTTTGGATTATGAGTAAGTATATTTGAAAAAGGATTAGGTGATTTAATAACCTTAAGATGGCTCGGCCATTTTGGTCAACATTGACCTCGATTTGCGTGCCGAAATTTGTCGTTGAGAAATTTGTCGTAGGTGCTTCATTTGATTTATCGAGTTTGAATATGTAAAAATAAAGTTCAAATTTGAAGTATATCAAAATAGTTTTAATTCAGGTGCGAGCAAAGTTGTAGCGCATTGTGTTAGAAAAATATTGAGCGAGATTGTTATATTAAAGACTTGCGCAATCATAAAAGGCTTAACTTAACATGGAGGGTTACAGGTTTAGCGAAAAAAATTCAGTCGCATTTTTATTATAAGGAAAAAGGATGAATTTAATTTAAGGAATTAAATTCTTTCATAATATTTTGTGATAAAAAACACGGGGTGTTACAATCCTACCCCCTTAAGAAAAGTTTCGTCCCCGAAACTTGTAAAGAGTGGATAACTGCTCGAGGTTAAACATTGAGATTTTGAGATTTTACAAATTTGAATGATAGCATTTGGTTTTGTTGGAATGAGACTCTTTGAAAAGTTTGAGTTTTATAAATATTATAGAAACGTCGGATAGAGTGAAAATATTCGAGAACAAAATCGCGTTTGTTTTATTAATGAGGTATTTAAATAAATATAGAAATGTTTCTAGAATGTTATTTCTGGAAATGACGCGAAGGAGGCTCACAAAAAGTAGGGCCTAGAAGTTTTGTACGGAATTAAATTAAATTAAAGATAATAAAAGTTTTAGGAATATAAATAATTCATTTAGCTTTGAGAATACATGTTAATCATAAAATAGTTTGAAAATAAGAAATTTCAGATTTTAGTAGGACTTTAATATAGTTAAATTATAGTCCTACCCCCTTAAGAAGTTTTAAACGTATATATCTAATATTATTATTGTTACTTTTAATGACCACTTAAATAAAATATATTGCCTTAGGAAAAGGAACGGCAATGAGGGAAAATGGATAAAAGTCGCAGTGATCATAAGGAGGATATGAGCCTTATTGAAATTAAGAGGAATATTGGTTATCGTTGAATGGTTAAATAAAATTTTAGAGAATTATGGATAACCTAGTTGATATAGTTCATTTTCTTAGAATTATTATTACAATGTTACTAGGTGAAACGGAAATGTTATTAATCATATTTTGGGTAAGATTGAAAATTTATAATAATGGATGACGTAAAAATTGTAAAATTTTTGTATATATTTCTAAAATAGAGGAAATAGTAGAAATGAAACAATTTCAAAGATTTTAGAAATAAAGGAATGAAAATTTTGAATCACGAAGTTTCAAAAGTATTTCCAATTACGTTACAAAGGTTTTACAGACTAAGAAATAAATTTTCAAAGACATTTTTATAGAGGACGTATGAAAACAAATTTTAGAAGCAAATATTTAAGAGGTTGATAAAAATTTTAAATATAGGAGGTCAAAACAAAATGAGGTCGTAAAGGGAATTTGTGTGATGAATTGTAATTCGTACATTATTGTATTTTGAAAAACAAGACATATCTTGCCCTTCGGTAGGGGTATATTGGTTTTGATTTGCTTGGGACTTGTGAGTTTGATTTGTTTGATAAAATTGGAGGAAACAAAATATAGTGAGTCTCCTTTATTGAGTAAAATAAAAGTAAGTATAGAGTTAACTAGGAATTTTACCGGTGATTCTGTCAACATCGATAATGTCTTCAGCACCCTCTTCTGATTCTGTCAAAATGTACACACGCCCTTGAACCTTCACGGCTGGCGGTGGTCCCGCGCTTGCCTTCGTAATCGTACCCTTCTTTGGGCATTCATTTGACTTGTGCCCCACTGCATTGCAGGAAAAACACACTACTGGTTCTCCATTACATTGCTTTCCTGGGTGAATCGGTTGTCGGCAGCGACGACACTGGCTTGGCTGCAAGGTAGGAGCCTCAAGAATTTGTTGACTGTTCCTTGCGACGAATGTGGTGGGGTTTCGGTTGAAGTACTGGGATCTGCCCTGGTTCTTATTGCGGTTGTCTGAACCCTGATAACTCGAGCGACCATAGAATGGCTTCTGAATGAAGCTAGCACCTGCCACAGAAGGAGTAAAAACCTTCTTTTTCTTTTTCTCTTTGGCTTCTCCTTTCTGGATCGAGGCCCAAATACTTGTTGCTTTTTCGTAGGCCTCTGCAAAGTTTTTACAGTTGAATCCGCTCATATTCGTCCTCAGACCGTAAGTCATGCCTCTTACGTACCTGGTTGCAAGTTCTTCCTCGTTAGTTATTATCTTGGGAGCAAACTTTGATAGCTCCTGATATTTCTCGGTGTACGCCTGTAGAGACATATCACCTTGATTCAAGTTTCGGAACTCCTCTTCTTTGTCCCATCTTAGCTCCTCCCCAAAGTACTTGTTCTCTAATAGGATCTTGAACTCGCTCCAGTTATAGATCCTTAGGGGGAACGTGGATCTGATCAGGCGCCACCAGCTATTGGCCTCTCCTTTCAAGTAGTACGCTACTACATTCACCTTTTCATTAGGTGGCGTCTTGCTCAGCTCTAATAGTTTCTCCATTTCTTCAATCCATTCCGTCAAGACAGTAGGGTTGACGGAGCCTGAATATGTTTGAGGTCTATGTTTTGAGAACCTCTCAAATGCGGATTGGTTGTTTCCGCCACCCTGATGTTGGTACATGCCTTGAGCAATCTTTGTGATTGCATCTTCGAACCCCTTTCTCCTTGCCTCTTCTTCGAGGAATTGATGGTCGAGGTCATTGTTAGGAACATTGTTTGCAGCCATTCTGTACAATATTAAACTGAATGAATTTGAGTAGTTCCAAAAGAGGCATATTATAGAATACAAGATAAGAGTTGGTTACATCGACTTAGGGTAACGAAGTGCATCTAATACATTTCCTAGAAAGATAACCGAAAGTAGCAGGTAGGGATAACGACTCCTAATAGTGTCATACAGAATCACTGAGGTTAGGTAGTTAAAATCTAGTGATTTTACAAAATGTTATCCGTACTAGTAGTTAATAGGGCTAAAAGGATCTAGAGCCCGTTTGAAGACTCCGCATCGCTGCACTCCTGTTCATCATCAAAGGTGTGTCCCTCAGTAATGGCACGGCATGCGAGCCTGAGGCCGCATTTGAAGAAATTCCACCCGTGAAACTTTCCCCCTCGAACTGTAGACATGTGGCGTACCGTAAGCCACCAATGGGAAGCTTCGCCTCTGAGGAATCTCTCGGTCTGACGTACTTTCCACTCTTCATGAACTCCTGCCTCAAGAACTTCGCTTCCATCTCATGTATCCAACTCACGCAAGTGTCGCGGTCTCCTGCGAATTTGCGCGGAGGATTTCCTAAGACTTTCCTGTAGGCCGCAACTCTGTCATGGGTACTTCGTCCAAGCCCAGGAGTAACAGAATGCACAGGAATGGCACGGAGAGCGCTCTTCTTCCAGTTGATTGAACGATGATTCCTTCCGTCTCCACATGCTGGTGCATCGCCGGTTGATGACATCTACGAGGGATTTTAAGGAAAGGAGTCAAACAACAAAAATATTGTTTGAACGAAATAAAATGGCTATTAAGAGAATATAAATTTTGATCGAACAAAAACAGGATCAAAAGGTTTAAGAATTTCATTAGTGAAATTGGTTAAGGATTTAGTAGATGCCCTCACCTCGTATAGTTTGGTACTACTTCAGCATTTCACTTCTCGAGAGTTAAGTTTATTATTTCGATTTTATATCCGAGGATAGTTGTTAGTTTTAGTCAGTCACATCAGCAGGTAGCAAGCATGCGATGGTTAGCGTATTTTATTTTAGGGTAGTAGTTCGTTTATTTAAAAAGATTTTAGCGTATGGTCGGTACTTAAAGTTTTTACCCATCCTCACACTTTAAAGTGATCTAGGTTATTTATTTTAGCGATCTAAGATTTCTAATTTATTATTTGATCCTATAAGTCTATGCCCGACATATATATTAATATGTATGTCTGGCCCAGGTGTCGTCTCGCTATGTGAGATAACTTTAAGTCATTCACGGTCGCAAGACTGATAATTAATCAGAATAACCTGGTTTTTCGTGACTTTAATTAAACTAAGGCGGAAAATTAATTAAGTCTATATATTACAAAACCAGCTGTTATCATCATAAAACTCTGTATACATAATACGAGTTTAAGATAAAGCAGAGTTATTCGGTTACATTTTCTCAAAAGCGTACAAAATAAGTAAGGTAACTCTCCCCAGCATTCAAAATAATAATAGTCCTTGGGGTACCTGCATTTAACCAATTATCATTTTCCCGCAACACTCTTTCGACACATGTAATTCTAAAACATATGCAATATAGGAAGTAGATAAAATAAAACAATTAACAGGTAGGCAATTAAAACACATAAGGAAATCGTGATGATTCAGGCACGAGTATAAATCAAATCGCATAACGTACAAATACTCACACAAAATCATTCTCAAGCAAATCGTATCTCAAGACTCAGGAAATCATGCCATTCAGATAATAACCAATCAAAACAAGGAAATGCATTCAACATACGTTAACTAAAGAATGTTCGTTAGCGAGGCGGAAGCATGCAGACGTAAAATGCGCTATAGTAGACAGGGCCGAACAAAGCGGACGTGGCTGACATACTAGACGTCCGCGCAGAAGCGATCAGGGCCGATAAAGCGGACGTGTCTGACAGGCTAGAGATACCTAAAGCGATAAGGACAGCCAAATCCCGAGTCTAATGTATGCATACACCACTATAGATAGGTTCGTATCATACTCGCCCTCGAGTAAGTAGTCACCTAATAATACGACTATCACCTTAGACGGGTACCCCCGGGTGGGGCTGGAGGTTCCAATTACCGTAGTATGGGCTCACGGAGATATCAGTCATGCCCCATCCCTGAGGTTGTATATCCCGCACCGAAATAATAATTTTAAAAATTATTAGATCGCCTTTAGCAACTCTGGGAGGGAGCTAAAGTCCCCATAGACGGCTACCTCATAAACTTCAAATTCAAGAGTCGCGACATGGCGAACAATCCAAGTATTTTATTCAAGTATTTCATTTTCTCCAATTCTTATTTCCTCGTTCATTCAAAATAGGTGACAATTCTGTAACTTAAATATATCGTCTAACTTTGTAGAATGAAATTTTAATTCTACCAGTTCTTCAGATAAGCAGAATACAAAGAAAGACTTAAATATTTATTTTGAGTCCGTTCGTAAAATTTAAATATTTTCACTATTCATTATTTTACTATTCATCGTATTTACTATTCATCGTATTTACTATTTATCGTATTTACTATTCACCGTATTTTTACACGTATTCGTATTTTAGTATTTCGTATTTGTACGTATCTTAATACGTATACGTATTTTTATACTTCGTATTTTATTCGTATTTTATACGTACATGTATTCTTATACTTAGTATATTTTCTATACTTAGTATTTATTATTATACTTTTATACTTAGTATTTTTATTCCTTAAGTGTAACACCCCGTGTTAATTTAAGCTAACTATAATTAGGAAATCAATAATTAATCATCCTCGCTCACTTAATTTCTAAAACAATACCCTTCAAGCTATTCTCGTACCTAAACTAAAACCATTTTGGATTACTTTAAATTTGAGCTTTATTCTTACATTTTCAAACTCGATAAATCAAATGGAGCACCTACGACAAATTTCTCAACGGCAAATTTTGGCACGCAAATCGAGGTCAAACATTGACTAAATGTCAAAACCACCTAATTGTGATTAAGTCACCTAATCTTTTCTTAAATATACTTAATCATAATCCAAATCTAATTAAAGTAGTTTAAGCTTAATCATTTTGATTATTACTAACAAAACATATAATAATAATATCAAATTACTATTTCATTTCGATTTAGTTAACACATTCACTAAAACTCGATATAATGAGTTACACTAAGCCTAAAGCGTAAACTTTTTGACGTCTGAGCTTAATGATTTAATTCGATAACATTCAACTAAAAATATATATTTCGATCGAATGAAATTTTATTTCAAAGTTGCGAGGAAAACTAGTACCCAATTTTTGTTTGAATTGCTTTGGAGTCTATTTTCATTTTTATTTTCGATCTTACTTCTAAACATTATTTTAAGCCTATATATTTCATTTCGAGACTTTTCACGTACGCGTAAATCGAAAATTTCAAAAACGTAAAAATCGGGTCTTGGCTTGTCAAGGTGGCCGAGATATTTGGGACCTTTGGTCCAACTTTGCTTCTTCCATTTTCTTCCTTACTCTTACACACCATGTCTCCTTTAGTAATATGTCTAATCCACCTTACTCACCTATACTAATTCATCATCACTTATAGCTTGTTTTTAATTAAAGATTATATATTATTAGTACAACTAAATTACTAATGCATTCACACATTACAATTCATTACAAAAACAAAACACAACAACTACTACTACTACTACATACCACACGACATACTTACATACACACACAATAAACACTTCAACTTATTTTCTCTCTAATAAAAACCTAACTCAAGAACAAAGTAAGCCATGTTCTTATACAACTCAAGAACACCATATGAATCTTCATCCTCTTTAATTCATTACTTCCTTAAAACTTTCATTTCATTTGCTTAAATTTATTAGCATACTTAAATAAATCCTCACCATTTATATTTAGTACTCACTTACTCTTTTTACAATACAATTAAAATATGAACATGAATCGAAAACATAAAAAGAATTAAAACATCACCTAAACCTAAATACTACTACAACTTTAAATTTTAATTTAGCTAGTTTAGTTTTAAAATAAATTACTAACTTGTGTATTTCATTTTTATGTACTACTCCTAACCAAAGACGAGGAGCAAGGAGGGGCGAGACTTGAGCCAGCTTTGATCATATCATTGATCCCGACAAGCTGCTAAGCTCATTTTCATAAACCTAACTAAGGTGCTTCCCACACTTATGTGATAAGCGCCTCGTAAATGATTTATGTTTTCCTAGATGATGTTTTTGATGCATGCTTAGTTTATTTTATCACCTAGTATTCATATGTTAAATTAGGAGACAAAAATCTAAAAATAACATTTGTGTAACCTTAGTATATCACACGGCATCCCTTTTATTTTTGGCTTAATTTTTCGCTTTTAATTTTTGTAAATTGCATGCTTAAAATACTTGTAATGAAATGAACATGAAAATATAATTAGTTTTTGTTTAGGATTTAAAATGTATTTGTTATGAATTTTTTAGTGTTTTAAGGTGTTATGTGTGTTCTTGAATTTTGTGTTAATCTTATGTCTAAATGATGTTTATTTATTTGTGTTAATGTTTTGATATGTTTTCCACTCATGATTAAATACATAAATGATATAAGATAAATTAGTTGTTGAATTAGAGGTATAAAAATCAAAAATCAAAATTTATGAACATATATATATATACACGGCTATTATAAATTTAATGGACCAATTTTTAGTTTTAATTTTTCTAAATAACATATTATGATTAGTCTAGTTAAATTAGACTTGTATGAAAAATTTGAGAAAATTATATAAACATATGAAAATTTGACTAAATAATGTTCATATTAAAAGTATTAGTGTTCATCACATCTTCATTGTGTTCTTCATCCTATGACTAAGTTTCAATTTATAAATTTTATAACTTTTTAGTATTTATCGTTTTTGTTTACTAGTTTATGTCATTTTAGTATAAACTAAATAATTAGTATATAAAAACTTTAAGTCGAAAACCGATAAAATTAGAAAATGAAAATAAATTGCTAAGTAGTTAAGTGCCACGGTTTAGGGTCCATTTTTGACCTAAAATGAATTTGTCACTTTTTATTTTTATCACTTAAGTAATTTAAATTAGTTAAAGTAATGATTTATTAATAAAAACAACAAAAGAAATAAATAGCTAAAATAAATAAAGGCTCACGGCATCTATGTTATTTTTGGGTCAATTTTGGTCAAAATGAATTTATCACTTAGTCACTAAAATTGAATAGTAATTAGATTTATATTTGTTTATGTATTAAATCGTTAATAAAAAGAATTGACAAAACCGATAAAAATAAACGTTACACGTATTAAAATGAATGAAATCGAGTGTTACTACCTATGCTTAAATTTGGATGTGGACGCATTTGACTATTTAAAATGAACTAAGACAACCTCACTAAAAATGGAAACCGCTAAAATCTTAGTTAAGTATACGACTAAATTTAACCGAGTTTTACTTTTGAAATGTTATTAAAATTGACCAAGTACAATATGAACTTAACAACTTTGAAATTAGATTTTATAATTAAGTTAAAATCGAGTTTCACATTTAAAATAAATTCTCAAATCGCTAAATACAAAACGAACCTAACGACTTTAAAACTAGAATTTTGTACTTAGATTATGTTGAGTTTTACTTCCGAAATAATTTTTCAAATCACTAAATACAAAACGAACCTAACGACTTTAAAACTAGATGTTTGTACTTAGAAAATAAAATTTGGTCTTATATCAAAGAAAACTCCTAAGTATAATAATGTGTATAAGAATAATAAAAATACTAAGTATAAATGAAATATAATAAAAATACTAAGTATAAAGAAAATATAATAATAAATGCTAAGTATAAGAATACAAATACGTATAAAAATACGTATAAAATACGAAGTATAAAAATACGTACAAATACGAAATACGAAAATACGAATACGTATAAATACGAGGAATAGTAAATACGATGAATAGTAAATACGATGAATAGTAAATACGATGAATAGTAAATACGGTGAATAGTAAATACGGTGAATAGTAAAATAATGAATAGTGAAAAATATTTAAAAGTTACGAACTGACTCAAAATAAATAATTAAGTTTTTCTATGTGTTCTGTTTTACCTGAAGAACTGTTGTTACTAAAATTTCATTATACAAGTTCGACGTTATATTTATGTTACAAGATTGTCATTATTAATATTGTGAACGAGTGAATGAGAGGTTGAGAAAACGAGTACTTGAATAAAATACTAGGATTGTTCGCCATGTCATGACTCTTGAAATTCAAAGTTAACGAGGTAGTCGTTTATGGGGACTTGGGCTCCCTACCTGAGTTGCCCAAGGCTATTCAACGATCTTAAGATTGCTGTTTGACGTGTGGTATCAACCTCAGGGATGGGGCATACTTGATACTTCCGCGGGCCCATAGAATAGTAATTGGAAACGCCAACCCCATCCGGGGGTACCCGTCTCTGGTGATAGTCGAACTTTTTCGTCGGTGATACCTTTTGAATAGCGAATAAGTATGATCCTCGATAGGTAGTGTATGCATACATTAGACAAGGGATTGAATCATCCTTATTACCTTAGATATCTTTAAGCCTGGTAGTCACGTCCAAGTTATGTTGGCCCTACCGGCTACTGCGCGGATTATGTCTGCACGCTTCCGCCTTACTAACGAAGACTCATTTGTTATCACATGTTGAATGTATTTCCTTGTTTGTTTGATGATTATCGGAATGACTTGGTTGAGTATTGGAATGTGATTTGTTGAGTATGATTATTTGTGAGCGTGGTATGTTATTTGATTGGTTTATACTCGTATTGAATCATCATGATCTCCTTATGTGTTTTACTTGCATGCTTGCTATTTGTTTTCCTTGTTTATTTAATATTCATATTGCATATTGTTTTAGAATTGCATGTATCGAAAGAGTGTGCGGGAAAATGATGAGAGTTTAATGCAAAAATTTTAGTCTTGACCGTTGATCTATCGAGGATCAAGGCCTTATTTTGTAATCTATTTTGAGAGGACTTGTAATCTAAATACTCTGTTTTATCTCTAAACTCGTATTTTGTATACTGAGTTTGTAAGACGATAACAGCTGGTTTGTAATATTTAGACTTAATTAATTTTCCGCCTTAGTTTAATTAAAGTCACGAAAAACCAGGTTGTTCTGATTGGTATCGAGTTGTCTTATGACCGTGAATGACTTAAAGTTATCTCACATAGCGAGGCGACACTGGGCCGTACATTCATATCGTATGTCGGGCATAGACTTATAGGATAAAATAATAAACTAGGAATCTCTAGATCGCTAAAATAATAACTTAGATCAGTTTAAAATGTGAGAAAGGGTAGAATTTTAAGGACCGACCAAATAATAATGAACTAGTTAGATGAGCGTTAGAATTTTAACTTTATGATTCTTTACTTGCTATTTGCTCTATGGCTAACTTTAGTCTGACAAAGGCCTTAGGATGTCATCTTTCCGCTCTTTCCGTTACTACGCACCACGACGCCCGCCGATGATGCAACTGGGAGAGTACATACGTAGCCATTCCCTCCACATAGAGCGATATGTGGAAGCTCATGGAATCATGACGGGCAGGATCTACCACACGAGGGGCATTGGCATCAGTTTGACCATGATTGAGAGCTTTCATCCATACGATGAGTTTTGGGCACCTCTAGGTTGGCGACTTCTCTCCGATTACGAGCTGTACATGGATCGCATGTACCATCCAGATCCACTTCAGAGGGTGGAGGGACCACCTGCGTGGATGGAGTATGATGAACTACTCGACAGTTTGATGATTCAAGAATATGAGCGCGACTATCCTCCATTTCCACCCGACACCATCATACCTCCAATCATATGGGAGAGGGATCTCACCTCTGGGAGACTCTTGAGGGTTGCAAACCATATTTAGGGTTACTTGACTCCAGTTTGTAAAATATATGTAACCGACTTTTAACCATCCTAAGAACGATCTTAATATCGTCTTCTTTTCCTACTGACTATGGATGTTATATTCGGATGTGACGTTTGGTGAACTTATGTATTATGTTGTAAAGAAATGTAATATTTTACCCATGTATATATTTATATATATGGAGACGTTATGTTACTACCTAGTCATGTGCTCTTCTTAACTCGTTATTTTAAAGATGTTACATACATGTTTGTATTTCCAAATCTCATTTAAATTATATTATCCAAATTGATTTCAGATGAGACTACCGTGCGGTAAGAGGTACTCTGAGTGGACACCAAAAGAGAAGGCCCGCAAGAAAGCCATCGAGGCCTACGCACGACGTCAACAATTGAAGTCCTGGAAGAGATCACAGGACTCAAGCAATTCGGAGGTCGACTGGAAGACTAGGGCACTTAAGACTCCGTATATGGAACATCGAATTCCTGATCACCTCCGCCGATCCTCAGAATATACAGATGTGATCGAAGCGTTCATGCAGGGAAAACCTGAGACATTTGAGGGAATCAGTGGGACACTCTACCCATGGATCAGGAGTATGAATGCGAGGTTCCTGGAACACTCCGTTAGAGAGGAATGGAAAACCTCCCTAGCAGCTGCGTGCCTTGACGAGGAGGCCAAAGCATGGTGGAGGCGACTACGCTCCCCAGCTATACTTGAGGGTGAGTACTACCTGAGCTGGGAGGATTTCAAACTTGGCTTGAGCGACATGACTTATGCTGTTAAGTATAAGCATAGCTTCGCGGAGGAGGAGCATCGCTACTCAAAATTTGCTTAGGATCTAGGACTAATCTTTTGTCATTCTCGATCCAATTTCATATCTCTTGAGAATGTATCTAAACTTTTATGTTATTTTGCTGAACTTATATCTAAGTTTTTACCTTAGTTCATTTCGTAGAGAATGTATTAGGAGGCTTGTAACTTTTTGGATGTAAACCTTTTACATTATCAATGAAATGTCTTTTACCTTGTATTCTATAATATGTCTCTTTTGGAACTACTTAAAAATTCATACAGTTTAATATTTTCAGAATGGCTGCAAACGATATTCAAGATGATGACCTCAACCATGCATTCTTAGAAGAAGAGGCGAGAAGAAGAGGCTTCGAAGATGCAATCACAAAAATTGCACAAAATATGCACCAACATCGTGGTGGCTAAACAACCAGTCCGCATTTGAGAGATTCTCCAAACATCGACCCCAACCATATTCTGGCTCTGTCAACCCCACAGTCTTGACAGAGTGGATTGAAGAGATAGAGAAGTTGCTAGATCTTAGTAAGACTCCGGCTAACGAAAGAGTGAACGTAGTGGCCTACTACCTCAAGGGAGAGGCCAACAGTTGGTGGCGTTTAATCAGGTCCACCTTTCCCTTAAGAATCTACACCTGGAGTGAATTCAAGACTCTGTTAGAAAACAAGTACTTTGGGGACGAATTGAAATGGGATAAGGAAGAGGAGTTCAGGAACCTGAGCCAGGGCGATATGTCCCTACAAGCGTACACAGAAAAATACCAAGAACTGTCCAAGTTCGCTCCTAGGATTATAAGTAACCAGGAGGAACTCGCAACAGTGCACGTAAGAGGCATGACTTACGGCCTGAGGACGAACATGAGCGGGTTCAACTGCAAGAACTTTGCGGAAGCCTACGAAAAGGCAACGTGTATCTGGGCCTCCATCCAAAAAGGAGAAGCTGAGGAGAAAAAGAGGAAGAAGACCTTTACGCCTTCTGTGGCGAGTGCTAGCTTTATCCATAAGCCAATGTTCGGTCGCCCCGGTTATCAGAATCAAGACAACCGCAATAGGAACCAGGGCAGGTCTCAGTTCTCCAACCGCAATACCACTCCTTACGTCGCAAAGAATAATTCCCAAATTCCTGACCAGGCCTTCCAAGCAAATCGTCTGCCGTTTCGCCGACAGCCTTTTCACCCGGGAAAGCGTTGTAATGGGGAACCCGTGGTGTGCTTCCTATGCAAAGTTGTAGGGCACAAAGCTAATGAATGTCCTAAGAGGAATGCTGGCAGTAAGACAAATACGGGACCACCGCCAGCCGTCAGAGTTCAGGGGCGCGTTTACGTCCTGTCAGAAGCTGAGGAAAGTGCTGACGACATTATCGATGTCGACGTCATCACTGGTAAATTTCTGGTTAACTCTGTGCCTGCTTTTATTTTATTCGATACGGGAGCTTCATTATCATTTATATCCTCAAAATTTATCAAACAATCCAAACTCACAAATCCCGCACAAATTAAAACTAATATATCACTACCAAATGGTAAAAACATTCCTTGTTCGTCAAAATACAATAATGTAAAAATCTCAATTCACAACACAGAGTTCCTGTCAGACCTTGTATTGTTTGACCTTCCCGAGTTCGATGTAATTCTGGGGATGAACTGGCTAGCTCGTCATAACGCAACATTTAAATGCCACGACCAGAAAATCACTTTGAAAACCAACCAGGGGAAAGAAGTGTCATACCAGAGTTTTAAAAGGAAAGGAGGAGTGAAGTTAGTATCTGTACTGAAACTTCAGAGTATGGAGAGGAAGGGGCACCAGGTGTATTTTTGCAGCATTACTAAGGTCGAGGACACCCTACGCATTGAAGATATCCCAATCGTGAATGAATACCCCGATGTTTTCCCAGACGTATTACCAGGTATGCCTCCTGCAAGAGATGTCGAATTCTCTATCGACCTTGTACCCGGCACTGCTCCTATATCAAAGGCACCGTACAGAATGGCACCCGTCGAGCTCCAGGAACTCAAGAAACAGTTAGAGGAGATGATTGAGTTAGGATTTATAAGACCGAGTGTCTCACCTTGGGGTGCACCGGTACTCTTTGTAAAGAAGAAGGATGGGAGTATGAGGCTCTGCATTGATTACAGGGAGCTAAACAAAGTGACGATCAAGAATCGTTATCCTCTGCCTAGGATAAACGATCTCTTTGACCAGCTCAAGGAGGCAGTGTTCTCCAAGATTGACCTAAGGTCTGGATACCATCAGATCGCGGTTCGTAAAGAAGATATCCAGAAAACTGCTTTTAGATCAAGGTACGGACATTACGAATTCAAAGTAATGCCGTTTGGCCTCACTAACGCTCCAGCAGTATTTATGGACCAAATGAACAGGACCTTTCACGAATATCTCGACATCTGTGTTGTCGTGTTCATTGACGACATCCTGATCTACTCCAAGAATAAAGAAGAACACGCAGAGCACCTACACATTATCCTAAGTATCTTGAGAGACCATAAATGGTATGCCAAATTTTCAAAGTGTGAATTTTGGTTAGGCCAAGTGGCGTTCCTAGGCCACGCAATCTCGAGGAGGAGTAATGGTGGATCCAAAGAAAGATCAAGTCACAAAGAATGGATAGCACCAAAAGCGATACTAAGTCAGAAGCTTCCTAGGATTGGCTGGCTATTATCGAAGGTTTGTTCCTGATTTCTCAAAGGTAGCCCGCCCAATGACCAAACTACTACAAAAGGAATCAAAGTTCGTATGGAGCGATGACTGCGAGAAAGCGTTCCAAGAACTTAAGACGAGGCTTACTACAGCACCGGTCTTGACCTTGCCAACCGATGGGGACGAGTATTTAAGTATACAAAGGACGCCTCACTGAATGGTTTGGGTTGCGTTTTGATGCAACAGGGGAAAGTAATAGCATACGCATCCAGACAACTTAAGGTACATGAAAAGAATTACCCAATTCACGACCTAGAACTTGCCGCGGTTGTGTTTGCACTAAAGATTTGGCGTCATTATCTCTACGGGGTCAGCATTAAGTTCTACACTGATCACAAGAGCTTGAAGTATATCTTCACCCAAAGAGATTTGAACATGAGGCAACGAAGATGGTTAGAACTGATAAAAGATTACAAGATTGAGTTACTATACCACGAGGGAAAAGCTAATGTAGTTGCCGATGCACTGAGTCGTAAGACAATACACACTCTGAACAACATTTAGGAGATTCCTCGGATATCGCCCAGGATCTAAAAAGGTGAGCTTAGACCTAGTACAATCGGACGTCTGAGATCTAAATGCAATGGTGGTTGAACGAGTTATATCATGACATCCGAGTGCTACAATGGGAAGACCCGGCATTGTTGGAAATTAGGGAAAGAATTCCATCAGAAGGAACAGAAGGGTTTGAAGTTTACACTGACGGGAGTCTACGCTTCAACGGCAGGTGGTGCATACCTAATAATGAAGACTTGAAACGCAAAATCCTTGACGAAGCACATAGTACCCGCTACTCAATACATCCCGGCTCAGATAAGATGTACAAAGACCTGAAATTGCGCTTCTGGTGGATAAGGATGAAGGCGGAGATAGCCGAATATGTGGCTAGATGTATGATTTGCCAGAAGGTAAAATTTGAACACCAGAGACCATGAGGACTACTCCAACCGTTGGAGATTCCTCAAGGGAAGTGGGATTCCATATCCATGGATTTTATCATGGGGTTACCAAGGACAGCAGGTGGCAAGGATGCGATATGGGTTATTGTGGATCGTCTAACTAAAGCACTTCGCCGTTCCGATCAAGGAGACTTGGGGATTGGAAGAAGCGGCCAAAGCTTACGAAAAGGAAATAATACGACTCCATGGCGTTCCTCGACATCATATCGCATGTGACTAAGATTTACATCGCATTTACGGAAGAAATTGCAAGAGGCTTTGGGTAGTAAATTAAAAATGAGTACGGCTTTTCATCCAAAGAATCGACGGTCAGACAGAGCGAACTATCCGCATAATCGGAAGACATGTTGAGGGCATGCACGATGGAATTCAACGTGAATCGGGAAAGAGCTTGCCTCTCGTTGAATTCTCATACAACAATAGCCATCATGCTAGTCTAGGGTGTGCTCCTTTTGAGGCACTGTATGGCAGGAAGTGTCGCAGTCCGGTTTGTTGGGACGACGCTAGTGATAATGTGGGTACTGGACCCCAGGTTATACAGGATCAGATTGAACACATAAAGATTATTCGAGAACGACTACAAGCAGCTCAAGATCGCCAAAAGAAGTATGCAAACGAGCACCGTCGACCTATTGAGTTCAACAGTGGAGATAAGGTCTTCTTAAAGGTCTCACCCATGAAAGGGGTAAGACGCTTCGGACTAAAGGGGAAGCTTAGTCCAAAGTACATCGGACCCTATGAAATACTTGAACGAATTGGCGAGGTGGCATACCGACTCGCCTTACCGCCAAACTTATCCAAGGTACACGATGTATTTCACGTATCTCACCACAGAAGATACAGGAGTGACCCGAGTCACATTGTTACGCCCGATGTGATCGCCATCGAGCCTAACATGCTTTACTCGAGAAACCGTGGAAATTCTCGCCAGAGAGACCAAGTTCTTACGACGCAAGTCGATACCCTTAGTCAAGGTTCTCTGGAGGGGACAGAAGACTGAACAAGCAACGTGGGAGACCGAGGCGTCGATGAAGGAAAAGTACCCGGAGCTGTTTAGCACAGGTAACCTTAACCACCCAGATTACTTTAAGTTTCGGGGACGAAACTTCTTTAAGGGGGGAGGATTGTAACACCCCGTGTTAATTTAAGCTAACTATAATTAGGAAATCAATAATTAATCATCCTCGCTCACTTAATTTCTAAAACAATACCCTTCAAGCTATTCTCGTACCTAAACTAAAACCATTTTGGATTACTTTAAATTTGAGCTTTATTCTTACATTTTCAAACTCGATAAATCAAATGGAGCACCTACGACAAATTTCTCAACGGCAAATTTTGGCACGCAAATCGAGGTCAAACATTGACTAAATGTCAAAACCACCTAATTGTGATTAAGTCACCTAATCTTTTCTTAAATATACTTAATCATAATCCAAATCTAATTAAAGTAGTTTAAGCTTAATCATTTTGATTATTACTAACAAAACATATAATAATAATATCAAATTACTATTTCATTTTGATTTAGTTAACACATTCACTAAAACTCGATATAATGAGTTACACTAAGCCTAAACTCGGTAAACTTTTTTGACGTCTGAGCTTAATGATTTAATTCGATAACATTCAACGAAAAAAATATATATTTCGATCGAATGAAATTTTATTTCAAAGTTGCGAGGAAAACTAGTACCCAATTTTTGTTTGAATTCGTTTTGGAGTCTATTTTCATTTTTATTTTCGATCTTACTTCTAAACATTATTTTAAGGCTATATATTTCATTTCGAGACTTTTCACGTACGCGTAAATCGAAAATTTCAAAAACGTAAAAATCGGGTCTTGGCTTGTCAAGGTGGCCGAGATATTTGGGACCTTTGGTCCAACTTTGCTTCTTCCATTTTCTTCCTTACTCTTACACACCATGTCTCCTTTAGTAATATGTCTAATCCACCTTACTCACCTATACTAATTCATTATCACTTATAGCTTGTTTTTAATTAAAGATTATATATTATTAGTACAACTAAATTACTAATGCATTCACACATTACAATTCATTACAAAAACAAAACACAACAACTACTACTACTACATACCACACGACATACTTACATACACACACAATAAACACTTCAACTTATTTTCTCTCTAATAAAAACCTAACTCAAGAACAAAGTAAGCCATGTTCTTATACAACTCAAGAACACCATATGAATCTTTATCCTCTTTAATTCATTTCTTCCTTAAAACTTTCATTTCATTTGCTTAAATTTATTAGCATACTTAAATAAATCCTCACCATTTATATTTAGTACTCACTTACTCTTTTTACAATACAATTAAAATATGAACATGAATCGAAAACATAAAAAGAATTAAAACATCACCTAATCCTAAATACTACTACAACTTTAAATTTTAATTTAGCTAGTTTAGTTTTAAAATAAATTACTAACTTGTGTATTTCATTTTTATGTACTACTCCTAACCAAAGACGAGGAGCAAGGAGGGGGCGTAGACTTGAGCCGCTTTGATCATATCATTGATCCCGACAAGCTGCTAAGCTCATTTTCATAAACCTAACTAAGGTGCTTCCGCACACTTATGTGATAAGCGCCTCGTAAATGATTTATGTTTTCCTAGATGATGTTTTTGATGCATGCTTAGTTTATTTTATCACCTAGTATTCATATGTTAAATTAGGAGACAAAAATCGAAAAATAACATTTGTGTAACCTTAGTATATCACACGGCATCCCTTTTATTTTTGGCTTAATTTTTCGTTTTAATTTTTGTAAATTGCATGCTTAAAATACTTGTAATGAAATGAACATGAAAATATAATTAGTTTTTGTTTAGGATTTAAAATGAATTTGTTATGAATTTTTAAGTGTTTTAAGGTGTTATGTGTGTTCTTGAATTTTGTGTTAATCTTATGTCTAAATGATGTTTATTTATTTGTGTTAATGTTTTGATATGTTTTCCACTCATGATTAAATACATAAATGATATAAGATAAATTAGTTGTTGAATTAGAGGTATAAAAATCAAAAATCAAAATTTATGAACATATATATATATACACGGCTATTATAAATTTAATGTACCAGATTTTAGTTTTAGTTTTTCTAAATAACATATTATGATTAGTCTAGTTAAATTAGACTTGTATGAAAAATTTGAGAAAATTATATAAACATATGAAAATTTGACTAAATAATGTTCATATTAAAAGTATTAGTGTTCATCACATCTTCATTGTGTTCTTCATCCTATGACTAAGTTTCGATTTATAAATTTTATAACTTTTTAGTATTTATCGTTTTTGTTTACTAGTTTATGTCATTTTAGTATAAACTAAATAATTAGTATATAAAAACTTTAAGTCGAAAACCGATAAAATTAGAAAACGAAAATAAATTGCTAAGTAGTTAAGTGCCACGGTTTAGGGTCCATTTTTGACCTAAAATGAATTTGTCACTTTTATTTTTATCACTTAAGTAATTTAAATTAGTTAAAGTAATGATTTATTAATAAAAACAACAAAAGAAATAAATAGCTAAAATAAATAAAGGCTCACGGCATCTATGTTATTTTTGGGTCAATTTTGGTCAAAATGAATTTATCACTTAGTCACTAAAATTGAATAGTAATTAGATTTATATTTGTTTATGTATTAAATCGTTAATAAAAAGAATTGACAAAGCGATAAAAATAAACGTTACACGTATTAAAATGAATGAAATCGAGTGTTACTACCTATGCTTAAATTTGGATGTGGACGTACGGACTATTTAAAATGAACTACGACAACCTCACTAAAAATGGAAACCGCTAAAATCTTAGTTAAGTATACGACTAAATTTAACCGAGTTTTACTTTTGAAATGTTATTAAAATTGACCAAGTACAATATGAACTTAACAACTTTGAAATTAGATTTTATACTTAAGTTAAAATCGAGTTTCACATTTAAAATAAATTCTCAAATCGCTAAATACAAAACGAACCTAACGACTTTAAAACTAGAATTTTGTACTTAGATTATGTTGAGTTTTACTTCCGAAATAATTTTTCAAATCACTAAATACAAAACGAACCTAACGACTTTAAAACTAGATTTTTGTACTTAGAAAATAAAATTTGGTCTTATATCAAAGAAAACTCCTAAGTATAATAATGTGTATAAGAATAATAAAAATACTAAGTATAAATGAAATATAATAAAAATACTAAGTATAAAGAAAATATAATAATAAATGCTAAGTATAAGAATACAAATACGTATAAAAATACGTATAAAATACGAAGTATAAAAATACGTACAAATACGAAATACGAAAATACGAATACGTATAAATACGAGGAATAGTAAATACGATGAATAGTAAATACGATGAATAGTAAATACGATGAATAGTAAATACGGTGAATAGTAAAATAATGAATAGTGAAAAATATTTAAAAGTTACGAACTGACTCAAAATAAATAATTAAGTTTTTCTATGTGTTCTGTTTTACCTGAAAAACTGCTGTTACTAAAATTTCATTATACAAGTTCGACGTTATATTTATGTTACAAGATTGTCATTATTAATATTGTGAACGAGTGAATGAGAGGTTGAGAAAACGAGTACTTGAATAAAATACTAGGATTGTTCGCCATGTTGCGACTCTTGAAATTCAAAGTTAACGAGGTAGCTGTCTATGGGGACTTGGGCTCCCTACCTGAGTTGCCCAAGGCTATTCAACGATCTTAAGATTCTTTGTTTGACGTGTGGTATCAACCTCAGGGATGGGGCATACTTGATACTTCCGCGGGCCCATAGAATAGTAATTGGAAACGCCAACCCCATCCGGGGGTACCCGTCTCTGGTGATAGTCGAACTTTTTCGTCGGTGATACCTTTTGAATAGCGAATAAGTATGATCCTCGATAGGTAGTGTATGCATACATTAGACAAGGGATTGAATCATCCTTATTACCTTAGATATCTTTAAGCCTGGTAGTCACGTCCAAGTTATGTTGGCCCTACCGGCTACTGCGCGGATTATGTCTGCACGCTTCCGCCTTACTAACGAAGACTCATTTGTTATCACATGTTGAATGTATTTCCTTGTTTGTTTGATGATTATCGGAATGACTTGGTTGTGTATTGGAATGTGATTTGTTGAGTATGATTATTTGTGAGCGTGGTATGTTATTTGATTGGTTTATACTCGTATTGAATCATCATGATCTCCTTATGTGTTTTACTTGCATGCTTGCTATTTGTTTTCCTTGTTTATTTAATATTCATATTGCATATTGTTTTAGAATTGCATGTATCGAAAGAGTGTGCGGGAAAATGATGAGAGTTTAATGCAGGTACCCCGAGTCTTGACCGTTGATCTATCGTGATCAAGGCCTTATTTTGTAATCTATTTTGAGAGGACTTGTAATCTAAATACTCTGTTTTATCTCTAAACTCGTATTTTGTATACTGAGTTTGTAAGACGATAACAGCTGGTTTGTAATATTTAGACTTAATTAATTTTCCGCCTTAGTTTAATTAAAGTCACGAAAAACCAGATTGTTACATTAAGATATTTTATTTAGGTACAAAATCAAGTTTATTTCCTAAGTATAGAATTCTAATTTCAAAGTTGTTAAGTTCGTTTTGTACTTAGTGATTTGAAATAATATTTTGAAAGTAAAAGTCGGTTACGTTTAGTCATATACTTAACTAACATTTTAGCGGTTTCCATTTTTAGCGAGGTTGTCGTAGTTCATTTTAAATAGTCCGTATGTCCAAATCCAAATTTAAGCATAGGTAGTAACACTCGAGGTGGTTCATTTTAATACGTGTAACGTTTATTTTTATCGGTTTCGTTGATTCTTTTTATTAACGATCCATTTTTCAATCTAATATAATCCTAATTATTAATCAATTTTAGTGACTAAGTGACAAATTCATTTTGATCAAAATTGACTCAAATAAAGTGGTAAAACCGTGGCACTTCATTCACTTATCCTTTTTATTTCTTTTTTTGTTTTTATTAAAAATTCATTACTTTAATTAATTTAATTACTTGAGTGATAAAAATAAAAAGTGACAAAAATCATTTTTGGCCCAAAAATACTCTAAGGCCGTGGCCTTCTATTTATTTAGCTTTTTATTTTCGTTTTCTAATTTTATCGGTTTTTGACTTAAAGTTTTTATAAACTAATTATTTAAATTATACCAAAGTGATTTAAACTAAAATGAAATTTCACTAAATATTTTATTATATTTATGAATAGTGTTTTTACTTACTTTAATTTTCTAACTTTTCTATTTTAAAGATTTAGCTTATTTAACTTATATATTTAGTATTCTGTTTATTCACTAATGGATTAAAACAACATTTAAGTTTAACTTTATAAAATTTATGCATCAAACTAGTTACATAAATGAAGAACACATGAATTTTTCAAGAACACTAATGATTTTCTAAAGAACACTTTTTAACTCAAATTTTATATTATCGTTTTATTTTCTCAAATTTTTATAGTAAGTCTAATTTAACTAAACTAATCATAATATGTTATTTAGAAAAATTAAAACTAAAAATTGGTCCAAAAATTACAAGAAAACCGTGTGATATATATATATGTTCAAAATTTTTATTTTTGATTTTTATACTTCTAATTCAATAACTAATTTCCTTTATATCATTTATGTATTTAATCATGAGTGAAGAACATATACAAACATTAACACACAAAAGAAAAATCATTATAATACAAGAATAACAACAATACTCCAAGAACACATATGAACACTTTAAAACATTTAAATTTTATAACCAATTCATTTTAAGTCCTAAACATAAACTAATTATATTTTCATAAACATATTAGTCTTAGTATTTTAAGCATGCAATTTACAAAAATTAAAACGAAAAATTTAGTGAAAAAAATGAAGGGTGGCCGTATGTTTTTTAATAGGCTACACAAGTTTTATTTTTTTTGATTTTTACCTTGTAATTAGTCATGCAATACTAAAGTGACATACAAATTCATACACACATTCAAACATAACATATAATCAATTAGGTGTAAGTGCTTAGCAAATATAGTGTGGGAGCACCTTAATTAGGTTAATGAAAATGCTTAGCAATTGCCTGGATCCACTATGTGGTCAAATTGGCTCAAATCGACGCCTCCACCTTGCTCCTCGTCTTTGGTTAGGATTAGTACATAAGAAATGAAATAAGCAAGTTAGTAATTTTATTTAAGCTAGACTAACTAAAATGAAAGTTTAAAGTGTAGTAGTATTTTATGCTTAGGTGATGTTTGTGTTTTATATAATTTGATTCATTTTCTTAAATAAATATAAGCATGAACAGGATGTGATTAATAAACTAATTGGTGAATGATTTATTTATGTGCTTAAAAGATTTAAAGAATAAGAAATAAATGATTTAAAGAAGAAGAAGAAATGGAAGGATGGTGTTCTTCATTTTCTTGAGAATGAATACATGCTTACAAAGGTTCTTGAGTTGAGTTTATTAGAGAGAAAAGAGTTAAGTGTTTGAGTTGTGTTTGTGTGTTGTGTAATAATAAAAAGAAACGTGTAGTAGTAGTAGTTGTAGTATGCAATTTGTGTAATAATAATGTTTAATCTTTAAACAAAAATAAGCTAAGAAGTGATGATGAATTTGTAGGTTGTGTAAGTGGATTAGACATGGTAGTAAAGGAGGCATGGTGGTGTAAGAGAAAGGAAGAAAAAATGGAAGAAGATAAGTTGGACCAAGAGGTCAAGAATTTCGGCCAAATGGATGATCAAGTGGCTCGATTTTCGTTTTTCAATTTTTCGATTTGCGCGCACGCGAAAAGTCTCGAAATAAAATATATAGTCTTAAAATAATGGTTCGAAGTAAGATCGAAAATAAAAATGAAAATAAATCTCAAAGCGAATTCAAAACAAAAATTAGGTACTAGCTCCTCGCAACTTTGATTAAAATCTTATTCGATCGAAATACTTATTTTTTTCGTTGAATGTTATCGAATTAAATCATTATACTCAAACGTCAAAAAGTTTATCAGTTTAGACTTAGTGTAACTCAATATATCGAGTTTTAGTGAAAGTGTTAGTTAAATCAAAATGAAATAGTAATTTGATATTATTATTATATGTTTTGTTAGTAATAATCAAAATGATTAAGCCTTAACCAATTTGTTAGCTTTGGATTATGAGTAAGTATATTTGAAATAGGATTAGGTGATTTTATCACCTTAAGATGGCTCGGCCATTTTGGTCAACATTGACCTCGATTTGCGTGCCGAAATTTGTCGTTGAGAAATTTGTCGTAGGTGCTTCATTTGATTTATCGAGTTTGAATATGTAAAAATAAAGTTCAAATTTGAAGTATATCAAAATAGTTTTAATTCAGGTGCGAGCAAAGTTGTAGCGCATTGTGTTAGAAAAATATTGAGCGAGATTGTTATATTAAAGACTTGCGCAATCATAAAAGGCTTAACTTAACATGGAGGGTTACAGGTTTAGCGAAAAAAATTCAGTCGCATTTTTATTATAAGGAAAAAGGATGAATTTAATTTAAGGAATTAAATTCTTTCATAATATTTTGTGATAAAAAACACGGGGTGTTACACTTTGGCTCCTTCGCCTGGAAGATGGCACCACTATTGTCACAATAAATGGTGATCGGGTCATTCAGACTAGGAACTACAGTTAGTCCTTGTAAGAACTGACGCATCCATATAGCTTCCTTTGCAGCCTCTAAAGCAGCATAGTACTCGGACTCAGTCGTTGAATCTGCTATAACTGTTTGTTTGGAGCTTTTCCAGCTGACCGCAGCGCCATTAAGAGTAAAAACGAATCCCGATTGAGACTTCGAGTCATCTCGATCCGTTTGGAAACTAGCATCTGCAGAATCGATCAAGCAAGATAGCTCAGTGTCTCCTCCATAAGTCAATACCCAATCTTTAGTCCTCCGTAGGTACTTAAGAATGTTCTTTACAGCTATCCAGTGTGCTTCACCTGGATTGCCTTGGTATCGGCTCGTCAACTCAATGCATATGCCACGTCCGGACGTGTGCATATCATGGCATACATGATCGATCCTATAGCTGATGCATATGGAATCCGACTCATGCGCTCGACCTCTTCCGATGTCTTTGGTGCTTGAGCTTTACTCAATTGCACTCCAGAGATCATTGGAAGGTTCCCCTTCTTGGAGTTGGTCATGCTGAACCTCTCAAGAATCTTATCTATATAAGACTCCTGACTGAGGGATAACTTCCGTCGTGATCTATCTCTATAGATACGGAGCCCCAAAATACGTTGTGCCTCACCCAGATCTTTCATCTGGAAATGGTTCTTTAACCAAACTTTTACCGAAGTTAAGAGAGGTATGTCATTCCCAATCAAGAGTACGTCATCGACATACAGTATTAGGAAGACAATCTTGCTCCCACTCGACTTGATATATAGACATGGTTCCTCGACCGATCGAGTGAATCCATTCTTCTTTATCACTTGGTCGAAGCGATGATTCCAACTCCGTGAAGCTTGCTTAAGTCCATAAATGGAACGCTTAAGCTTGCAAACCTTCTTAGGATTTTCAGGATCCGTGAAACCTTCGGGTTGTACCATGTACAACTCCTCCTCCAAATAACCGTTTAAGAAGGCGGTTTTCACATCCTTTTGCCAAATTTCATAGTCATGAAATGCGGCAATCGCTAAGACAATCCGAATGGAACGAAGCATGACTACGGATGCAAAGATCTCATCATAGTGCAACCCTTGCACTTGAGTGAAACCCTTTGCCACTAGCCGTGCCTTGTATATATCTGGTTGTCCTTCAACAGATCGCTTTATCTTGTAAAGCCATTTGCACTGAAGAGGCCGAGCCTTATCAGGTAAGTCAACCAGCTCCCATACATTGTTCTCATACATAG
This sequence comes from Dianthus caryophyllus, assembly GCA_023091065.1. Classification (NCBI taxonomy): domain Eukaryota; kingdom Viridiplantae; phylum Streptophyta; class Magnoliopsida; order Caryophyllales; family Caryophyllaceae; genus Dianthus; species Dianthus caryophyllus. The sequence continues at coordinate 20,788,120 of CM041524.1, read as the reverse complement.
AGTCCATCTCGGATTGCATGGCTTCTTGCCATAGCTTTGAGTCAGAACATGTCATGGCACCTTTATAGGTTACGGGTTCATTACTCTCAAGGAGTAAAACGTCGTCTCTCCCATTCTCCTCAACCATACCGATGTATCTATCTGGAGGAATGGAGAGTCTACCCGACCTTCTGGGTTCCAAGGGAATATTAACCGCAGCAGACGAAGAAGGAACAGTTTCCTCCATTGGTTGCTCGGTTGTTGGTTCAGGAATCTCCGACAGATCGAAGGTTTTATTACTTCTCTTGTCTTCAAGAAACTCTTTCTCTAAGAACTTCGCACTAGCCGCAACAAAAACTCGGTGTTCGGTAGGCGAATAGAAGTAATGACCAAACATTCCTTTTGGATAACCAATAAAGTATGTCTTGACCGATCGCGGGCCGAGCTTATCCTCGTGTCTCCACTTGACATAAGCCTCGCACCCCCAAACCCGTATAAAGGACAAGTTAGGGACCGTTCCCTTCCATAACTCGTATGGAGTCTTGTCAACAGCTTTAGACGGACTTCGGTTAAGTATAAGAGCAGCTGACAAAAGAGCATAGCCCCATAAGGAGTCAGGTACAACCGTGTGACTCATCATGGATCGAACCATATCGAGTAATGTTCGATTCCTGCGTTCGGACACACCATTCAGTTCTGGTGTTCCGGGTGGAGTTAATTGTAGTACTATCCCGCGGTCTTTCAGGTGTCGATCAAACTCAGTTGAAAGATATTCGCCACCACGATCTGAACGTAGTGCTTTTATCTTTCTATCTAGTTGGTTCTCAACCTTATTCTGGAATTCCTTGAACTTGTCAAAGGACTCACTTTTATGCTTCATTAAGTAGACATGTCCATATCTACTCAAATCGTCCGTGAAAGTGATAAAATACCTATAGCCATCTCTAGCGTTGATTGACATAGGTCCACACATCAGTATGTATGAGTCCTAATAGGTCAGCAGCGCGCATTCCAACACCTTTGAAGGAAATTCGAGACATTTTGCCTATGAGACATGATTCACATGTGCCAAAAGTTTCATAGTTAAATGGGGCAATTGTCCCACTATCAATGAGCTTTTTCACGCGTTTCTCATTTATGTGTCCCATTCGGCAATGCCATAGATATGTTTGATCTTTGTCACCAACCTTTGCTTTCTTGTTACTCACATGCATAATATCTGTGGTTTGATCTAAAACATAAATTCCGTTTATGGAAACGGCTTTACCATAAATCATTTCATTCAAAGAGAAAATACAGCTATTATTCTTTATTAAAAATGAAAATCCTTCTTTATCAAGAACGGATATAGAAATAATGTTTTTGGATAAACTAGGTACATAGTAACAGTTATTCAGAAATGACTCAAATCCGCTCGGGAGTTGGATTACATATGTTCCTACTGAAACGGCAGCAACTCTTGCTCCATTCCCCACTCGCAGGTCTACATCACCTCTTGCCAGAGTTTTGATGTTTCTTAGGCCCTGTAAATGATTACACAGATGAGAACCATAACCAGTATCTAGTACCCAAGTTCCGAAACTTGCATGGTTAATCTCAATCATATGAATAAAAGAAGACATACCAATAGGAGTGACGCGGCCTACTTTGATGTCCTCAGCATACACGGGACAGTTCCGCCTCCAATGCCCAGACTTGTGGCAATGGTGGCACTCCATGCTTTGCTTCGCTTTTGCCTTGCCTTGTGAGCTACCGCTAGACTCACCAGGCCCACTCTTCGCAACCACTGGCTTTTTAAACTTTGGCTTTCTTACTGTTAGGTTAGCCGGAGCCTTACCCTTACCCTTGTGCGTGTTGCCTATCATGAGAAGATCTTGTTTCATGCTCCCACTGAACTTCAGATCACTCTCCGTCTGTACGAGGAGTGAGTGGAGCTCATGCAGACTTTTCTGCATGTCATTCATGTAATAGTTTGCCCTAAAGAGGGCATACCCATCATGAAGAGAGTGGAGCACTCGATCAATGATGATCTTCTCATCGATCTTGCAACCAAGCTCCTCCAGTTTCTCAACATTCTCGATCATGTCGAGAAGGTGTGGACCAACCGGTTGGCCCTTCTGGAGTTTCGCTTCAAAGAAGCGAGTGGTATACTCGTAACTCTTGAATCGTCTTTGCAAATTGGATTCCATTGCATAGATGAGTACGTTCCTTAACGCACCCGCCTCCATCATGAAATCACTATAAGCAACAACTTCATTTGCTCCTGCATCGGGAGCTAGTTCAGCCGGTAGTGGCTCAGTCAAATACTTGAGCTTGCCGTCAGCTATTGCGGCATTCCGTAATGCGGCCTCCCAATCAGCAAAGTTGGACCCATCATTCTTCAGTCGAGTGGACTGATTCATGCTGTCCATAAATATTCTTAGCCATGATTCGAGTTCAAGTGTGACACTTGGCATTGGGCCGTCAATACGTCCAGCCATTTGTTATAGTAGTTATATATGTATATAACGAATTCGAAACTGTGAAAAGAAAATAAATTAAATATGATAAGGATTCATCGTTTTAAATTTAAGTCTAAATGCAAAACAGATTAATGCGATGACTTATGCATTTATACAATTGACCTCCCTCAAGAATTATATAAATGATCCCAAGACTCAATTTCCGTAAATTGATAAGCCAACCTCTTGGCTAATTCTACCTCTAGAATTCTCGGTCGATAAATTTCTGTAAATTCTATCTTTTAGTCCACTATAATCACGAGATATTACTCGAACTATAATGTTGAGGTAAAATAGGTCAACACATACTACTTACCCAACGTAGAAGGGGTCATGTGGAGAGTAAGGTCCTACATGCCTACCGACGAAGAAGGGGCTCATAGTAGCTTTTCCTATAAAGACTAATCTCAATTTTTAAATAGAGGAAGGTTCCATCATCTCATTTTAATTCATTTTAAGTGAACAAATATCTAGCATTTACGTGAATGATTAAACTGAGGTGATAGCCCTAGAACGAGTGACATCCGTATGTCCATGATATAAGATGCAACTATATGATCCATTTTCATGCATATTAGGTGGTTTGGTTTAGTTTAGGCGGAATATGATGCTACTATCTAACGCGTGAATGCATTAAAAATGGTAAAAGAAAACGCAAAAACGAAAAACACCTAGTGTGGCCTATCCCTATGAAAATAAAAACAAGATACAATTTGGAATCCATCCATGGACCCTAAAGCTTGTCTTCATTCTTCATCTTGGGCTTCAAGTGGGAGTTGGACCTTTTGATCTTCATCTTGAATCTTCATCTTGAAATTTCTCAAAATACATATTGAATTACAAAATAAACCTATTTACATTCTAATTCAAAATATACCAAAAATAATAAAATTACAAGATGGGAGATTCGAGATCTCGAAAATACAACCAACGATTATGTTTCCATTCATTATGAAAACATAATCTTCTAAGGCCACACTAGTAAATTACAACCTTTTGTACATAATTAATGCGTAAAATTAAACCATTCAAAACATTCATTCACAAACATATATATAGCATCAACTAAACAATATAAAACCAATGCATACAATTGATTAAAATCCAAACCACCTCTTAACAAGATCAAAATTATGTGACAATTCCTCAATTGCACACATCAATTTTAATCAATCATAATCCAGATTAATTCATATTATCAAGTATAACATAAATTAAATCCAACATTATTTTAAACCTTTTTAAAATAATAGGGTATCAATCTAATGTGAACCTTTTCACAAGCCTTAATCATACATTATCTTTATAATGCATAATACAAAACCGTTTTAAACAAAATAAAACAAAACCAAAACAAATTAAAAAAAACTCACGGTTTGAGCAAAAACCGAGACAAATATTTTTTTTTTTCTTTTTAAATTTGTTTTTAAATCAAACTCAAATTAAACAGATTTAATTCGATCATGCTTATATTATCTCGATTGGTATAAAACAAAACAACATCTAATCTTGATTAAACATGGATGTAATACAAAGATCATTCAAATTAACCTTTTAACATGAATATCTCAACCAATTTATACCAATAATATAAAGCAATTTAATGTTCATTAACATTCATCTTGATGATCCATCTAAGTCCTAACTCAATCAATATTGAATCAAACATAAACAAGTTCATATATTATCATCTTAACCTTTTAAATTAACAATATATGAATCAAATTGGACCAAAAAACTTACAAAAACACACGGCACACATAATACAAATATGGCCGAAAATTTTATAAAGAAAATCGATTTTTTATCACTTGTTTTTAAACTTATACAAATTCAATTTTTATGAAAATCATATAAACAATTTCATAGCCCTAAGTCTCTGATACCACTTGCGGGAATATATCTGTATACATGCCCTTTAATCATCCAGGATTATAATGAAACTTATTCTATATGATTAATAGTCATAAAAGAAATTGCATAAATAAACATAAGATTAAGAAAAACAACCTTTAGTCCTTGCTTAATGGCCTAAGATCGAATATCAAGAAGCTTGATATCTGTGGAACCCGGGATCGGACCCAACTCGGCGTCTTGCTTAAGGGCGGATTTTAAAGTTAAAAAAGATTAAGTTAGAAAAACCTTTAAGAACTGTTATGGAGTCGCCACCTATTTATCGCGGAAAATAGGAACCTGCTACCATGTTCTAAGCTAAAAACATGTTCTTAGATTTTGGAGCACGCCGACACCCCTAGATCTAAGGCTTGTGAAACCAGATTGGATTCAAGTGAGGTACTTTAGAAAAAGAGTTAATTCAAATAATGATTTATGAAAACCTTTTAGAAAAGCCTATGTAAAAATAGCCTCCTCGACCTAGAACAATCCTTGTAAGATGATATTTGAGCTAATGTTATCGCCACGCATACAAGTGCGATAAGGTTGCAAAAGAATGCAGATGCAGATGCAAAAGATTGATTAAAACCCTCGCTTTAGCATGTTTAACTTGTTAACGAATACGGTTCGCTTAAAGGTCGAATTCATTGTTTAAGTTGATTTTAATGCAAGATGTAAAGGGTGCAAGATGCATACAAATAAAATAAAGTTCAATTGTCCATTGGTTTATTTTAAAAGGCTCATTGCTTATGCGACTTTGGCGTGTCATCGGATATGGAGTGTACCCGAAGTAATAAGAACACTTGGAAGGCAAGCGCGCTCGGGTGCCAAAGCCGGGGGGGGCGCTAGAGTGTAGACCCCTTTGTTAGTCCATAGAAAATAAGAAAAAGCTTTGATCCAAGTGGATCGGTACCTACCTTGTCCTGCCGCTTCAGATCTGGGCAGCGCTTCTAGAACTTGAAAGGAGGGTGAATTCAACACGGGATGGTGTGTTGAACTCAAGGATTTGAGTGCGTGAGGCTTTGAGGGTGTTTAGAAGTGTGTAAGATGTGAAATCTGATGAGAAATTGTGTTTTGTGAGAGAGAGAGATGTATTCTGATTGCAAATTGTGTGTTATGAGGTCGGGTATAGGGCTCTATATATACTAAAAACCTCGGAGAAATTAGGAAAGCAGGGAATAAAAACAAGCCGAGGAACCGCATAAGCTTATGCGGTTGCCAGGGCAAACCGCATAAGCTTATGCGGTTTCCCCTCCAAACCGCATAAGGCTGTGCGGTTTGGAGGTGTGGTTCTAGGCCTAATTTCCTAGTTTCGGTTTGACGAAATCTTTGAAAGATTACGTGATAATTTGGACGTGTGGCTCAAGAAAACAGCTAGGATAATCCTGAGATATTTTGTGGTGTTCAGGGCTTTGGAGTGCGGGCCAAAGGCTTGAGTTTGGGCTCGGTTTCGGGCCCGAGACCCGGAAAAATGAAAAAGGGTGTATTTGCATAGATTTGTGAGATAAGCTAAGACGTGAGGTTGTATTTTGTGTAAGAGGGGGCTAAATAGCGGTTTTAGCTACCGGGCCTAAATTTAGGAATTTAGGAATGCTGAATTAGACCTTGTTAATGTAAAAGGGCCAATTGTAGTGCAAATGCGAAGCTCATGCCAAATGAAGCAGGACGAGGACCTAGCTAGGCTCCAAATGGACAAAATGAACGTTTATTTAAGTGTGATGTGATGCGACCTTAACCATTTTAACATTTCAAAACGACTCAAAATGAATTCGACATTAGTTAGAACCGTATAAGTCAACGTTAAACATGCGTAATAAAAGTCCGTGGTACATCACAGGGTTTTGTTTGGGAGGGTACGGATATGGGTATCCACAGAGCCCCCAGTTTGACTGAGCTCGGACTAGAGCGCTAGTCAAACTCCTTCGACCATATCCGGACCATTACAGTCTCGATACAGTCAGCGGAACGAAGCATGTGTCCAAGGGTGAGACGAGGACTTCGAACAGGGCTATGCGGGGAGGGGCGTGCGCATTTTAAGGACTTGGCGGTCCGTGCATATTATAAGGGCCTGCCGGCCTGCAGAGTGTCTTCGTCGTGCTTGTTGTACTGTCGTTGCCTTTGCGTGTGCTTGGTATCGTCGTCTTGTATATGTTGGGTATCGTATAGTGCTGCTGCTTGTAGCGTCTTCGTATGGTCTCGTGAAAGAGCGTATGTGCTGCAATGCGTGGGGGCTAAAGTGCAAGGTGCATATGCTTGTAAGATGTTTGGGTAAGTGCTAGTGTAGGTCTCGTGAGAGAGCGTCTGTGTAATGCTTGTGCTTGAACTCGCCGAGGAGCGTCTATGTAGAGTGAAATGCTTGGAGTTAGGTGTATATCGCGGAGTGCTTGTGCTTGGGCTCGCCGAGGAATGTCTATGTAGTCGAGGTTGCATGTGATCGCTTTCCGTTGAGGAGAAAATGATGTAATGCTCGTGAAGAGCGCTCGTGCTTCTGCTTCTGTACCGTATATTAAATGCTTAATATACGCGTATGGCGGGTTGTGAGTGATGCCTTGACCCAAGCACGGGACGTACTTGGAGTTGTATTAGGGCTAGGATGAATTAGGAATCGAAAAGTAGGCGTAAAACGAGAGAAAACCGAGAAAAACCAGGGGCAGAAACCGCATAGCCTTATGCGGTTCATGGGGCAAACCGCATAAGGTTATGCGGTTTGCCTTAGTGGCAGTTGGGGCTGTATAAAGCACGAGTATGTCGTGGCTTAGCTTCATTACTTCATTTTCGGTTTCTATCTCATAAAAACACCATTTTTCGATTTCTCAACCAAATTTGCTCGTTTTTCTTGCGTTGCCTTGCTATGGAACGAGGTATTGCTCCATTTTAACTTGCTTTTACGTTATTTGTCGTTGTAATTAGCTAGTTTTGCCTTGAAATGTTGAAAAGACGGGTTTTGAATGAAAACCCGAGTTTTGCTTGAAATTTGCCGTTTGAATGCTTGAAATTGACCTCATTGTATTGCATTATGCCATGCGAACGTGTATGTGTGAATTGATTGTGATTTAGACCGTCTTTGTGTGAAAAAAAACCAAATTAGGTTTCGGGCCCGAAAACGAACCCGGATTTTCCGACCCGGAATTTCAATTAAACTTCGGTGTAGGATGCCTATAGCGAGTATAGCATGCCTATAACAATAGTTTTGCGAAAATGTCGAGTTAAAGCTTTCAAATCGCCGTCTTAAGTCGTAGTTATACGGAGTAATTAGGGCGAATTGGGGGTTTTTGACCGGAGTGACCAAAATGCAATTGCTTGTAATGGGTTGTTGTTGGGGACTATTATGGCGCGTAGAAACCATAAAGTTGTGATTTTGAAATGTAGAGAACGGTTTTCGGCTTAATTATGAATTAGGCCTAAAAATGCTCTGTAGGGCGTATAGTATAATGTGTTAAGGGGATGTATATGTATTATGTGAGTATTATTTGTGTGTATTTGAGTATGTGTGTGCCAAGTTGTATACTTGCATGTATTATAGCTGTATGTAATGGTTGTGTTTGGTTGCAGGGGAAGGTTCTAGTCGTATTACGAGATCGAGATCTCGCAAGAGTGCTAGCTCGAGGACAGAGGGAGCCTCTAGCTCGAGTGGTTTGAGGCGTGCACGTAGTGAGAGGGAAGTTGACCCTCGTGATTTGTCCACGAGACGTGGTCAGTCACGAGGTAGGGGCCGTGGGAGAAATGTTCCTGTGCGTGATCCTGAGGACGAGCTTGCTCAAGAGCTGGTGGATGAGCTGGAAGCCGAGATGGAGGTTGCTGAGGAGGAGGTTGAGGAGGTTGCGCCTAGGGCGAGTAGCTCTAGGCCGCGAAAGTCACGCGCGAACAGGGCTTTCGCGAAGGGTTGGGATGGCCACAACCTTCTGCTTGCTCCGGAGAGACATGTTTCCTATCGAGCGACGATGGGTTGGGATAAGGGCCCGATGAGGACTTTCTCGGGCGTCTCGTCCGCAATGTGTGCTTTTGAGGAGAGGCTTCCGCCGAGGGCGCAAGCTTGGGTGTTGCGTAGTGCTTTTGGCCCGTTGGTTGGCCATTGGAGGGAGATTGCGAGGAAGAAGCAGACGGCGAACCTGATGTTGATCAGGGCCTTCATGGATAGGTATTGGGACACCACGACGACGTTCCATATGCCTGGCTTTGAGGCCGGCATTACCTTGTCTGAGGTCGCGGTCATAACCCGGGCTGCCGTTTGGGGATCGCGACATGGATTTTGAGTTTGCGCCGTCCGTTGTGGACGAGGTTGTGACTGCCGCGGTTGGCGGTGGTTTGGAGGTGATTTGCGAGGGTGCGCCCCCTTATACCTTCAAGACGAGCTATATCTTGGAGTATTTTGAGGGGAAGACCGAGTATGGCCCCTCGGAGTGGAGCGACGAGCAGAATACTCGTATGTGGTTGTGGTGGTTTGTGAGCGCCGTGTACTTCGGCGACAAGGGTGAGCGGGCATCGACATCGGTCCTTATGCATCTCCTGGATTGGAATGCAATTGGGACGTTTGACTGGGTGACGCCGTCTCTGGGCTTGTGCATTCGTTTCTGCATGGATGCTGTGAGACCGCGGGTCATGGATCGAGGGTCGCGACTGTCCTTAGTCGCGCCTGGCTTCTTGATGGAGGTACGTATTGATTTCGTTTTTGTCTTAGGTGCATTGTTGTTCACTTTTGTTGTCTTTTGTCCTTGTAACATGTTTTTGTCTCTTGTGTGCAGTCGTGGATTCTTAGCCACTTTCCTTTTCTGCTTCCCCCACACGCTGTGCGGATCGTGAGGGAGTACCCGGCGGTACGTACTTGGGGTACGTGTAACCGTGCTGCATTTAATTGGTCGTATGATGATGTTAGGGATCGTTTGAACCGAATGCGATTTGATGAGGTTTGTGCTTGAACCATTTTAAATAGGGTGTACTTAAAATGATTGTATTGTATCTGTATTTGTGAGCGTGTTTGTCTTGTCTTTTGTTTGTAGTTCGTGCCATTCCCGTGGGGCCAGTACAGGGACATTCCTGAGGGCATTGGGGCTAGGTTTGCGGTGCGAGAGACCCAGCGCCTATATATAGCGACGCCGTATGGATCGGTTTGGTACCTTGGAGAGCGTTTGGTCTTTCAGGCAGGGTGGCCAGCTCCGGTGGTGCCTAAGGATCCGCCGAGGGTCCTGTTCGAGCGAGGGGTTTCTGCTCAGGATCGTGTAGCGTTGTATGGAGAGGGAGAGTCAGTGAGCCTCCTCTGTCCTGACGAGGACTATGCCCATTTTGCTGAGTCTCGGCTTGCTTGTGGGCCGATTGAGGTATGTGTGCTTCGGTGTTTGGGGGTGCGTAGGGTAATTTTTGCGAAAAATTTCCCTGACGTGACGTGTGCGTTTTGTATTTGTTTTGCAGGAGTTTGATCCCGAGATGGCAGAGCAGCCTGATGACTTCCCTACTACTATCGAGTATGATGACTCGGGCGTCCGTCGTACCTTTGTTCTCAAGACGTACTTGCTAGGTGACTCATCGACGCGGCATGGACAATTTGGGACGAGCAAGGTGAAGAAGGTATGTACTTGTGTGATTGTATGTATGTGTATAAGCCCCCAGTTTGATCGAGGTATGAAGTATATCGATGATCAAACTTGTGAGAGTCGTTTTTTTTTTTTTTTTGTGTTATCCCCTCCAGTTTGGTTTAATTTGGGTGAAATTAAGGTAAAGTGGGGTGGACTGCGTTTGTTTTGAAATTTCCCCCCTAAGTTTGACTTAATTTGAGTGAAATTAAGGCAAAATGGAGAAAAGTGTGAACTGTGTTTGTGTTGTGTTTCACAGGTGGCGAAGGAGGCGCATAAGAAGCTATGGCGTATAGCCAACAGGTGGAGGATGGCTTGGCCGAGCAGACACCAGGTCGTGAGCCGAGCCGAGACGGCTCGATTCGGCGTGAGTTCGACGAGTATCGCTGGCCACCCCGAGTGAATTTGTGTATTTAAAGATTGTATGAACCTTTATGTACATGTCGTTGTAGCTTGAACTTTGAACTTGTTGCAGTATCTTGAACTTCGTCGGTAAACCTGTTTGGTGGGCTTGGTTGAAGAGATGATATGATTCCCGAGTGGGATGCGTTGATGTTCATTTTAGATTGTGAAAATGTTTTGCAAAAAGTTCATTTTAAATGCGAAATGAGCTCGTGTGAATGCGAAAAATGTTATGCGTTGACTCGTGGTAAGAATCGGAATTGCTAAAGTGAAGCGTGATGTTGATGTATGGGGAACAACGAAAGAATGTCGTAGCCAAAGTAGGTTGTAGTGTTTTAGGAAAGACGGAATTAGGAAACTTTTGAGAAAAACGGCCCACAAACCGCGATAGGCTTATGCGGTTCAGATGGAAAACCAAGATAGGCTTATGCGGTTTGGTGTCTAAACCGCATAGAGCCATGCGGTTTGTTGGCTGTTGCTAAGTATTTGTATTTCCATATTTCGGATATTGTTTTCCTATATAAGGAGAGGGGGTGCGTGCCATAATCTTCATTCACAATCACTTCTCTTCTTTGTGCTTTTGCTTTGCTTTCACAAATATATTGGGTATATTTATAAAAGTTTTTTTTTTTGTTTTTGTGTCCAAGAAAATGGAGGAGCATTTTGATGCTCTTTTGAAGAAGTGGACGTCTTCCTTGAGTTCGGGGATGAAGAAGGCGGTGTATGATGATGGTGCGGGTGTATTTATTGGCTTTCGTCAAATGAAAGTCGATGTAGACTTCCTTGATTCGTGCTTAGATTATTGGGATCCTAGCTTGCATGTTTTTAGGTTTCCCGGGGGAGAGGTGTGCCCTTTGATGGAGGAGTTCTCGGCCATTGCGGGGTGGTCGAAACGGACTACTCCTGTGGTCGTGAGGAGTGAGCTTTGTTACAACGGGATGTTGCGAAACTTCCTTGGGATGACAAACGCTCATGCTGCAGGTTTGTTTGAGGGAGGCAAGGTAAACATGCTTCTCTTGTGTCAACGATATATGAATAAGGCTGATACTAGTATTTCGGACCGTTCTAGGCGGAGGGCCCTTGCTTTTTGTTTGGTTCATCGCTATGCTTTTGCGGGGTCCATGCCAGATGGTGTGTTCGGGAACGCGAGGTATGCTCGTGTTGTCGAAGAGATGGAGAGGGGACATGATCCTTCTGCGTTGATCCTAGCGGAGACTATACTGGGCTTAGACGACCGTTATGCTAATCGTCTGAGCTCGTACAGGGGTTGCGCTAGGATTCTCAACGTTTGGCTCATGGAGAGGCTGAGTGTGTATAGAGCTCTTCCCCTTGGAAATGTCTTCAAGGCGGCGGGGACGACGTCTCGGAAGATGGATTGGGCTAACCCTCGGGAGCGTTCGCTAAACTACTACCGGTGGTTTGTGAAGGAGAGCAGCATTCGTTGGTATGTTTCGTGGTGGGGTATTACGGAGGTAACGGCACCGTCGGTGGCGAACGCGGCTCGCGGGTTGATGTTGTGCGGGTTTGAACGGGGTGTATGGATTCATCCTCTTCGCTTGAAGAGGCAAATCGGGCTTGCGCAAACTATTCCGGATCAGGATACTCAGGTTGGAGGGGTTGTTGTCTTAAACAACCAGATGATTGATGCTTGGATCCGGGGGTGGTCGGACCGTGTCACTTGGGCTGTGCCGGAGCATATAGAGTCTAGCCGTGTTACGGACTTCTATATGAACGTGAGAATCAAAGGAGGAGGGAAAAGAATGGGCCAAGGCCCTCCTTGGCGTATGAGGCGGTGCGCGAAAGAAGGGACTATGGTGATCTTTGTATTGTTGGTGCAGGTGTTTCTTCTTCGAGACCGGCGTGGGAAAGGCTTGGACCGAAGGTGACCGTTAAAGATCGCCTAGGGCCAAGGATCGAGGAGCCCCCAGTTGAGCAGGATGAGGATCCGATCGAGCCCCCAGGTTTTGAGAGATCTACTCCCGTCCTTAGGTCGAAAGTTGTGGCGGATCGGCCTCTTGAAGATGAAGAGGTCAACCCGAAGCGTCAGAAGAAGACTTGAGTAGTTTGTTTTGTTTAGTTTAGAAAGATTCCTTTATTTAAATACATGTTTTAGATTTGAATAAAGGGCTAAGGAGGCTTGTTCCTAGCTCCTTTCTAAATTGCGGAAAATTCTAAATAAAGTAATAAAATAGAATTTATTTGCTTTTGTCTTGTCTCGTTGCTTTCTTTGTTTTGTTTTGAAATGTTCTCGACCTTTTTAAGCTTCGAACACTTGTATTTTGTCTCAAATCCTCGACCTTTTTAAGCTTTGGACTTGTGCGTTTTGAATTGTTTTGTCTTGAATCCTCGACCTTTTTAAGCTTTGGATTCGTTTGTTTGACTTGTTCCGTCTTTAAGTCCTCGACCTTTTTAAGCTTTGGACTTGGATTTGTGTTTTGTTTTGTGTTGACTGTGCTCTCGACCTTTTTAAGCTTTGAGCGTGTCATTTTGTGAGTGCAAAACCCTCGACCTTTTTAAGCTTTGGGCATGCGTGCTAGAAAAAGTTCGGTTGTACTTTTGACAAGCTGCCTACGTATCTGCGTTTTGAATACAGAATCAAACCGGCGTAGTTCGTGTGATTCGGTTGAGCTCTTTGCAAAGTCGCCACGATCCACAAAGGCGTGGAATCAAACCGGCGTAGTTCACTCATGCGAGAGCGAGTTTTGTCCTTTGTGAAGTACATTGCAAATTTGTTTAAGGGTAGTATTTCTTGAGTTGATCAAGATTTGTTGGTAGTCGGAAGTCTTGACCGTCAAGGTCAGTTAACGTTACTGCTCCTCCGGGAAGGATGTCCTTGACCAAGTACGGCCCGGCCCAATTGGGTTTGAATTTTCCCTGGGTCGACCGTAATGGTGCTCGGACGGATTGAGTACTAGGTCACCCACTTTAATGTTTCGTGGTTTGACCCGTTTGTTGTAGGCGCGTTGCAAAGTAGATTGATACATTCTGACCGCATTTAGTGAATGTAGTCGTCTTTCGCCTAAGAGAATGAGTTGTTCGTAGCGTTCGTGCCCATTCGGCCAGGAATGTTCCGCTTCCATGAGAATCCGAAGGGATTGCATTTCGATTTCTACGGGTTGAACGGCTTCCATTCCGTAGGTTAGGAAATAGGGTGTCATGCCTGTGGGTGTGCGGATTGTGCTGCGATATCCCCATAATGCAAATGGGATTTTGTTGGGCCAGTCGTGGCGGTGTCGATCATCTTTAAGGATTGATACGACGGTTTTGTTTCTTTGCCTCAACCGCGCTCGTTGGTTTGCGGTCGATAGGGTGATGACTTGTGTCGTTGTATTTTGTATTTGAGAAGAAGTGGCTCGACTTCCCCTTGAAAGTGCGTGCCTTGGTCACTAATGAACTCGTGTGGTATGCCATAGCGACAAATGATGTTGTTTTGTATGAATTTTGCGTCTTCTTTTGGGCCCACTTGCAGATGCGATGCGGCTTCGACCCATTTGGTGAAATAGTCGATGGCCACGAGGATGAAGCAGTGTCCTCCTGCTCCTACGGGTTGTACTTTGCCAATGACGTCAATTCCCCATGTGGAGAAGGGCCATGGCAAGGTTAAACTGTATAGTGGTGAAGGAGGGATGTGTTGTACGTTTGCGAAGATTTGGCAATTATGACAATGTTAGACATATTTTGCGCAGTCGGCTTCCATGGTTGTCCAATACCATCCAAGCCTTATGATTTGTTTGCACATGGCTCGTGCGTTCATGTGTGGTCCGCACTCGCCATCGTGTACTTGGGACATGATTTCGTGTCCTTTCTTGTGGTCGACGCACAAGAGGAGTGTACCTTGAGGCGTCTTTTTGAGTAATTTTCCCATTTCCAGCACGAATTATGACGATAATAGGCGTAGGGCTCGCTTGGCCCGTTTGTCGGTGTTTGGCGGGTATTCGCCGTTTGTTTTGTAGTTGATGATTGCTTGGTACCAAGGGTCGGTTTGTTCTTCCTCGGTTTCGATGTCACAGATGTATGCGGGTTCGTTTCGTCTTTCCACGACAATGGGTAGAGTTTCCATCCCAGGGGTATGTTGATTAGTGGACGCGAGTTTGGATAACGCGTCGGCGGGTGGTTTTCTTCGCGTGGGAGGTGTATGAATTCTACGTGATAGAATTCGCTTATGAGTTCTTGTATTTTGCTTTGGTATAGTGCCAGGTTTTCATTAAGTATCTTCCATGTTAGGATACTTGGTTGATTATGAGGAGGAGTCCCCATAGACTCTTATATCATGCGGGCGTTGAGTACAAGCGCCGCTTGAGACCGTGCAAGCATGCTTCGTGATTCTCTGCGTTGTTTGTTACGTCAAGTCCGGTTTAATGGATAAGGGTGTGTGTTCGCCATTTGGGGATATGAGAAGTATTCCTACTCGCAACCTCGATAGTTGGATGAACCATCAAGTATAATTCCCATTGTTCTTGGTTGATGTTGTAAATCCCGTAAATGCGGAAGGGATGTGGTGTCTATGATTGGTTGCTCGGTGATTGCATTTTCGGCTAGAAAATCGGAGACCGCCGTCCCTTAATTGCTTTGAGGGTACATACTTAAGGTCGACCGGCCAGAGCAATGTCCATCTGGCCATTCGTCCGTTAGGTACAGGTTTCTCGAAGAGGTATTTTACGGGGTCCATTGTGGAATATACCCTTGTTTGATGTGCTAACATATAGTGACGGAGTTTTTTGGATGACCATACTAAGGCTAGGCAACTCTTCTCGACGGGTGAGTATCGAGTTTCGTAATCGAGAAACTTCTTGCTTATGTAGTAGATTGCGTGTTCTTCGCCGTTGACTTCTTGAGCGAGTATGGCGCCCATGGCGGTGGGTGTTGTTGTAAGGTATAAGGATAAGGGTAAACCTTCTTGGGGTGGTCGTAGAACCGGCGGGTTAGTTAGCAGTTCTTTGACCTTGTCAAATGCCTTTTGACATTCCTCGTCCCATTCGACGTGGTCGGTTTTCTTGAGCTTCTTGAAAACTGGTTCACATATCATGGTGAGTTTGCTGATGAAGCGTGAGATGTATTGGATTTGGCCTAAGAAACTTCGAATCTCGTCGAGGTTCTTCGGGGGTTGCATTTCGAGGATTGCTTTGACTTTCGAGGGGTCGACCTCGATGCCTCTTTGGCTCACTACGTGTCCTAGTAGTTTGCCGGATTTGACTCCAAAAGTACATTTTTGGGGATTGAGTCGCATTTTGTATTGCCGTAGGCGAGTGAAGAATTTGCGGAGGTTAGTGATGTGACCACTTCTCTCCTTTGATTTTACGATCATATCGTCGACGTAAACTTCGACTTCTTTGTGCATCATGTCATGTAAAAGGGTTGTAGCGGTGCGTTGGTATGTAGCGCCAGCATTGATTAGGCCGAAGGGCATAATCAGATAGCAAAGATGTCCCCGCGGTGTAATGAAGGCCGTTTGCCATGTCTTCGAGTGACATTTTGATTTGATTGTAGCTCGCGTAGCCAGCCCATGAAGGATAGGAGGGCGTGGACGGCGGTGTTGTCGACTAGGACGTCCACATGGGGTAATGGAAAGTCATCTTTAGGACTAGCTTTGTTCAAGTCGCGAAAGTCAACGCATACTCGAATTTTGCCATTCTTTTTCAGGACTGGGACCATGTTTGAGACCCATTCAGGATACTCGATGACTTGGATGAAACCGGCTTGTAGTTGTTTCTCGATTTCTTCCTTGACCATAAGGGACCATTCGGGACGTAGTCTTCTTAGCTTTTGCTTGATGGGTTTGTAACCGGGTTTGATGGGGATGCGGTGCTCGGCGATGCTTCGTTCGATGCCGGGCATGTCTTTGTATGACCAAGCGAATACGTCCTTGAATTCGCTTAGGAGTTGTGTAAATTGGGTGCGCTCGTGTTCGTCTAGTGAGGCTCCTAGTTGTAGTTCCCTTGGTTCTTCGGGGGTTCCCACGTTTATGGTTATGGTTTCCTCGATGATAGGGTCTTGTGTTTTGGGAGAAACAATGTTTGCAATGTATTTGTTTAGAGATTGTTCATTTTTATCGCATGAGTTAGTGTCTTTTGATTTGTTTGTTGTTTGTTGATTGTTAGATGATAAGACGGAGTTAGTCGTAGTTTAGATGACGATTTTAGGTGTGGTTGAGATGTTTAGTTGGGTGAATTACGACCATTTTGACGTAATATGGAGTTGTGATGATAGGATGGTTATAAGTGCTTTTTGAATGATTTGATTATTTTAGTGTGTTCTTGATGATTTTGAAGTGTGTGTGTCAAGCTTGAGACACGAGAAACGAGATGAGAAGAAGAAATCGAAGCGAAAAATGGAGCAAAGAAGTGAAGGAAAGTTGAAGAGGTTTGAGCGCTACTAGCGCAGAAAATGGCGCCACTGGCGCCTAAGGAGCTATCACTACCGTGCTAATGCGCTACTAGCGCAGATCTGTGCGCTACTGGCGCACCTCTGTTGCCAATTCTGCCGTGTTAATGCGCTACTAGCGCAGAAGTCTGCGCCACTGGCGCATGCTTGTCCGTATTTAGGAAATTATTCCTTGTTTTATTTTTATTTTTATTTTAGGAAATACTTAAGGGAGATTTTAGGTTTTAATTAGAGAACTCTATCATTGACTACTACTTATTATTATCATCTATTTAGTTTAGACCTAGTTCTAGTTTTTTCATTCAACTTTGGAGATTCAAGATTGAAACTTTGAAGATTTTTGTAACCGTCGGTCATGAGTAACTAATTCTCTTTTCTCAATTCAAGTGATTGAAACGGTTTGACTTTAATTGTGAGTTTGAAAGTTCTTATCTTTATTCTTGATTATTGATTATTGCTTTATTATTATTGTTATTTGCGAGATTGATTGTGATTTCTAGGTGGCCAACTAGTCTTCTTATTAATCGCGTAATTGTTAGTTTCGTTAATTTAACTGGATTGTGATTAACGTAACACTAGTAACAACCTAGGTTTAATTATTGTACGGGATTCGTGATAATTATTCTTAGAAGCAATTTTCATAATACCTAAAACACAACTGGATTGTATGTGTTATTTATTCCTTATCGATTCTCTCGTTATTAAAGCTGCTAATTGATTAAATCTTTAACTGGATTGTGAGATTGTCTTTTAGTTAGGGTTAGTTAAAGAACGGGATACGTTTTAATTAACTAAACATACGGAGAATTGGAATTTAATGATTCACGATAAGGTAGTCAAGAATATAAGTTTGAACCGGATAACTATGATCAATTGTCTTTGAACCGTGGATATTAACTTGAGTTGAGACCTTTAGTCTATTATATTTCATCCTCATAATTACTTTTATTGCTTTATTGTCAGATTTTCGTTTAGTTTAATCATCCTACAAAACCCCCCCTTTTAGTTACTTGTTACTTTATTACTTGGTATTTTGCATTTGTCTACGCTTAGCTTTGATTCAGTTAGCCTTATTCCCTGTGGTTCGACCCCTTACTTTCGCTTTACTATTTGTTTAGTATTAGGATTTAAGTGTTATAAATTGTTAATTTGCGGCATACGACTTAGGACCGTCAAATTTTGGCGCCGTTGCCGGGGAACTAGGCGTTAATCGTGTTTTATAGTGTAGTGTACATAGTCCTTAATTTTATTTTTAGTTTTAGTTTTGTTTTTGTTTTATTTTAGGTTAGATGGCTAGTAAATATTTTCCCCAATACGAGAATGAATTGTTTTATAAATACTTTAATAGGCTCTATGAATATGTTATTCGTTGTCGTCACCCTTATCAAACGTGGGAACTTTGTCATGTGATTTTTAATGGTTTGAATGAGGAAACTGAAGGTCATGTTTATACGATGACTGAAGGGAGGTTCATTTATGAGATGAGCTATGACGAGAAGTGGGACTTTTTCCTTTACTTAGCTCACGATACTGAACAATGGGAGTTGTACAATTCATCTCTTAGGAGACCTCAACCGAGACCAAGTGAAACTGTGAACACTCCACCTAGTTCATCCATGTCTACAGAAGAAATGATTAGAGCCCTTACGGTTAATGTGATGCATATCCAACAAGAGACTAGGGCTAGTATCGAAAACCTTGAGTGTAAGGCTACGCAAATAGCGGAAGCTATAGCTAGACTTGAGGTACGAGATAATCATGTTCTTAATTTTGATGAATCTGAATTGGAGTATGAGCTTGAATTTGACACTCCCCCTCCCGTTGAACCTGAAGTTAGTGATTCCCATAAGACTTGTGATGTTGATAGCGATGATGGTTTTTGGGATGATGATGAGGAGGAGGAGGATTGTGAGTCGAGCTTTTGTATTCCCTCTCCCGATTTGAGTGATAATTTGATTCTAGAGGATTCACCGAGTGTGACTTTAGAGAATGAGCGAGAGGGAGAAGAGTTTGAAGAGCGAGGGGAAAATAAAGAGGAAATTGAGTTAGTTGATGTACTTCTACCGACGGATACGCCAATCACAAATCCCTTAGGTAGTTCATTGGATTTAATACTTGAGGTTCTTTGTCGGTCTTTGTTTAGTCAACACAAATTTTCTACATGTGATTCATCATGTAAAGAGCCATTTTATGACATAGAGCCTACTTTTAGGAGCCCAGAGAAATACTTGTCATGTGCTTATACTTTGTTTGATCATGCATGCTATAATTTGGTATATATATGTTATTATCACTTTTACGGTGTGTTTGCTAGCATGTTTGACAGGTTACTACGAGCTTTGAGCTGTTCCGCTCTTGACAGGAGGCTTGAGTTAGAAATTTGAAAAAAAAAACGGGGCGTCGAGCGAACGACGTTAAACAAAAGCGCTATCGGGGAGGCAACCCTTGATTTTATGTTTGCATTTTAGTTTAGTTTTTATTTCTTAAATGGGTGCTCGTGACGGTTTGTTAATTATTTCAGGTAATTTGAGTGTCAAAGTTAGGACCCGAAGCCCCTTGTAGTTATATAAATTAGAAAAAAAAAAAAAAAAGCAAGATGAGACCAGAACCGAAAACGCGGGCTAGGCGCAGGCAGGTGGCGGGCCCAGCGCGAGCATACCTTCAGAACAGGCCCTCCACCACAAAAATAAAGAAAAAAAGAACAGCGAAGGAGAGCAGCACCACGAGCCACCACCCTCGACATCACCGGCCACCCTCCCCTCTGCCGGAGCCCGACGCCGACGCCGGCTGTACAGCCACCAGAATCATCACCATCCTCTTGAAACCACCAGCAGCCCCGCCCTATCCGCCTCCCTTTCTCTCTCCACCATAACCACCACTCCCCTTCGACCTAAAACCACCCACCACCACCGCTTGAACCACCACCACCCTACGTTTCCAGCCACCTCCCACTACCACCATCTACTCCAAAACACCTCCTCCTTAACCCACCACCAGAACCGTTAACCACCACCTTCCCTCTCCTTTATCAGATTTTCAGTACACCCTAATTCCTAATTTGGGGGTTTTCGTGTTTCCTGCTTTAAGTCGATTTTGGGGCTGCTATTGGGTCGACATTGGGCTTTTGATTGCGATTCTCACGCCTCTCACGGAGTTTCTTGCATTGATTTTACCCGGTGAGTACGATATACTTCAAGTTTGATGTGCAAACTTCGACCCTCTAGAGCTACTGCTGTGTTGGTCGATTTCCAGGTTATGTTGAGGACTTTCATCACTTCTAGAGGAAGAATACGCCGCTTCTTGCGTCAATTTGGCTGGTTGGTGGGTCTGCGCAACTTTCATTGTTGCTGTTTCTGCTCCTGTTAATGTTATCATGGTAATTCCGTCTTCTCTGTTGACGGTTATGAGCTGATTCAGCAAATTTGTGGTGCGACTAAATGCGATGTTGTTCAACTGATCTTTGGTATGCTATTCCGTCTTGCTTGTTGGTATGGATGTGCAACTAATTTTGTTCTTTATTCTGATGTCACTACCCTTGAATGCATTTTCTGTGCAATGTTACACCATTGGGGGTACTTCTGGATTGCTTTACTGCTATTTGAGGGAGAGTCGTAGTGCAGTTGGGTTCTCAAGTGCAATCTCTTATGTCATTGTGGTGCTGGTGTTACTGTAGAGTGAGTAGTGTGAGTGAATATACACCCTGATGCTTAGTTCTATAGGTCCTGATTTGGTTGGTCACCGTCTTGCTGATGACGTTGATTTTATGTGAAGGGAGCTTAGTGTAGTGAGTTTGAATGTGCCAGAGAGCTCTTAATTGTCGTAGCGAAGGAATTCATTCCCCATTTATTCTTTTTTTTTTGTCTCAATTCATCACATTGAGGACAATGTGTCGATTAAGTGTGGGGGAGAGATCTATTGTGATGTGTATACTTTTACCTTTGTATTATTCTTTTATGTCAAAAAAAAAAAAAAAAAAAAAAAAAAAAAAAAAAAAAACAGAAAAAAACTGAAAAAAGAGAAAAAGAAAAAAAAAAACGAATAAAGTGAATCCCGGCTAGGTGAAAACCCGAAAGGGTGCCTAGGCAAAATTGGGATATGTGGCCGAGGGCGGAGTGAAACCGCAAGGGCGGCACTCCGAGTAAAATGAAGAATCGAGTTGCGTGCCACGAGAGTTAGAGTGAGGCGAATAAGCTAGAGTGAAACCTGCAAGGGCGGGCACTCTAGGCAAAATGAGAGATTTAGGAAAAAAATGTGTTATTACTTCCAATATTACCGGCGTGGCGACATAAGAAGGGTGACAAAGAAGGACGGAAGGGTAGGTTAGTGGCTATGGTGAGGAGAAATCGCGGTGCACGAAGTTGCAGGCACCTCTTTTGCGATTGGGTTTGGATTTGTTGTACGGAGTAGAGGCGTATAGGAGCTCGCTTGTGTGGGTTGTATGTGTGTGTGACATTTGCTATTTGTCACAGGAGAACATTAGTAGCACAAGTGAGTGGGCTAGGTCGGAGAGATAAGGGGCGTAGCTTGTTCTGTCATCTTTTGTTCACACGATATGTCGTTGGTCGATGGGTATGTATTTCCCTAAATTTCGGGAGTTGTTGAGGTGAGAATGAGAGTGAGTGCAAATGGCTACTACTTAAGCCATTAGAGGGAGTGAGGAGAGTTTTGCGAGTTTTGCTTTGTTTGGTCACCCATACTTTTGAGCTAGTGTTGTTTCGGTTTACTTTGAGTCCTTTGAGTTTACTCGAGGACGAGTAAAGGTTCAAGTGTGGGGGAATTTGATAAGACGGAGTTAGTCGTAGTTTAGATGACGATTTTAGGTGTGGTTGAGATGTTTAGTTGGGTGAATTACGACCATTTTGACGTAATATGGAGTTGTGATGATAGGATGGTTATAAGTGCTTTTTGAATGATTTGATTATTTTAGTGTGTTCTTGATGATTTTGAAGTGTGTGTGTCAAGCTTGAGACACGAGAAACGAGATGAGAAGAAGAAATCGAAGCGAAAAATGGAGCAAAGAAGTGAAGGAAAGTTGAAGAGGTTTGAGCGCTACTAGCGCAGAAAATGGCGCCACTGGCGCCTAAGGAGCTATCACTACCGTGCTAATGCGCTACTAGCGCAGATCTGCAGGCCATCGGGCGCACCTCTGCCAATTCGCTGCAGCACGCGCTTACTAGCGCAGAAGTCTGCGCCACTGGCGCATGCTTGTCCGTATTTAGGAAATTATTCCTTGTTTTATTTTTATTTTTATTTTAGGAAATACTTAAGGGAGATTTTAGGTTTTAATTAGAGAACTCTATCATTGACTACTACTTATTATTATCATCTATTTAGTTTAGACCTAGTTCTAGTTTTTTCATTCAACTTTGGAGATTCAAGATTGAAACTTTGAAGATTTTTGTAACCGTCGGTCATGAGTAACTAATTCTCTTTTCTCAATTCAAGTGATTGAAACGGTTTGACTTTAATTGTGAGTTTGAAAGTTCTTATCTTTATTCTTGATTATTGATTATTGCTTTATTATTATTGTTATTTGCGAGATTGATTGTGATTTCTAGGTGGCCAACTAGTCTTCTTATTAATCGCGTAATTGTTAGTTTCGTTAATTTAACTGGATTGTGATTAACGTAACACTAGTAACAACCTAGGTTTAATTATTGTACGGGATTCGTGATAATTATTCTTAGAAGCAATTTTCATAATACCTAAAACACAACTGGATTGTATGTGTTATTTATTCCTTATCGATTCTCTCGTTATTAAAGCTGCTAATTGATTAAATCTTTAACTGGATTGTGAGATTGTCTTTTAGTTAGGGTTAGTTAAAGAACGGGATACGTTTTAATTAACTAAACATACGGAGAATTGGAATTTAATGATTCACGATAAGGTAGTCAAGAATATAAGTTTGAACCGGATAACTATGATCAATTGTCTTTGAACCGTGGATATTAACTTGAGTTGAGACCTTTAGTCTATTATATTTCATCCTCATAATTACTTTTATTGCTTTATTGTCAGATTTTCGTTTAGTTTAATCATCCTACAAAACCCCCCCTTTTAGTTACTTGTTACTTTATTACTTGGTATTTTGCATTTGTCTACGCTTAGCTTTGATTCAGTTAGCCTTATTCCCTGTGGTTCGACCCCTTACTTTCGCTTTACTATTTGTTTAGTATTAGGATTTAAGTGTTATAAATTGTTAATTTGCGGCATACGACTTAGGACCGTCATTAGATGTTTGTGCTTTGTTGTTTGTTTTAACTTGAGACAAGGCGTAAGCAAATTTATTCATTTCATTATTTTGAGAAGAATTATTCGACAATTCAGAAAATTGCTTGGAGCTAGCCTCCGTAAAAAGAAAGTCTAAACTAAAGCTAGAGTCTAGGATAGATGGGTCGACAGATGACCCGACACTTAGAGCATTAGAAGTTAAAAGAATTTCTTCTTCTTCTTCTTCGTCTTCGCTGTTTGAGGAGCT
This sequence comes from Dianthus caryophyllus, assembly GCA_023091065.1. Classification (NCBI taxonomy): domain Eukaryota; kingdom Viridiplantae; phylum Streptophyta; class Magnoliopsida; order Caryophyllales; family Caryophyllaceae; genus Dianthus; species Dianthus caryophyllus. Next base: position 20,764,916 of record CM041524.1, on the reverse strand, counting down.
GCTTGAGCTGCTTGAGTTGCTTGAGGTGCTTGGGTTGCTTGGGGTGCTTGAGTTGCTTGGGGTGCTTGCCTCTTTGTTTTTGAGGTTGGTGATGTGGTCGAAAAGTGGTCCTTCACCGGTGATAAGCTGGAAGTGATGGCCTTGTGCGTCGGTCCACTTCAGCGTTTTATACCATCCGTTAAGGGTTTTATCAGTGGCGTCGGCTATCAGTTGGTTAGGGTCGAAACGTCGATCACGCATAATAGTGGCGACGATCTCTTCATTTTTGATGCCCGGTGGGGTCCGAGGTGCATTATGCTCGACCTCACTAGAGTAGCAGGCTTCGGATGTGTGGATGAGGTCTCGAAGGGAGGTATTCCCATCGACCATTCCTCCGGGGGTGAAATATGCGTCTAGGTCAAGGATGTAAGGTCGTAGGGTAGCCTTGTGGGTTGACTTTCGCTTTTGGACTTCTTTGACCATTCGCTCTTGGTCACCGTCCTTGGGTTTGTAGCCTAGGCCCATGGTGAGCCAAAGGCTATTGTTGTTTGTTGTTTTGAAGGGTTTGTAGGTTTTGATTGGTGTACGCGTGATGGCGCCAACTTCGAAGTCGAATCCACATAAGTCTTCTGCGGGTTCAGCCACAATTTCGGCAGAATTGGGCTCTTTTGGTGTATCGAAAAGGGCTCGGAAGTTTGAGGCATTCAAGGTTATGACTTCCTCGTTGAGAGGGATCTTAACCTTTTGATGTAGAGTAGAAGTTACGGCCTTGGTGGAGTGAATCCATGGTCGTCCTAGGAGTATGTTATAGGAAGGGGTCATGTCGATGACTTGGAACTCGACTTTTCTTTCTATGGGACCAGTGCGTATGTGAAGAGAAATGGTTCCTTTCACGTGACGTCGGGTTCCGTCGAAAGCTTTGACTCCGTCCATGCTTGGGGTGAAGTCTTTGTCGGATAAGCGGAGACGGTGTGCGGTGGCCAATGGTAGAACATTGACTGCAGAGCCGTTATCAACAAGGGACACGGGCAAAGTTTTCTTCATACATTCAACGCTGATGTATAGGGCGAGGTTGTGGTTTGATCCAAATGCGGGGAGATCGTCGTTTGAGAAGGTGATAGCCCCTGGTAACCAATCCCTAGTGACATGGCTGACCATTTGATCTGGGGAGATCTCAGCGTCTGCGCATGCTATTTGTAGAGCGCGGATGAATGCATTCCTATGTTCAGCTGAGTCTCGTAGAAGGGCCCAGATTGAAACATCGGCTTTTGTGCGAGCGAGTTGCTTCTGAAGCACCTCATTCGTGTTAGGTGGTGGAATTACTGTAGAGGTGGAGGGTGTACTTGTAGAGGGATTATCTTCTTGGGCTACGGCCTTGCCTTTCTCGGCCGCAGTTGCTTTTCTGGCATGTTCGTCTGTGAAAATATTTTGATAAGGACGACCAGAGCGTGTGAGATGTGAAACTTCGTCTTGGTCTTCCTTCTCGGGCTGCTCGCCCTTTTCTTTTTGAACTTTGTTTTCGGACTGCTCGCCCTTTTCTTTTTGATCTTTGCTTTCGGACTGCTTGCCCTTCTTTTTCTTTCCCTTCTTGTTGCTTTTGTTTTTATTCGAGGAAGGAGTAGTCGAGAGTTGAGCTACCGTTTTGTTAGTGGGTGGCCACTCTTCGTCTTCGTCATCACTGAACCAGACCCCATTGATTTGGTTGTTGGTGGGTGTGACCAAGTAGGAGCAATCCATGACGGGTGCTGATCCGAGGAAGATTGCCGGATTGTCATAGATTGTGGGGTTGCTTTGGGCTCCGAGGGCAATTTCAATGAGTTCTTCGAAATTCTCGGCGTCGCCGTAATCAAAATGTTTTCGCCACTCGGGTCGTAGGCTACCGAGAAATGTGTACATGAGTTCGTCTTCGTGCGGAGGATTCGGAACCCGAGCAAGTAATCCTCTCCAACGGACGAGATATTGGGTAAAATCTTCTTCGTCGCTTTGGAGTTGGGTGATGAGAGTGTGGAGGGAGACATGCTTGTCGGCCTTGGAGCGTTGTTCCAAACGTGCAACTTCGGATTGATGCAAGGCCTTCAAGTTGTCAATGTTTTTGGTGAGCTGATCAATGCGGTGACGGAGGGTTTTCAGCTTGTTGAGGTTAGCCATCTTTGAGGAGCGTTTGAAGGAAGGGGTGATGGTGCGATTCATGGTGAGTATCCAGCTGAGGCCTGCATTTCACTTTGCATTAGTGACACGACTCGACCCACTAGACTCACATTCATTTTAGGCATTCATTTTAGCTCATTTCTTCGTTTAGAAAGACCTTTTAAGCTTGAAAAAGGAGGTTTTTGAAAAGGTTTTGCTAAGGGAAGCTTTTGAGGCGAGGATGCGTGCGCGCGTCTCGTCTCGATGTTAAAAGGTTTTGCTTTGCATCCGTCGAACTGATATCGGTGATTTGCCGAGGTGAGCTCGAGTCGGATGTGTAAAAGAAGAAGGATTCGGCTCGAGAGTGATTAGCAAGTCGAACCGAGGATGTTAAATGTAGAACCTAGGCCGTATGACCTAGGGGATTGAAATCCACGAGCTCGGGTTTTAATCCTTGCTCGGGTTTTTGCTTGTTAGTGAAAAAGGGAGTTTTGAAAAAGCTTATTTCAAAAATTCGCGATAGTTTTGTTTGAAAAGGTGTTAGATGTTAGGTTCATTTATCTTTGAAACGTTTTAGGCGAGTTTTCGAAGATATGAATGCATATGCTTGTTTTGAAAAGGGACCATGGAGTGCATGGCCTCGAACTCGTACGTATGACTCAAAAAGGGTGAAAAATGAGTCAGTCGGGTACACCTCCAACTACCTCGAGTACGCTTTGGCAGATACTTAACCCCTCTATTTCCTTACGCCGGAGCGATAGGTTTTCTAGAGGGAGCACCGGGCGGTCGAGATAATCGTTACTGGCAAGTCGTGGAGGGAGAGAGGAAAGTTAGTCCCGCACGTGCTTTATCGAGTGGACAAGCTCAAGGTGTTGGAACCACCTCTCAAGGCTGTAAAGGGTGCCTAGATTCCAAAAGGAATGGACTCTAAACGAATGTGCATAGCTCAAATATGTATACTTGGATTGTTCAAGGCTTTCAAGTTTCACCTCTTTATTTTTAAAAAGAAAAAGCTAGTTTTAAGTTTTAAAAATAAGTTCTCCTCAATGAGTCGCCAAACTGTGGAACCCGGATCGGACCCAACTCCTGCGTCTTGCTTAAGGGCGGATTTTAAAGTTAAAAAGATTAAGTTAGAAAAACCTTTAAGAAGCTGTATGGAGTCGCCACCTATTTAGCGCGGAATATGGGAACCTGCTACCATGTTCTAAGCTAAAAACATGTTCTTAGATTTTGGAGCACGCCGACACCCCTAGATCTAAGGCTTGTGAAACCAGATTGGATTCGGGGTGAGGGTACTTTAGAAAAAGAGTTAATTCAAATAATGATTTATGAAAACCTTTTAGAAAAGCCTATGTAAAAATAGCCTCTACTGACCTAGAACAATCCTTGTAAGATGATATTTGAGCTAATGTTATCGCTACGTACAAGTGCGATAAGGTTGCAAAAGAATGCAGATGCAGATGCAAAAAGATTGATTAAAACCCTCAGTTTAGCATGTTTAACTTGTTAACGAATACGGTTCAGTTAAAGGTCGAATTCATTGTTTAAGTTGATTTTAATGCAAGACAGAAAGGGTGCAAGATGCATACAAATAAAATAAAGTTCAATTGTCCATTGGTTTATTTTAAAAGGTCGGTTGCTTATGCGACTGTTTTGGTAAAAACTCTACAAGGGTGAAAAAGAGCTAAGATGGGCCAACTAGTACTGTTTGTGAAACAGAACAGAACATAGTCTACTCCGTACAGAACTGATGACAACTAGATTAACAAAACCAAGCAGAACATAGCCTTCTCCGAACAGAATTGAGGGGACAACGAGATTGATGACGCAGAAACCCCGAGAAGAAGATGGGGAAAACTGCGGGCTACCAAGCCAGGACTTCTTTTATTAATCTCATGATGATTACAAGGCTTTTGATTACAATTAAATGATTTTCGTAGGAGAAACTAGCGAATAATGCTAATACATCGTTTATGTGTACTTCTATGTGAAAGTATAAGAAAAACCTATGAGAGAACATATGAGAGACCTCCCGAAAAATGACTAAGTGAGCCTCTATATATAGGTAGAATGCTCACAATACAACTCCTAAAATCTAGGGCCACTATCTCATGAACTTAGGTAGTTGGATAACTACCCACTATGCATGACTTGTAACTTCCCATTATGACTTCTATTCTGATCCGCAGAACTGCATGCCAATAACTACCCATGATCTTAGGTAGTTAAATAACTTCCATTGACTCCACTTCTGCTTAGCTATGATATCTTCCATTATCCCATGATCTTTGTAACCGCTATAGTTGACCTCTGCTGACCACAACTGCCATGCCTCTTCTGACCTGTTCTGGGCTATAACTGCCATACCTCTTCTGACCTGTTCTGGGCTATAACTGCCATACCTCTTCTGACCTGTTCTGGGCTATAACTGCCATTGTTCTTCTGTCCTGCTCTGTACTATATTCGCAACGTCTATCCAGAACTGCCAATTCTGGGTAGTGTAAAATCTGGTCATAACAAATGCCCCTTGTTTTCTCAAGTGCAGCTCAAAGAATCTTGAGGAAACAATCATGTACAAACACTTCTATACAGAACAGACTAGAGTAGAAACAACGGCTATAAAATTTTGAACAACTATGCATCTGGCAAGACTTGTGTACCACATTCAAAGAGACAACGTTTAAATCAGAAGTAGGAGAGAATTAAAACCTGATTGACTACTTCACGGTAGCGATGACTAGTAAATCGTAAGTTGAACTTGAACATACCACGAATAGATTATCGAGGGGTTACCTAGGGCTTATACCTTGCTTTGAAACACTAGAGTTTGAACCTTGATATGGCTTGTTGGACAAGAGATGTTTCCTTAGTATACACGAGCTTTGGACTTTCCTTAACCTTAAAAAAGGAAGGCTAGCCATATGTTGTGCAATCTGGGGATAGTTGAGACCCATTAGATTGTGCAACACTTGCGGTGACTTGATTTGTAGAATACTTCATTTGACTTTTGATAATGCGTCGTACGAACTATTATTTCACCTTCTCGAGGATGGTTAAATACTTTGTGCCTTGTCTTTCAAAGGGCTTTACGCGTGTATGCCTTATCTTTCAAAGGGCTTCTTCGTATGTGTGCCTTATGTCATTCCAAAGGGCTTCGTCGTATGTGTGCCTTATGTCTTTCCAAAGGGCTTAACTTCTGTTGCTACTGTGGATCTTTTGCTTAGTCTGCGGAGCAAGACATTTTTCTAGTCTGCTCTGACAGCTTCGGTTGCTAAGTAATTAGCCTTGGTGGTCCAAGGACTTAATCACCATTGTCGCTATTGCTTCTATTGCTTCTATTGTTCTGTGAATGCACTAACCTCGCAGGTGTACACCCCAGACTTATGTACGCATGATCATGGCTAACCTTGAGGGATATTATAGGACTCTCTTAACGGCGGCTAAGCCCTGGTCCGTCAATCCGAGGACGCATCCTCTACAGCAGGACTGGCTGCTCTGCAGGACTGGCTGCACTGTGGTCTGGAGGAAGATCTCCACTGCAGGACTGGCTGCTCAAGGCTGAGGACTAAGCTCAAATCTGGAAGACAAATTCCATCCTTACAGAACTGGAGGGGTAACTCCAAAAATGTTGAGGACAAAGTTCAGAACTGGAGGTTAAGCTCCATACCAGAACTGGAGGATAAACTCCTGAGTAGAATTGAAGGATAAACTCTTGACTAGATGTGGAAGATAGACTCCTGACTAGGACTGGAGGATAGACTCCTTTATTTGTAATATGTGGCATACTAGATTTTTAGCGAGTCTTTTGTGATAGATAAAAATATTTACTTCTGTAGTAGAAATGTAATTTTCAAAACTAGAAATAAAAGTTAGATTATACCATCGTAGACTAGCTCCACTTTTGCAAGGCTGGAGGTCTAGGCTCCAAGACTGTCGATATGCTCGAGGCTAAGGACTAGGCTCAATACTGGAGGGCAAGCTCCAAAGATGCTTAGCACGAGCTCAAAACTATAAACGTGCTCAAGATTGAGAACTCTACTCAAGACTGAAAAACCGGCTTCAAGAGTGCTGAAGATCCGCCCAGGACTGAAGGGTAAAACTCCAATATCAAGATTGCATAGAATAAGCTCCAAAAATAGTAGAATACGATACATGATAGAACTTGATGCAATTAGGATCAAAATAAGATGCTTCCATATTTATATAATCCAAAGGCAGCAAGATAAGGTTGCAAGAGCATTATGATGAACTCCAAAGTTGGCGGCATAGTGCAAGAAAATAGAAAATATTCTTCAAAGTGTGTAGCGCAAGACCGCAAACACAAGATAATATACTCCAAGGTAATATATGCTCCAAGAACGGCAACGTGACCGTAAACACAAGATAATATGCTCCAAGATTCCTGGTATAATATTATGAAGAAACTTTTGATATATAATAAGCAAGATTGAGAATACTTTGAGATTTTGAAAAAGTGCTGTAAAATGTAAAAACTTGGTTAGTACTAGCCATTGATGTATTCAATGGTTTTTCTCATAATAAAATAATATAAAGTAAAGCGATTATGAAAAATAAATTAATTGAAAATAAATAAATAGAGTTTGAGTTTGGTTGATTTCCAAGCTTTGTAATCAACTTTCCCTCAAGAGTTACCAATTCATGTGCCCCTTGACCAATAATAGAGTCAACGAGGTAAGGACTTTTCCAACTTGAGCAAACTTGTTTGATGCTACATCTCTTGCATTCTTGAATCTATTTCTCTAAAATAATTCTCCTTTACCAAGGGCTCTCGCTTTGACATTCTTGTTGAATCTTCTCACCATAACACCTTGATACGAGGTCGACGTAATCTTTACTGCATTTCTCACTTGTTCAAAGTTTTCAAGGTTAGTGAGCAAAGAATAATTTTAGAATCAAGAGTACATAGGACATACCTGGGTGCGTGAATAACCAATTCTGGAAGGATAACTCTCCACAAACATAAACAAGTTAGAAAGAAAGAAAGAAAGAAATATGTCTTATAAAAAGCTATAAACCTGTAGAGGTTGATGCAAATTTAACTTAACGCCCAACTTGTTATTAATAACAACAAGAGATGAATTGCGTACCTTTAGATTTTGCTCTCCTTAATAATGAAATTACCTCTTTCACTCGCTTTCAAATATGTACAGCTTCTATTCTGGAGCAAACGACATCTTCTGTCTTGGAGCAGATGACATCATCTGTTCTAGGGCGAATGACAACTTCTGCTCTAGGGCAAACAACAACGTCTGTTCTGGAGCGAACGACAGCGTCTGTTCTGGAGCGAACAACAGCGTCTCTTCTGGAGCGAACGACAGCGTTTCTTCCGGAGTGAACGATAGCGTCTGTTCTGTTCTGGAGCGAACGACAACGTCTGTTCTGGAGCGAATGACAACTCTCTAGTGTCATCAGTGCCCCACTTTGTAGTTTAGAAAACAAGGACAATAATCTTCTACACAAAGCTCTATCTTGGCATTATTTCGTCATCTCTAACACCGTGAATTTTCACCTGTCACACACTCTCAAAAAACATGTGAGCTCGCATAAAAATTATAACCTTTAACCTTTCTTGAAACAACTCGGCAACTTTGAGCAATAACAATATGAGACTGTTCAGGAGTTTAATCACGATGGTACAAGGTTGAAAACACTCCTGCAAAAATAAACTCAAAAAGCAACGGCTACAAAGACAACATAAAAATTCTGCAAGACACATACCAGATCAGGATTAAAATTCGGGATCAGAACTGAACGAAAATTCAAACCTGTTCTAACAATCACTTCTGTGAATGTCTTGCCGACCACGTACCAATGAATCCATCACCCTCATACTACTTGTTGGGTTGACTTGCTTTGACCAGCGCTGACTTGCGAATCTTGACTTTGTCAGTACTAGTGACTTGCTAAAACTTCAGAGCTGACAGTCTTGAAAGATGAAAATTCAAGACACAAAAGATGCCCCTAGTCTTCTCAAGGGAAACGTTAAGCAAACTCAAGGAAAAAATTCTGAAAAGATAATTCAGAACACAACGAGCAGAAGAGAAACAACCAGAAAACATAACGGGTAGGAAATATAAAGGGTCAAGATTCAAGAGATAAGCATCAAGACTTATATATAGACGTCAGACTAGAATTGATAAAAATCCAAACCTGACTTGGCTGATCATTGTAACAATGGTTTACCTCTGCAAAATTTGAAATTCTTCCAACGGTAGAGTCCTGAAGACTATAGGACTGATTCTTCCTCAAAGCCGTTAGCATGCAAATTTGAAAAAAACACCTCATGCAAAATCAATCATCTTCAAACGTTAGAAAAACTCAGATTTGTAAAAAATAATTAATCACTAACAAAATTTAAAAAGATAATCGAAAGAAAGCAACAACACGTGAGAAAACTGATCACAAGATCAAGACAAGGCTGAAAATCGGATCTGTAACAAGTTTCGCAACTTACAACCTTGGCTATTCTGTCCCCTTGTGGCGATTTCAGGACTGTGTCGATCCTGGTCCTCTGACATTACCAACTCTATTAATATAGATGGTCCAAGCTTTTAATATTCTTTCTTGCCCAAAATCTCAAGGCCGAAGCCTTCTTCCAGACCAGAACTGGAATTCGCCACAAAATCTGCCAAGGGTTCTGACTTGATGGCAGTCTTGGGTCTGCAACTTATGTTATACATAATGATCTGCACAAAACCATATAACCATTCTCCCGGACAGTTCAGACTTTCTCAAGACTGACTTGACTGAAAAGTTAGTCCCGACAATAGCATGATAATTCTTAAAATAAGATTAAACTTAGTAATATACATTAATTAAGTAAAAATGTATATTTCTCGAAGAGTGTACCTTATTAAGCATCCAAGAGGTTCTTACTTGCACAATATATGGGATACTGTAGATTATCCTCTTCATCGAACAAGAGTACAAGACTGAAAAATTGGTATGATCTGCACAGAACTGGATAACAGTTCTGACCTGCACAGCAATGGATAATATGATCAGCACATCACTAGAGAGTATGATCCGCACAGAACTGACTTCAGGTCCACTCTTGCCAACAATGTGCCCTTGGAACTGTCTTGGTGAAACGCCAAATGAGTGCTTGACATGATTGAACTCCATGTTATATCTCTCCAAGAATACAAAAGGATGCTTGCACGCGTCAAATGTGATTTTTGACACTCTTGGACTTCATCACTAAATCATACAAGTACACCTTCGTTGTGTCCCCAATAAAAATACTCCAACATTGTGCTAATTACCACCTTGGTAGGTTGCCCCTACATCTCTCAAAGCGTAAGGCGTAACAAATTAAAAATATATTATGCAAAAAATAAAATTCATCTTTTGGTGAGTAGGATACACTTCGATTCGATTGGACTTGATAAAAGCATCCACAATTGTAAGCTACTTGTATCCTGAAATCTTGGCAAGCACAACATTAGTATTGGTAGATGAAAAGAATCTATGTGCAAACTTTATCTTAAATAAACATAATCAACACTTGAAACATACCATGTTTTTGTCGGATGATTACTACGATGGTTAACCAATCAAGATACATTACCTCTCTTACCATTTTATGTCTAGAAACTTTTGAACCTCGTCGTTAATTATTTCCTTTCTAGAGGAAATCTCTTGCACCTCCACTGTACAGACTTGAACTGATTCTGGTCGGTACATCACCTACCAGTAGTTTCTCACCAAAACAGGAGTGGTTGAGGACGTCTCTTCTCTGTCTTGTCTGACCTATCCGTTGACTTGTTTCTTTGATTGCAATATAATG
>CM041524.1:19985000-20150000 GCA_023091065.1 Dianthus caryophyllus | reverse complement strand
CACAGAGGGAAAGGACACGACACAGAATCAAGCTTCCGCCAAGAACGTAATCCAAGACATGATTGACAACGAGGCGATCGATAAGCCAAGCATAGCTCCTAAACCAACAAATTCAAAGATAGCACGCCTGCTTCACCCCATTTTCGTGGGAACGCATCCCATCCTCAATCATCCCCTCCTGGCTCCCACAAGCGATCACGAGGTCAACGTCCTTTTCGACAGCATCAACAACGGTAGCGACATTGATCGCATTCGCCAAGCTAGGACAAGAACGGAACCAAGGCATGAGGACAGGAAAGGAATCTTCACCCCGATCCCTCATCAACGTCCCCTCAGACAGCCCGACGGCCACGATAAAGCTCCTCACCCCCAACATCCGTATCAGTCTCCTTTAGAGCTACAAATACCGCCAGGATTCCCTCCCAAACGCACAAGCAAAGGCGGAGACAAGAGCATAGTCAAGGATATGACTAACCTACCTATAATCAACGACCCTTCCTTAGACACGACATGACGTAACACCAGAGATGTCCTCCCAGCACAACTCATTAGCCGCATCATCCGGGATTGGCTACCAGGCGCCATAACTTTCTCCCACGCAGACCTGCCATCCTTCCAAGACCCACACAACCCAGCACTTTACATAACCGTAGAGTGCCGTAACATGATATTACCCGTTACTCTCATCGACAATGGCTCCGCGATCAACATCTTGCCCCTAACAACAGCCCTCAAGCTAGGACTAAAAGAAAGCGATGTCACCCCTTGCTCCAACAACATAAGAGCATACGATGGTACCTCCCGCAGCATAGAAGGTGTCATATCACTACCCATCGTGATAGGACTCATCAAGACAAAAACCCAATTCCAACTCATGGACATTCCCCCGGCATACAATATGTTACTAGGAAGGACATGGATTCACGCTACCGGGACCATAACATCAACTCTCCACCAAAATGTTAAAATCCCTTTTTACAACGAGGTCATCACCATAGAAGCCTCAGATTTCCGAGCCGCCCTCCGACAACTGAAGCTCGAAGAAGAAGCCACCCAATCTACCGACGACTCGGGAGGTCCCAATTCAAGTGTCTACACCTAGAGTCTAGGATCCTGCGTCGTCAAGACGCCATTTTTCTAAAACGGCTATTATAGTAAGTCTCAGTAAAGAACTAGAGTCATTAAGGTTGTCCAAAGCTCCCTCGTCTGAGCTATCTTCAAATGTAACCGCTTTTGATAACATTAATAACATGAAAGTTTTTGATTACTCTTCGCCTCATTTAAAATCTACGTATTCCAATGATCACGATAAATCTAAACTAAAAAACATTGCATTATATAGATACATTGCAAGCATTGTCTCAAAACCCGAACAGGACCCCATCATTGAAGACACAACAACCATCGACATAGGCACGCCCGAAGAGCCTCAAGAACTGCAACTGGGGGCTTCCCTAAGCACAGAAGAAAGGGCCACATACACCAAGCTCCTCGCAGAGTTTAAGGACGTCTTTGCCTGGTCATATAAGGACATGCCCGGCATAGACCGCGAGATAGCTGAACACCGCATCCCGATCAAGCAAGGTTCCAGACCCGTCAAGCAGAAACTCCGACGCATCAAGCCAGAATGGTCTCTCATGGTCAAAGAAGAGATCAAAAAGTAACTACAAGCTGGATTCATCCGAGTCATTGAATACTCTGATTGGGTCTCCAACATGGTGCCGGTAATGAAGAAAAACGGCACAATACGAGTATGTGCCGACTTTCGAGACCTAAACAAAGCCTGCCCAAAAGACGATTTCCCACTACCTCACATGGACATCCTAATCGACAACACAGCAGACCACGCCTTACTATCATTCATGGATGGATATGCAGGATACAACCAAATCAAAATGGCAGCAGATGACATGCCAAAAACCACTTTCGTAACCCTCTGGGGAACATATTGCTACACAGTCATGCCATTTGGGCTCATAAATGCCGGCGCTACCTACCAACGTACCGCCACCACCTTGCTCCACGACATGATGCATAAGGAGGTCGAGGTATACGTCGACGACATGATCGTGAAGTCAAAGGAAAGGGACAACCACGTCACAAACCTTCGGAAGTTCTTCACCCGAATCAGGCAGTATAAGATGCGACTAAACCCACAGAAATGCACCTTTGGGGTCACATCAGGCAAGTTGCTGGGTCACATAGTAAACCAGCGCGGGATCGAAATAGATCCGACCAAAATCAAGGCAATAATGGGTATGAAACCGCCAAGCAACATCGACGAAATAAGGAGCTTTTTGGGACAAGTCCAATATATCTCCCGATTTATCAGCAAACTCACCATGATTTGTCAGCCAATCTTCAAAAAATTGAAGAAAGAAGAGCATACGAAATGGGACGACGATTGTCAACAAGTATTCGACAAGGTCAAGAGCCTGCTCACAAACCCACCCGTTCTGGTACCCCCACAAAAAGACTTGCCCCTATCGCTATACTTAACAACCACGCCAAACGCAATGGGTGCCATGCTCGCCCAAGAAGTCAACAACGAAGAACGGGCCATCTACTACATCAGCAAAAAGTTCCACGATTACGAAACTCGGTATGAACCCGGCCGAGAAAGTCGCCTCGCTTGTCTGGGCAACCAAAAAGCTCAGGCACTACCTACTCACTAGCACAACAAGAGTCTATTCCCTAATGGACCCCCTCAAGTACCTATTTGAAAAACCAGTCCTAAATGGGCGTATGGCCAGATGGACTCTACTCCTCGCCGAGTATGAACTCAAATACCTCCCTCTGAAAGTGATCAAGGGAAGGGCAGTTTCCGACTTCCTTGCAGAAAACGCTATCATCGAACAACCCGTAATCGACACAATGTCATTCCCTGACGATGGAATCTTTGCCTTAGAAAAGGAATACTGGCAATTATACTTTGACGGAGCATCAAACTACCGCGGCTACGGAGTAGGAATACTCTTAATATCCCCAAATGGTGACCATACTCCGCTCTCAATCAAGCTCGATTTTAGCGTCACAAACAACGCCGCAGAATACGAAGCCTGCATTTACGGCCTGCAAGCCGCCATCGCCCTCAAGATAAAGAACCTACGGGTACATGGAGATTCATTCCTCATCATAAATCAAGTGACCGGGGCATGGAAGATCATGAGCGAAACCCTCACCAAATACCAAACAAAAGTACAAAAACTCCTGACCAACTTCGACAGCATCGAATTCTACCACCTCCCAAGGGAAGAAAACCAGTTTGCCGACGCACTGTCAAAACTCTCATCCCTCCTCAACCTGCCACGGACATACGGTTACTACCCATCATCGCCGAAAGACGTGGCGAACCAAAGATACATCCATACCATTGACCTGGACGGCCGAAGCGCATGCAGCCTTGGTATCAAGCCATAATCAACTACAAAAAAGACAACGCTTACCCACCCGACACCGATAAACGTGGACAGAGAGCTATCAGACTCCTAGCTTCTCAATTTGTGCTAGAAATGGGACAATTACTCAAGAAAACACCACAAGGGACGCTGCTCATATGTGTCGACTACAAGAAGGGGCAGGAAATCGTCGCGCAAGTCCATGATGGCGAATGCGGACCCCACATGAACGCTCGAGTACTCTGCAAACAGATTCTACGACTAGGATGGTATTGGACGACCATGGAAGCAGACTGCATCCAATACGTCAAGCACTGCCACAATTGCCAAATTTTCAGCAACGTCCAACATGTACCACCTTCACCACTATACAGCCTAACCTCACCCTGGCCCTTTTCAACCTGGGGCATCGACGTAATAGGAAAAGTCCACCCCATCGGAGCAGGAGGTCACTGCTTCGTGCTGGTGGCCATCGACTACTTTACTAAATGGGTGAAGCGGATCTTTTCGAACCCTCGGCTCCAAGGAAGTCGCCAAATTCATACAGACAAACATTATATGTCGATATGGCATACCCCATGAGTTCATCAGCGATCAAGGCTCGCACTTTCAGCGCGAGACAGAAGCCATACTCACAAAATACAACATCCAACATCACAAATCCTCGCCCTATCGACCCCAAACCAATGGAGCCGTTGAAAGAAACAAGGCGATCGTCACCATACTCGAGAAAATGATCGACGGTGCAAAGATTGGCCCAACAAGATACCATATGCACTGCGGGGATACCGAACTACCATCCGAACCCCTACAGGCATGACCCCCTATTTCCTCACCTATGGCATGGAAGCCGTCCAACCAGTGGAAATAGAAATACAGTCTCTACGCATACTAATGGAAAGTAGCATCCCTGGCGAATGGGCCCGTGAACTGCATTTAACAACTCATGCTCTGGGACGAACGACGCATCAGATTCCCGAGTACCGCATTTAATGTACCAAGCCCGACTACAACGAGCATTCAACAAACGAGTTAAGCCACGACACATAAAAGTAGGTGATCTCGTACTAAAGTCAGTCCGAGCACCACTTCCAGTCGACCCACGAGGAAAATTCAAGCCTAACTGGGCTGGACCCTACCTCGTCAAGGAAATCTTCACAGGCGGAGCAGTAAAACTAACCGACTTGGACGGTCAAGAGTTTAACCTAGCAACGAACCTCGACCAACTCAAAAAGTACTACCCTTAAAAATGCCTTACAATGTATCTATAAAATGCGAAATTTTCTAAAAAGCAATTCATGGACCGACATGTCCTTAAACATGTTCATGGACCGACATGTCCTTAAACATGTTCATGGACCGACATGTCCTTAAACATGTTCATGGACCGACATGTCCTTAAACATGTTCATGGACCGGCATGTCCTTAAACATGTTCATGGGCCGGCATGCCCTCAAACGTGCACTCTCTCTACAAAAATCAAAAACACAATTCATGGGCCGGCATGCCCCTAAACATGCATCCATCAAACACAATTCATGGGCCGGCATGCCCCTAAACGTGCACATTCACCACAAAAAAGCGAACACAACTCTTGGGCCGGTATGCCCCTAAACGTACACTTCCGAACTACGCCGGTTTGATTCCATTTTTCGTGGATACGTAGGCAGCTTAGCAAAAAGCGCAACCGATATTCAACACAAAATGACACGTCTAAAGCTTAAGAAGGCTAAGGACATAGTCAACACAAAAATTCATCTTTTAAACCTGAAAGGTGAAAAGAACAACATTCAACACAAAACGACAAACCCAAAGCTTAAAAAAGTCGAGGGAATAGTCAATACAAAAATTTTCTAAAAACCATACTTACATTCTAAAACCTTTGAAAAGAGATTAGAGCCAAAGAATTTCACACAGAATAACAAGCAAAATGAGGCAAAGTCGTAAATAAAAACCTGATTTTTATTAATCTTAAAAAGAACGGTTACATTTTGGATTTTTCAGACGTAGGAGCATAGACTACACTAACAAACACTACAATATATTACAATACAAATCCCGGCATGTACATCGGGTTTAGGATAGATAATATAGTACATAGTACAACATAATACAACATAATATGAACATAATATTAACAAACCAGCAACAAAACCACACTAGGTTCCCTTAAACCACCGAACCTTTCGACTGAGCGGGGAAGCACCAACCCTCAACCCCTACGGCGACCCACGGCCAAACACACGTTCAGAAGCCTGAGGAGGCCCGTTTTAGCTCTAAGGCGCGAAGCCACGACCTCTTATGAGGGCTCTGGGCAACAGTCCATCTAGTATAGGCCGGTGATACCCGAATCGTCCTAGGAACACCGCCACAAATTTCACCTAGGGCGCCAGAACCCACCGCCGCCTGCCGCCGACAATATCACTAGTCAGCATAACCGTCCCCTGCACTATAGTGTCATGACCAGGGATAAATTGTGCCCACCCTGTCTGTTGCCTCACTCGCAAAGGATGGATGTACACGCCCATGTCAAACCCGCAGAGAAAGACTCCAGAGGGGCCATTGTCAACTGCACAAGCCGTCACGTCAACTATCCCCCACCACGGTACCGACCAACGGATGACCGATGACCTCACAAGATCGGGAAAGTAATCGTCAGGACGATGGTGTGGGTCCAGCCACCTTATGTAACGATTAGTCACGCCCCCAGCAGAGTGTGACCCTTCAAGGCTAATGTCGCCCAGCACGCTCAGACGCTCCATCAACCATACCTGAAGGATCAAGGGACACCCTCGGTATGGACGCTCCCTATTACACGCTCGGTCATCCAGGCCCAGGATCGTCTCAGCCAAAATCACAGCAGAAGGGTTACAACCATACTCCATCTGTTGGACAACTGTGATTAAACGAGGGTCACCGAGCGCTCCCTCATACAACGAGTCGGGGAACATGTAAACATGGACCAAGCAGAACGCCAGCGCCCTTTTTCGGGCACCGAAGGAGATGTTTTCGTTCTCATAATCCATGAAATGCTGACACAAGCGATGGAGGTTGATACGACTCCCAGCGAATAACTCCTCTGTCTCGTCGCAGGTCATTTGGAGGTATGTCCTTACATGCCTCTTATACCCTGGATCCCGCCTAACACACACAGGTAGGTTAGTACGTAACCACCCACCAATGGCCCCAAACTCCTCAACTAATGGACAGACCTCTCCGCTAGGAAAGCGAAAAACATGGAAACTTAGGTCCCAATAGTCAAGACAAGCATCCAGGAACTCGGGCTCCATTCGAACCTCCCTCAGACCCATGAGTGCCCCGAAACCGCAATCTCTCAACTCCTTCTCCTCGATACCCGACAAAGACGCACACCAACGGCGCAAGTTCCCTTCAAAATTCTCCATAATTCGACAAATGTTCCGTAAATATTCTGAATATTTTTGGAAAATCGAGAATGGGAAATGAAAGGATGAGTGAAATGAGTTAACCTAGCCCCCCTTTTATAGCCGAGATTTGCACAACGAAATACAACACAAAAACTTAACCGCTAGTGAACAAGCGATTAAAATAAATCAAACAAAAACCACAAAACAAAAATGTAATCGTCAGAACAAAGCGACAGTAAAATCACTCGCTTACAGCGATTTTCTTTTTCTTTCTGACAAAATTATTCGATTTCTTACACTTCTTACACACCTATACCCTAAAAATTTTTAACTTATTACCCCTACACTATTTTTACCGACCTCCTAGCCGACAAGCATAACCCCGACGCGTGCCTCGATTTGGCGTGAATCGACTCCGCCTCTCGTATTTTTCATTTTTCACAAAACACGATAATCACACAAAAATTAAACCCCACACAAAATACGATTTTCGCATTCACAATTTTCGTCTCAAAACGTCGTTTTAGCTCACATTTTTATAATGTCAAAAGCGTCTTTTTACGAGTCTAAAATATTTTTCTAAACAGCATTTTTCAAAACACCATATTCGCCTTTAGTCTGGTCATTAGCGAATCAGTCTCAATCGAGACATATATATATGCTTTTACGACTAACAATGTTTTGCAGGTACGCTCGGCAAGCAGATACGCAAGGATTTCAGACTCGGCTACGACACAGGAATGCATTTTTCGCAACAAGACAAAATAACCGAATTAAACCCATAAACACCCACAAAACCAGGAAATCAACCCTACACAAAGTCCCAATACATAAACCATTACAAAAAATATACCAATATTCATAATACAAGTCCAATATACACACAAGTCCAAGCCTACTGCGAATGGTCACTACCAGTAAGACAAAGACGCAGGAATCAATCTCAAAGACGCGCTCTATCCAACTCCCCTCTGCATCGACCCTCTAGCTCGCCTCGACTCGCCACCTCTAAGATGCGCAGCCTCCACTGCCCGCGATCTCGCCTCCTCACCCGACCGCTAACTCAAGTCGGCGCCTACCGGCTCCCTCTGAGCCCTGCAAGCATCCACCACCTTCTCGTTCACGACCGCCCTCCACCGGTTCGCCGCCCGCCACAGCCTCCTGTGCACCTCAGCCGTCACCTGCCACGACACGAGAAATACATTTAGCTTTCCAACCTGGGGGCTACAATCAAAAACTGCTTCCACAAGAGTTTGACTAATGATTTTACAATACAATCTTACTCAAACTGGGGGCTACAATCCAAAACCGTTTCAACAGAGTTTGACTAATGATTTTACACTAAAATCTTACTCAAACTGGGGGCTATACTACATAATACTCATGCTGTACGAAGAAGAAAGTGAATACCTTTCTCACGCGCGGATCCCACATCTCCAGGCCCGCATCGGTCACCACGGACATAGACGCAGGCAACACAATCGAACGTCGGCAAATTTCGTGCACGACCAACAGATCCTCGACGAACGGAGGAGGCTGGAACTCAAGATCAGGATCACGTCGCTACAAAACAAAAACAGGGTAAATTTTTGCTTTTAAAAAAAAACAAAAACGCAAAAAAGAAAAACAACAACAAAACATACCTCGATCACAACGTCAGCAAGGGCATGCTGTGCCCAAGTCACGTAATCCTCAGCCGGCCGCAGCAGGGAGTCGGACTCACCCTCATGGTACACGTCACGACGCTCGTTAGCGTCGGGCGTCTCCACAAACAAAACCGAGGGCGGAGGAGCAGGTACGATGAAGCCGCCACGACCCGTCTGCGCAGACAGACGCTCACCCAAGTACCAGTACGAGCCATACTGGGTCTCGATGTACAACCGCCGTCCGTCAAGAGGACCAAAGCGAGCTGCAATCGTCGGAGGGACGCCGGTAAACTTCCTCCAAGGGTCGCGAACGAACTACAAAACAAAACCAAATTATAAACCACAAAAACAAACACAAACCCAAAAACAAGCTGCAAAAGACCAAAGTACAAAACACAAATACCCTTTCCTTATCCACGGTCATCCCGTTGAAGCGCACCCGAGCCGCATCGTAGTTTAGGCCAATACCTTTCCGATCCGCTGTCGCGTAGGCATGGAAAGTCGGATACTGCGCCTCAACCTTGAACGTGTCCGGGAGCAGAGAGGGGAAGTGAGCGTAGCACCAAGACTGCAAGCAATCAGGATACAACGTTACAAGAGGAAAGCAAAGACAAGATAACAGGACTCTGCGAAATCAAAACTTACCTCCATCAGAAGACCAGGGCCCACAAGAGACACATCTGAATCCTCGTCAATCCGGTCAGGGCGCACCGCGTCCCTCAGATACCGGATCAACAGACCCAGAGCAGGAGTGTGGACAAGGGATTTTGATCCACGCGATGTTTTATTTCAAAAACATTTTCAATTTGAAAAGAGTCGCCACTAAATTTTTAAGGTGGAATTTAGAAACCAAATTTAGAGAAAATGAGTTCGTGTGAATTTACGTGTTAGGAAGTTTAAAAGAATTTCATTAATTTAACGCCTAACCCCGCCCGTTACAATAACGGTCTCTACTAAATAAAACCATGGCTATTACGAGTACACATGCAGGTATGCAAACAAACATTTTAACCTTAAACAAATAAACATCCATTCTAGGTCGTTTAATGCACATATAATTTCGTCGAAGTTATTTAACAGAGGTTCATTTACTATTCTAGCAAACAAAGAAAAGAAGCAGAAATACTTACCGACAGCATAAGATGGATTAACAAACGTTAGCGGCAGAAAAATAAGAATAATCAAGCACGACTAAAACGTGAACAAGCATGATAGACCAACATAAATAATTAAATACTACACACGAATAAAGATGAACGACAGACAAACATACCCAAACGTACGAACTAATATGCAACTAAATAATCACACAAACATGCGCAAGCTATAGTAAATAAACACGGATGAACGTACAAATAAAAAATCAAATATCACTAAACAAATATGCAGTCATATACAAATCATAACCAACAAACACGAATGAATGTGCAAACCAACGTGTAACATAGTAATTAAATGCAACTAAACCAACATGTGCAAATGACCAGGTACAACCAAATAAATACGTAAATATGTATGAGTTACACGGATGGGGCTAGTAATCAGCTAATAACTATTCAAGTAGGTGCCTTAATAATCGAACACAACTAATACGCACGAGTAGACAAGCAAACAACGGGGATACCACGACACAACGCACGAGGGACCAAATTATACAATCCTACACGCGACTCAACTACGCAACTTGAGATTCAACGAACAACACGAAAGCAACAGCAAAGCAGAACCGTGCA
This sequence comes from Dianthus caryophyllus, assembly GCA_023091065.1. NCBI lineage: Eukaryota > Viridiplantae > Streptophyta > Magnoliopsida > Caryophyllales > Caryophyllaceae > Dianthus > Dianthus caryophyllus. The sequence goes on along the minus strand of CM041524.1, from coordinate 20,139,836 downwards.
CATGATTAACGACACATAATTATCACATAAACGCTAAACAACGCAATGAAGTCATGAGAACTAACCTAAACGCACAACGTGAACTATAAGTCTAGAGCAACACGATAAATCAACTTGAGACAATTAACATGATTGAACAGGAATAAAAATCTGCTTATATAACAGGCTGACACAGCGAGACAACTGACATACACAGGCGTACCAGCAAATTCACGAGGGGTCAGATAATCAAATGCGACTCATACAAATTTAAGCAGACAACATGAAGACTCGAGTGCATCTCACGAAAACCTTAAACGAACTATCCTACAGGTCAAGCTTCTACGCAACTCAAAATTTAACGAACAAAACAAAACCAGCAGCAAAAACAGGAACGTGCAGACATGTGGTTTATACGTGATTCAACGAAACTAGATACTACGCAAAAGCTAAGCGATGAAATAAGATTACAGAAGCTAATTTAACGCATGAATACGAATTATAAGTCTGAAAACAACATGGAAGACCAAATTTAAAACAACCAACATGAATGACACGAATAAGAACGGATTTCGTAAAAAAAGCCAACAGAAACAATCTAACGAAGAACTTTCAATTCATACTACGCAACGAATTTGAACACGTATTCTAGGTGAACAGGAGGCATGACATATTCACATATACGCATCATAATCATGCTAAAAACACAAGCCAAAACGAGCAATAAAAAGCAATAACTACGATGATAAACAATTGAGCGACAGAGAGTAATAAAAACGACAGAGGGCTATAAAACAATAAAAAAAACGACAGATTAACAAAATGAAAGAGTATTTTTTGCACCCTCAACTTACATGTATCGTTGACCAAATATCCGAGTCGTAATCGATTGTAAGATTTTATCCCGAGGGGCCGTCGTCGACGAAAACCAATAATAAATCCGCACTTCGTACCAAAACTGACAGCGATTTTCAAAAGCTTGTAACTTCTTCGTTTCTCAACGAAATTTCAAACCAAAAGATGTTTTAGAATCGTGGTAACGTGAACTTTAAGACTCAGTAAAGAAGTCAGAAAGCAAATGATGTTTTCAACACGAAAAAGAAGCAGAAACAGGGATAGTTGCACGAAAATCAGCAAGGTGATGCCCTGTTTTCGTACGACTATCACCACTTCCCTTTGAGTTTCTTTAGGGCTCTTTTGTGACTGAAAATTGGGTATGTGTGCTGGGTATTTCGTATGTTTTGAAGGCTTGTGGTGGGTGTGTATATATAGGGACAAAGAGTAGGGTTTTCTGGAAGAAATGAGCAGCTTTTCGTTCTCTTTGAAAGCTGCTGTCCACGGCTCTTCTTAGGGTTTTGGAGGGGGTTTTCTTGTGGGTTAAGCAAAGCTAGATGGGTCTTGAAGGTCAGGTGTGGGTTCTTGTTCATGGGTACGAGTTTGATGGGTAAAAAGTCGGGTTTTGATCCGAATTTGGGCTGCTCAAAACAGAGCACGAAAAAGGGGTTTTGGGGCTGCTTTTGGACGAGCTCTTGGGCTGAGTTTTGGTCGTTTTCTGGCCTGATTAGTCGAGGGGAGAATGGGTAGGGAAAGCCTCAAAATTCGTGTTGAAACGGGCTCAAAATCGCTCTTAAAATCGAGCTCAAAACGAGCTTTAAACTTGCTTTTTAGAAAACGAAATCATCGAAAACGATTTAATAAAACGGCTTAAAGACACGAGAAATGACTTTTTAAGTCAAATATAAAATTTGTAAAAGCGATTTTTCAAATCGAGTTACTTAGAAATGATTTTTCAAATCGAAATATTTTATTTCAATAAAATACTTGAGGCAAATAAATTTTGACAGAAATAAATTTACCTTTGCAAAACAGTTATTTAAATATCATTTAAATTAATAAAACATTTTGTCGACGGCGCCCGGCTTACATCGTAAAACGAACTCAAATAAATGACACGAAATACATGTTGTCCTATCATCATTGGGTATTTGTCGGGTTTTCTATAAATTTCCATATCGACAGATACGGGTATCAACAAGGAGTAACCCAGTCGAAGTCACCAAGACGTGACTGTTGGAGTAAGTGTCCTCCACAATAGTGCAATTACTTAATAAATCTCAATTAAGGAATACATGGGGATAATCCTGTATTATTGTCAATTGATTAACGTAAATCAATAACGGTTGGCTGACTAGAGTTTGACGTTATTGTCGTGAGAACGGCGGTGATCAATTGATCCCTTTAAGTCACACCTATAGGAACGTACTCCAAATATTTAAGCTAATATATTGTATGAGATACGATTATATTAGTAACTTGATAAATTGACTAACGGTTAGTCAGTGTATTAATTTAGAGAGAAATCGAGTTGTGAACTCGGATGATTTAATTTTATATCGATAAAATTATTAGAGGAGACGAGAATTAGTGATTAAGTGTTAATTCACTAATTATATATATTTTGCTAATGAGATTAGTAAAAGTACATTTTTAATATATGTGTAGAGTACATGTATATTAAGGAAGAGTTTAATTGATTTACACTTTATTATATTAGATAATTAAGTGATAAATTATATCTTTTGTGGGACAAATATTGAAAACAAAATGGACCCAATTAAGGTCACATGGACCGTCCATATAGAGCAAATGGAAGATGCTTCCATTTGTTTTATTTGTTTTGGTTTCTTATATTTGTAAATGCATGTGTAAGAACAATGATTACAATGCATGAATTTTTCCTACACAAGTCAAACTCTTCCCTTCCTCTCTTGACCATTTTGGCCGGTCCATATAGTGTGTTCAACACACTATATGTTTTCCTCTTTAGCATATAAAATAGAGTGTAGAGAAATCACAAAGAGCTTATGCATTTTGTTTTGCTCTCTCTCTCTCAAAACCTCTCTAAACTAACACACATATTATAATATTACTAAGAGTTAGTAATAATAATAATACTACATAATATCAAGTAATACTAAGTGATCTCTAGTTCAAGATACTTAGTATTTTGGAGTTAAGTTCTTGGGTGCAACTTTAGGAGGTTTTCTATTATTGGAAACTTGGGTTTTAAGGAGGATCATCCTAAGCTCATACTCAAGAAACTAAACTAGAAAGGAGTTCTAGTTTAGTGCCCTAATTTCCTTTTCAAGAAAGGTATAAATTTCTAAACTTGTTAACAATGTAAATTTGTACTACATAGATCTTGCTAAATCAAATTAGAGTAATTTGATTTACACTAATACTTGATTAGTGAATGGGATCCGATCCCTACAAGTGGTATCAGAGCCAAGGCTTGTAGTTACAAATTTATTTTGTTAATTTTGGGGTTTTATATATTTATTGAGAATAAATATGATAAAATCCGAAAATAGTGTTAAAAATGGTTTTAACACGAGATTTTTATTGCATGCAAAGTTTCTGGTCTCATGAAATTACTGGTCAAATTTCGTATTTTTTGAAATTTGTTTGCTAATTTAAATGATTTTTATACAAAACCGAGTCAAAAAGTGTGTTTTTGGCTAAAATAATTACTATAAATAGTTATAGTTCGAATCTGGTCACGAAATTTTTACACAGTGATATCTCATATTTATACATTCTGCATGTAAATTTTCAAAGTCAGATTTTGAGTTTTGCATATTTATTCATATTTTTGTTAAAAATCGGTATATAATGTGTTTTATGTCCAAAAATATAGTAAACGTTGTTTTCTGGACATGAAATTTATACCAATATTTTTATACATTATGAGGATGCTCTCGTATAAATTTGGGATTTTTCCTCACTGTTTTAGACGTTTTCTTGATTTTATGAGATAAAATCGATGAAATCGTATGTTATTTATTATAAAATAATTTCGTAAATTTTTCTGGCCAAACTTTTCTTTTCTGATATTTTGGAAGTGTTCCAGAATATACAAAATTTTTTCAAAATAAAAATAATTTTATTTTATTTTATTTTGATTTTATAAAGCTTTATTCATAAAAGGGTTATGATTAAAGTAGATCTAATTAGCAAATGACCAAATCATGAACTAAAATCACCATATGTTAGTATAAACTTATGTTAGGTGTTCTAAAATCAGTTTAGAAGTTTTAGTTCAAGCTTAAAAGGTGTTTTAAGCATTATTGATTAATATGAGATTAATCGGTTTAATATGAGATCGGTATGAAACGTTTTGATGCGATTTTGTTAGGGCGATTTTGGCATGTTTTTATTTATAAGCTTTACATTATGCATGTTTGGATGAATGTTTATTATTTGAATGAATGTTTATTCTTGCTAGTATGGCCATAGTTGTTATAATTTTTACCGATATTACCCGTAATGAAAGGGAATATCGTGTGGTTTGTAATTAAATGCGATCTCGTATCGCCGGTTTGTAATTTAATAGTTTATTTCATTTATAAATGTATAATAGGATTGCTATGTATTCATTTGTAAATCATATTTGTAACTATTTGTAAATCGAAGACCGGTGATGGAGATCGACATGGAGTCTTAGAAGTGTTCTAAAGCTAGCAAGGAGGTGCCTTTGGATGAAGTCCATTTGAAGAGGGACCAAAGGAGTTGGTTTCCAATTTGTAACTCCTTGTATTTTTATTACTTTTAGGTGGCCATACTAGGTTATACTTGCTTGCTTTATCATGCTTGTTTGTTTGCTTATTTTCCGCACACATGCCAAAATCGCCATGCATGCCACGATATCCCACTCCGATTGTCGTTTTTAGGTCGCCATTCTTAAATTAGTTCACTTATAAAGAATTTAAATGACTAAAAATTGACAAGATCACCCACATTTTAACAAAATGAATTGAGATTAAGCCTTTCCAAATGTAGCGACTATGAACCCCATGTTCGTGAGGACCTCCGCGACGTGGAACCTTGTTACCATGGGTAAGTAGTGGGAGGAAGTCCCGTGCTAATTTGGTTTGGACTCAACCAAATAAGAGTTATTTGGGGCTAATCGATGCATTTTATAAGAAAATCATCAACCAAGCATTCTAGTGTAGAATTAGTCAAGTGTTGACTTATCGTTTTTATATAAAAGGAAACATGAGATGTCTAATTTTATATGGAAAACGAGTCTTGGAATCATTTATATAATTTCGTGGAGATCATTATATAAATGGACATTTGTTTTAAAAATGAGTTTTAGCAAATGTTATAAAAATGAACAATGAATGCTTATATATTTCCTCATATTTATTGTAGAATCGTTTATCGCAATGGCATCATCATCATCAACTCCCGCGCCCATTTTGGGCAAAGATTCATGGTTGCGAACCGTGATGGATAAATGTATCCTCAAGGATGATGGTAGCAACTTCGTCGAATGGGATTCGACTATGAGAGGCGCCGCCACATCCGACAATGTGCTCAAGCACCTTACCGATCAACCACCCGCCGAGCCCACTACTGCACGGCGCGGCTCGTCCGCCTATGATGAGTATGTGAAAGAGGGCACCGACGGGAAAGGCGGCTTGATTTGGTCCATGTCACCCGCTCTCAAACTCCGAATGGTTACTCAAAAGAGTGCATATGCGATATTCACTCGAGTGACAACCATGTTCTCCAAAGCACCGCAAATAAGGCTTTATGAAGCCGCGGTGCGGTTTTTCGATGCAAAGCTTGAGAGGAACCAAAAAGTTGGTCCTCATGTGCTCAAAATGATTGAGCAAATAGACACTCTTGAGCGTCAAGAGTGTGCTATACCCAAGGCTCTTGCGACCAACCGCATCCTCCATTCTCTTCCTAACAAGTTTGCTCAATTTCGAGTAAACTATAACATGAATAACATGGATAAGAGTTACCATGAACTTCATGCTCTCTTGGTCCAAGCCGAGAGGGATATGGAAGTGAATGAGGTGGAGAAGAAAGATGTTCTCTCCATGAAAATGAAGAACATGAATTTGGGAGTGAGGAAAGGGAAGGTGGCCAAGAAGGGGCCATCTAACATTGGCAAGGGTAAGGGAAAGGCTATTGTGGAAGGTGTTCCACACAAGCCTAAGCCCAAGATCAACAAGGGAAGGCCCCTCAAAGACACTTGCAAGTATTGCAATGAAGTGGGGCATTGGATGCGCAATTGTCTCAAATATAAGAAGGATCTCAAGAATGGATGTGCGACATCCAAAGGTATTCCTTCTAATCTCTATATGATTGACATCAATCATGCTTGCATTTCTACATGGGTATTGGATACCGGATGTGGATCTCACCTTTGTAATCATTTGCAGGGGATGAGAAACGTGCGAGCTCTAGCCAAGGGTGATGTAGATCTCCGCATGGGCAATGGAGCTAGAGTAGCGGCCGTTTCCGTGGGAACTTTTGTACTTACTCTTGCTAGTGGTTTAGAGTTGTATTTAAATAACTGTTATTTTGTACCAACTCTAACTAAAAACATTATCTCCGTCTCCGTACTAGATGCGGAAGGCTTTTGTTTTATGATTAAGAACAACCGTTGTACTTTTTCATTTAATGAAATGGTTTATGGTGAAGCTATTTCAATTGGAGGTATTTATGTTTTAAATGATGTCAATGATGTTTATCATGTGGAGAACAAGAGGCTCAAATCGAATGAGTCAAACAAATCCTACCTTTGGCATTGTCGTTTAGGTCACATAAACGAAAGACGCATAAAGAAACTTGTTGCGACCAAGGTTCTCAAACCATTTGATTGCGAATCATATGGTACATGCGAATCTTGCCTCTTAGGCAAGATGACTCGTCAACCCTTTAGCAGTAAAGGGACACGAGCAAGTGAGGTTTTAGGACTCATACATACCGATGTGTGTGGTCCGTTAAACATCACCGCTAGAGGAGGATATCATTACTTCATTACTTTTACCGATGATTTAAGTAGATATGGTTATGTCTACTTAATAAGGCATAAGAGTGATGCTTTTGAGAAATTTAAAGAATTTCAAAATGAGGTTGAGAACCAATTAAACAAAAGGATAAAAGCACTACGATCGGATCGTGGTGGCGAATATCTAAGTAATGAGTTTGATTCACATCTAAAGAATTGTGGTATAATATCACAATGGACTCCTCCGGGCACACCACAATTGAATGGTGTTGCAGAAAGGAGAAACCGAACCTTGCTTGACATGGTCCGGTCTATGATGAGTCAAACTGAGCTTCCTGGATCATTTTGGGGTTTTGCGCTATTATCTGCTGTATTTTCACTAAATCGAAGTCCGACTAAAGCGGCCAATAAGACTCCATATGAGATATGGACGGGAACGGTTCCCTATTTGTCATTCATGAGAATTTGGGGATGTGAGGCATTCGTCAAGAATAAAACTGACGATAAACTCGCTCCAAGGTCTGACAAATGTCTATTTGTAGGTTATCCTAAGGAAACTTGTGGCTATTACTTCTACAACCCTCACGAGAACAAAGTGTTTGTGGCTCGTGATGCTGTTTTCCTAGAAAATGAATTTATTTCTAGGAAACAGAGGGGGAGAAAATTTGAACTTGATGAAGTTCAAGAGCCACAAACCGAGACAGAAAATGAGGAAACTGTTCCCTCGTCGTCTGACACGGTTATAATCCCTAGGAGGTCAGGAAGAGTTAGTCAACAACCTGACTGTTACCTCGGTAACATCGAGGAGGAGGGTGGTTTGTTGTTATTCAAAGCAACGAACCCTCAACCTACAAGGCGGCTATTAGTAGCCCTAACTCAGAACAATGGCTTGAGGCCATGAAATCCGAAATGGATTCTATGTACGAGAACCAAGTTTGGGACTTGGTAGATTTACGAAGGAGTGCGACCCTTCGGTGTAAATGGATATTCAAAATCAAACTCGGCATAGATAAACATATTGATGTTTACAAAGCTAGATTGGTGGCGAAGGGCTTTTCACAAGTCCAAGGTATTCATTATGATGAAACCTTTGCACCGGCTGCTATGCTTCGATCCATAAGGATAATCTTAGCGGTTGCCGCATTTCATGACTATGAAATATGGCAAATGGATGTAAAAACCGCCTTCTTGAATGGGATTCTAGAAGAGGAAGTGTTTATGACACAACCTGAGGGTTTTGTAGACACATCCAACCCTAAGAAAGTATGCAAGCTTAAGAGATCCATTTATGGTCTTAAGCAAGCATCGAGGAGTTGGAATCACAGATTCGATCATGTTATCAAACAACATGGATTCGCTCGAAGTCTTGAGGATCCTTGTTTGTACATGAAGTTTAGTGGGAGTAAAGTAACCTTCCTTGTTTTGTATGTGGATGACATACTACTGATTGGAAATGATGTTCCAAGTCTAAACTCGGTAAAGGTGGAATTGGGAAACCATTTCCAAATGAAGGACTTGGGAGAGGCACAACGCATCTTGGGTATCCGGATCTATAGAGATAGATCCAAGAGGATACTAGCATTGAGTCAAGAAACTTATATTGATAAGATTCTTGATAGGTTCAACATGAAAGACTCCAAGAGAGGCTTTCTTCCGATGAGTGTAGGAATAACATTGAAGAAATCTCAATGTCCTACGACTCCTGCGGAAATTGAACGCATGAAATTGATCCCTTATGCTTCCGCTGTAGGATCAATCATGTATGCTATGATGTGCACTCGTCCCGATGTCGCTTTCGCTTTGAGCATGTGGCCGGTATCAAGGTAACCCCGGTGAGAGTCACTGGATAGCTGTGAAGAACATCCTTAAGTATTTGAGAAGAACTAAGGATTCGTTTCTAGTGTTTGGAGGAGAACTTGAGCTACGTGTAAAGGGTTACACGGATGCAAGTTTCCAAACCGATGGGGATGATCTCAAATCCCAATCCGGCTATGTCTTTATGTTGAATGGAGGGGCTGTTTGTTGGAAGGGCTTCAAACAGTGTCACCGCGGATTCTACGACTAAGTCGAGTATTTGGCAACATCTGAAGTCGCTAAAGAAGGCTGTGTGGATTCGGCAATTCTTGGATGGACTAAGAGTAGTCCCTAGTGCGCGGATCACATCCTTTGTTTATTGTGATAACAGTGGGGCTATTTTCCAAGCGAAAGAGCCCAAGTCTAGCAACAAGTCTAGACACGTTTTGAGGAAATACCACGTTATTAGAGATAATGTGGAAAGGAAGGAAATAGACATTTGTAAGGTTGGGACAGACGATAATATCGCTGATCCTTTAACCAAGCCTCTTTCGAGGGCTAAGCATGACGCGCATACCGCCTCCATGGGGTTGCGGCGTATGCCAGATTTCCTTTAGTTTCGTAATATGTAATAGAAAGATGTATCTTTTACATATATGAAAATAACATTCATTGTTTTTATGTTAAGTCATTATTGAATGCATACTTTGTTTATCCGAATATTTGTGTGACAAGTTTGAACATATTCAAGTGAACGGAATAAACTAAGTATTTGGTCCCTGGTCTCTCATATGAGGTGACGTCTCGGAGACTAGATTGCAAGTCGATCGATGGTGAGGTCCAACACCATAGCGTCATATGTGATGACTGAGGGTGTGCATAGACAGACTGTGAAGAACACTCTGTCGGGCAGTGACGCTTATAGAATTCCTTTTCAATGAGATTGAAACCTGGTCGTGGTGGGAATTCTATAGTATTCCTTTGAGTCGATTCTTTGACTGAACCGATTATGCAGTCGGTCTGCGGTTTAAGTGATTTTCATTTTTGTCCTAAGCCATGCCGTGAAAGGGGTTATAAGGGCATCTTTGGGGTCATGGTGATCTGCATTATCTGACAATCGAGTGGAAGGAAATGTCCACCTCGTCAGGTAAAACATCTTTGGGCCACTCGAGGAGTAGTCATTTGAAAATGCGTACACGCTCGGTAAGAATCTACGGTAGATTCCCCGGTCAGACAGCTACTCTCCTTATCGAGGAAACCACTCACGATATATATCTCAGGATGCAAGTACGACCTGTAAGACACCTTGCATCGAGTGGGAGATGTGAAACGGACATGAGAATTGGTAATGCACAACTTGTCTCGGACAAGTGGGAGATTGTTGGAGTAAGTGTCCTCCACAATAGTGCAATTACTTAATAAATCTCAATTAAGGAATACATGGGGATAATCCTGTATTATTGTCAATTGATTAACGTAAATCAATAACGGTTGGCTGACTAGAGTTTGACGTTATTGTCGTGAGAACGGCGGTGATCAATTGATCCCTTTAAGTCACACCTATAGGAACGTACTCCAAATATTTAAGCTAATATATTGTATGAGATACGATTATATTAGTAACTTGATAAATTGACTAACGGTTAGTCAGTGTATTAATTTAGAGAGAAATCGAGTTGTGAACTCGGATGATTTAATTTTATATCGATAAAATTATTAGAGGAGACGAGAATTAGTGATTAAGTGTTAATTCACTAATTATATATATTTTGCTAATGAGATTAGTAAAAGTACATTTTTAATATATGTGTAGAGTACATGTATATTAAGGAAGAGTTTAATTGATTTACACTTTATTATATTAGATAATTAAGTGATAAATTATATCTTTTGTGGGACAAATATTGAAAACAAAATGGACCCAATTAAGGTCACATGGACCAGTCCATATAGAGCAAATGGAAGATGCTTCCATTTGTTTTATTTGTTTTGGTTTCTTATATTTGTAAATGCATGTGTAAGAACAATGATTACAATGCATGAATTTTTCCTACACAAGTCAAACTCTTCCCTTCCTCTCTTGACCATTTTGGCCGGTCCATATAGTGTGTTCAACACACTATATGTTTTCCTCTTTTGCATATAAAATAGAGTGTAGAGAAATCACAAAGAGCTTATGCATTTTGTTTTGCTCTCTCTCTCTCAAAACCTCTCTAAACTAACACACATATTATAATATTACTAAGAGTTAGTAATAATAATAATACTACATAATATCAAGTAATACTAAGTGATCTCTAGTTCAAGATACTTAGTATTTTGGAGTTAAGTTCTTGGGTGCAACTTTAGGAGGTTTTCTATTATTGGAAACTTGGGTTTTAAGGAGGATCATCCTAAGCTCATACTCAAGAAACTAAACTAGAAAGGAGTTCTAGTTTAGTGCCCTAATTTCCTTTTCAAGAAAGGTATAAATTTCTAAACTTGTTAACAATGTAAATTTGTACTACATAGATCTTGCTAAATCAAATTAGAGTAATTTGATTTACACTAATACTTGATTAGTGAATGGGATCCGATCCCTACAGTGACATGTCTGACAGAGCCATCAGCACAGCCGTCGACGCTCGCTCCCCCTTGTCGCCAAAGTGGGTGGCCGTCAGGAACCACCACAACCACAGCCGGGCCCTGCCTTCAGCTGGCTCGAGTAGACCTTCTTCTTCTTCCCTCGAAGAAGTCAAGAAACCAAATAGTCCGGTCAAACGCGTGTGCTCTCACCTATCCCGCACCGAACCCCGCCACCAATCAACCGCACGACGCGTGGACTATCAATAGGAGGCGCCACGTCCTGGCCAAGCACGCCCTCACCATGAGGCAGCCCCGTGACAACCGCCCACGAAGAAGGAGTCACGCCAACCTCGTAACCAGGCATGTGGAAGGTGTTGGTCGTATCCCAAAACCTATCCAAAGAACGCCCGGCACGAAGCGCGAGTTCACCCGCTTACCCGCACCTCCTCCACTTCGCACGAGGACCAAAGGCCCCGAGCACTATGTCCCGCCTTCCGCGCGTGAGCCTCCCGTCAAACACGTCAAACACCGTCCGAAACCCAGAGAAGGTCCTCATCGAGCCTAACGGGAAACCGACCTTCACTCGAATCGACAAGTGCTCCAAGCGACTCCAAACCAGAGTCACGCCATCCCAGTCAATGGCCACCTGCGACCACAAGCGCGGACCATGGGGATAATTAGGCCTCTCGCCCAGCTCGTCAACCATCCCCATGAAAACCTCCGTCGCAGCCTCAAGAGCTGCCGTACCTGCGTCATGGGCCTGACCCTCAGCCTCTGCCTCAGCCTCCACATGGCCCTCGGCCTCAGCCTCACCCTCCGCCTGCTCCTGAGCCTGGCCCTGAACCTGACCCCCGGCCACAGCGGCCCGCGAAGAATAAAGAAGCGGCTGACTGGCGGCGGCCTCAATCTCGACCTCGGCGGCCTGCCGCGAGCCGTCAAGAGCCTCCTCGCCACTCGAAGACTCCTCCAACTCGGAAGGATCTCGTCGCGGCTCCGGACCCGAGCACGACCACGCCTCGCGTGACCTCGCTGGTCTCCCCGCTCCCAACCTCCTCAAAACACCGTGACCTCGGCTGGTCGGCCACGCCTCGGCGGAGAAGACGAGCTCGGCGTCGTGGCCTCATCTGCGCCTCTCACCGAAGCCTCATCCACCTTGCGCTTCGCCGGGTTCCTCCGACCGCGACCACGGCCTAACCTGGCCCCTCCAGAGCCGCGGCACCTGAAGAACGCCGTACACGCGTCCCTGCGAAGCCCCTGCAACAACGCCACGACCTCTGCCTCGGCCCCCTCCCGAAGCCACAGGCGTCCCTCCAGCACCGCCACGACCACGCCCCTGCAAAGACCCTGCAGCTACACCTCGACCTCCACCACGGCCTCCCCCAGGAGCCTCAGACGTCTCGCGGCGCCGCCACGCCCACGCCCGCAAAGACTCACGAGAGGACACCCTGAGCCTGACCTCGGCCACCAACAGGAGACCTCGACGACCCAGCAGCAGCTCCACTACCGCTGGTATCACCAGAAGACCGCGTCCGCTCAACGACGGTCTCCTCGCGCACTACATTAGCTGAAAAAGCAGGTGACTCGGCAAAGAACGCCACGACCGCAACACTAATCGACGGCCGGGACCACCAGAACAAAGACCATGTCCAAGGCCACTCGCGAAGGCCCAGACGACGACCGACAAAGACCGGCACCACTAGCGAAAAAGCGCAGAGACCCACAGCGGCGCTCGAAACTCACTCCCTGGCGTCGTAGAAGCTCCAGGCGTCTGAGGAAAAGCTCTCAGCAAGTCCGACTGAGACGGACCTTCAGAAACCTCCGAGCGCGCAGCATACCGGCAGAGTATGCTCGCCCTCGTAATCCAGTAAAGTCAACGCCAGCCAAGACCCGATCCATGTCACTGGAAGTAGGTACTGAAGGCTTAGGATCACCTGCACAAGATTCGAGGGCATACTCAGACAACGGCAATAGCAGGTCACTCAAAGAAAGCAGAAGCAAGCAAAAACGACGGAAATCGAGCATTAAGGCCTACATTATCCACCGATAAGGCCAAAACGGAGCAAAAGCACAGAAAATCAAATTCCATGAGACGTATACGATATATACGTCCTACTCAGTCAAGTCAAGAGCAAGCACGCGCAAATGCAGCAGAGAACTAGCCAAAAGGGAGAAAGCAGGCCTTTTTAACCCAAAAATAGCAGAAAAGGGAAAAACGCTACAGAAAGCCAGAAACCCACATTTTCTGAGACAGACCCAACCCATAAATCACAATAAACACGTGCAAAAAATTCCATGCGAAAATGATGTCCCGGACACCTCGACTGAATAGCTTTTACCAAATGCTTACAAACTACAAAAACGGCCTTTTCTTGACCGTAACTCAACCAAAAAGCCCCCACTTCCCACAAAACAACCCCCTAGCCAACACAAACGACATACATTACCCTACATTCCATGAACGGGGCACGAGAAGCGAGGAAAAGTGATTTTTGCAAACCTAGCCTAAACTACAAAAAACGCCCCAAAACACCTCCAAGCAACACATTTCCTACAAAACAAAGCCAAGTATGTACCATGCTAGCCATAACAATGCAATACAGAGAATTCGGGCAAGTTTCGGAACCGAAAATTTCGAGCCAAAAATTGACCCCTATGCCAAAACGCACGAAAATGGCATTCTTTCGAGCTGTTTTTTCACGCACAAGCCACCCAAGCCTCCAACACAAGCATATTACAACATTTTCAAAATAACCAAGCCACTCGGAATCGCCTTACGCTACAAAAACAGAGCACAAGCCCCGACTTTACCCCCTCCTACACGGTTTTTACCCAAACGAACCGTTTTTCGCGACCATTTCAACAAACCGAACTCACCAACACGTTATACTACTAATGGGTAAGCTACACTGAAGTTTTGAGCCATTTTCGAGACGCTTTCAAAAATGACCAAAATGCCCCTACAATACAAAACGCACGAAAATCGAGACCACAAGCCGGGTTTTCACACAACGACAGCAAGACAAGCGATGCAAGCACAATACCAACCATAGCGAGCGTTTTCAAGCAAGAACGAGGGCTAAAATCGAATCAAACCGACATTTTCGACCTAAACCCTAGAAAACGGTATTTCAAGCTAAAACCGACTCAAACCAAACTCAAAACACGAAAAACCAAGTGAGTTGAGTACGTACCTTGGTCCATGATGAATTGCAGGAGTCGGAAAATCGATTTTTAGTCAAGAAAATCGCCAAAACGAGTTTTAAAGGGTTTCGATTTTGTTTTTATTTTCGGATGAAATGAATAAGCCTCCCCTCTCTCTCCCGTGTTTTAACCAAAAAACACCAAACAAAAACCTAATTGCCAGTAAACAGGCGATTAAATTTTAATTCGCCTGTTTACAGGCGATTACATTCTTATCACATGGGTTTCAGTTTTGTTTTGGGCCATTTCCTCGGCCCAATACACATTTAACCTTGCTTCAAACACAATTTCAAAACCAAAAACACGTAACCTCCTCACGAGACGTCCATAAAAACCTAACTTTTTATGACAAAAACACGTAGCCTCCTTAAGAGACGTTCATAAAAGCCTAACCACTTTTATAAAACCAAACCAAAAGCGCGTAGCCTCCTTAAGAGACGTTCATAAAAGCCTAACCATTTTTATAAAACCAAACCAAAAGCGCGTAGCCTCCTTAAGAGACGTTCATAAAAGCCTAACCACTTTTATAAAACCAAAACAAAAACACGTAGCCTCCTCACGAGACGTTCATAAAAACCCAACTTTTTATGAGAAAAACACGTAGCCTCCTCACGAGACGTCCATAAAAACCTAACTTTTTATGAGAAAAACACGTAACCTCCTCACGAGACGTCCATAAAAAAAAAAAAAAAAAAAAAAAAAAAAAAAAACCTAGCCCTTTTTATGAGAAACACAAAAACACGTAGCCTCCTCACGAGACGTCCATAAAAGCCCAACTTTTTATGAGAAAAGCGCGTAGCCTCTTTAAGAGACGTTCATAAAAGCCTAACCACTTTTATAAAACCAAACCAAAAGCGCGTAGCCTCCTTTAAGAGACGTTCATAAAAGCCTAACCACTTTTATAAAACCAAAACAAAAACACGTAGCCTCTTCACGAGACGTTCATAAAAACCTAGCCCTTTTTATGAGAAATACAAAAACACGTAACCTCCTAATGAGACGTTCACAAAAAAAAAAAAACCTAATCCTTCACAAAAACGCCAACCATTCTTATAAACCAAACCCTAAAACGCCAGAACCTCTCGCTCACGAGACGCCCAAATGAAGCGCAAGCGGCACACCAGAGCGCAAGCCAGAAGCGCAAGCAAAGCACAGCCAGAAGCGCAAGCCAGAAGCGCAAGCAAAGCACAGCCAGAAGCGCAAGCCAGAAGCGCAAGCAAAGCATAGCCAGAAGCGCAAGCCAGAAGCACGAGCAAAGCACAAGCAGAAGCCCAAGCGAAGACACAAGCAAGGCGCCAGCTGGGAGTACTCAGGCCACATGCAGGCCGACATGCCCTTAAACATGTAGGACCGTCATGTCCTTAAAAACATGTCGTCCTCCTCGCATTTCCGACGCTAAGTCCTCGCCTCTCCCATAAGACACATGCTTAGCGCCGCCAGTAGTATCGAGACCGTAATGGTCCGGATACTATCTTTAAGTTTGACTAACGCTTTGTCCAAGCTCACCAAACTGGGGCTCTGTAGATACCCGTATCCGTACCCCCCAAAAACAAACCCGATGATGAAAAGGACTTTCATGCATGCTTTTAAAAGAGTCGAAACGGTACAAAAGTGTCTAAAACGTATTAGTCATTTTTAGCGTATTAATTTGGATTTGCATAATCATAAAAAATGAATGTCATTCTTAGTCATTATAAGCACAACACGAGCACGATACAGGAACGTCTTATTAAGCCAAGCCACAAAAACAGCCCAACTAGCTACAAAACGGCCCAAACTTACAAAAACGACCCAAAACCCAACACACAAAACGGGCCAAAGTGCGTCCCGTGTCACATTTTCACAAAATTAGGTTCTATAATACCGCAAAATAATATAATTCAATATTATTGTATTTCGAGCCAAAACCGAAAAACACGACAAAAACCGGAGCACGAAAATCGAAATTGGACCAAAAACCGACTAGGCCCAAATTATACTTAACCCACACGCAAATATCTAAATAAAACATAATCATTACTTAATCATACGTCCAAAACTAAAAGGCGGCTAAAACAGCACACCAAAACAAAATACAAATCGCCAGTTGACAGGCGATTAAAATCTTAAACGCCTGTCAACAGGCGATTAAGTTTTTGTTTTGGTGTGCAGCCTTTTTTGTTTTTCCCTACAAAATACAGCCCAGATGAAATTAAATTCGCCTGTACACAGGCGATTAAGTTTTTGTCTACGCATAAACCAGCCAACCTCTATAAATACCAACCCACTTCATTCATTTCAAAACATATCGGTTTTACAAAACACATTAACACACTCACAAAATCCACTCAAAAATACCGTCTTTTCACTTTCGAAAGGTAAACATTTTACCTACGTTCTGGGACGTTTTGAGACTCGGACAAAGGGGTTACATTAACCCCAACCCGATATTGGTGTAACAACCTGGTTTTTAGTCGACTTTAATTACTAAGGCGGAAATTAATTAAGTCTTAAACCAGCGTTATTAATTATACAAATAACCCAAAACATACATCATCGTTTAAGAGTTGAATAAAACAACTCTAAATACGGAAGTTAAAAGAGTAAAGTGTTGTATATATTACATATCTCTCAAAAACAACAAAAGTAAAGCGTAAAAACGTCTCGTGGCCCCATCCAAAATCCAGCTCCTGGTCCACGATCGTCCTGCACAATAAACTATTGGGGGGATGCCCGCTGAGCGGACAGTGACTAGCTATGCTCATACTTACCCTCGATTTCAATTACTTTGGTTTATTACTATCGCTTTATAACTATAATAGTATGATAAAACGATAAACATGCTTAAAACATATAGCATGTAAAGACATATTAATCATAATAAACATGCGATTTAAAACGATAAATCATATAGGCATGCTATTCAATTAGGAAAGCAGATAACAGGTAATATCATATCATTTGTATCATAGATACACAGCAGGATTACAAAGCGATATCGGATCGCAACAACATACGTATTGTAACATTCTCGTCATGCAGACTCGATTCAATTCAGAAAGTTGTGGTCTTTAATTTTCGAAGATGGTACACACTCATTCTCATTTAATCATATAACAGACAACACATACTGCTTACGAGCCTGACCACTGAGTAGGCCTTTGTACTCTGATCGATTGCATCTCACTTCCATAGTGCAGAGGCTTACTCGACTCGTAAACCACGCCGAATACTATAATACTTGCATCTCATCCTCTAGTGTTCGAAATGATTCGAACTTCAGATACAATCTCGTCAAGTGATCTGTACATGTGGCAAGAACGAATGCTAGTGTCGCGCCCACTAAGAACGAAACACGGCAAGGAGACTTGAACCGCTATAATCGGCATTAATCGCCACGGTGCCCTGGTAACTTTAGCGAAATATGGGAATAAAACCCTAGTCTAGTACATGTACACTAGTATCCAATTTAAGAATGGGCTATGCTAATCATAGAGCACCTTAACTCGTGATAAACGACTATTTCCTAAAGCTGAGACAAAAGCCTTGGCATATTCATTATCTTGTCCCAAGAATGGCGACCGCCACAAGACTATCTTAACCCCACTTCACTCACGATTGACGTTCCCTTATCTGAGGCCCAAGCTTGACCTTTTATTTAAACATACTCATGATTTATTATTTATTTGATATTACATATCACATGTTTCTAGACTCTCCTACCTCGCCACAAACGTTTAAGTATTTGTAGGTTTCATATGATCACATAACACGTTCGTTTATTATTTGAAGTGTTGTTAATTATTAACATTTTCAAGTTTCTAAATTGAAACGTTGATTAGTATGTCCAAATTTTATTTAAGTGTTTTTCAAAACACTTTAAGTCATTTACTTCTTCATTTTAAATTTTCTATACTTAGTAAAATTTTCAATTATTTTCAGTATTTCACTATTCATTTTTTTTACTATTCATAAATCACTATTCACTTGACACTATTCATTGGTCACTATTCATCGTATTTTATACGTATTTTTATACGTATTCGTATTTTATACTTCGTATTCTAATTGTATTTTTATACTTATACGTATTCTTATACTTGTACGTATTTTATATTTATACGTATTTTTACATATTAATATATTTCCTAAGTATAAACTAGAATTTCATTTTATTTGCTAAGTACAAAAATTCTAGTTTCAAAGTCGTTAGGTTCGTTTTGTACTTAGTGATTTTTGAAAATATTTCAAAAGTCTAGTTTTAAAAATGTTAAGTTCGGTTTGTATTTAGTGATTTTTGAAAATATCTAAAAGTCTAGTTTTAAAAACGTTAAGTTCATTTTGTATTTAGTGATTTGTGAAAACATTTTAAAATGTAAGACTTGGTTAAATTTAGTCGTCTATTTATTTAAGTTAGTGATAGTATCGTGGATGATTCATTTATAGTCCGTATGTCCAAATTCAATAATCCAATAGCAAAGGTAGTATCACACGATTTAATTCATTTTTATAACGGTTATCATACTTTCATCTGTTTATAATAATTCATTTATAATTAAAACGATTTATACAAAAATTCAATTCTAATTACTATTTAACTTTAGTGACTTAGTGATAATTTCATTTTAGTCAAATTTAGTCCATTTAATTTGGATATGCCGTGTATATGTATACTATGTCGAAATTGATTTATTTCTTTTAATTTCTTAATTCTAACTTATTAATTACTAATTAAATTATTTTAACAATAAACTAAAAAGTGATAAAAATAATTTTTAGACTAAAAATGGCAAGAATGCCGTGGACAATCATGTAGTGGTCTTAAATTTTCATTTTTCGATTTTATTGGTTTTTAGCTTAAAGTCTTTATATTTTAATTATTCTAATTATACTAAAACGGTTTAAACTAAAATGAAATTTACTAAACTTTTATTTATAATTATGAATAGTGTTTTTCAACACTTTAAATTTCTAACTTTTTAATCTAAATGATTTATAATGTTTTAGTTGATTTATATTATAATACTAAGTAATATGTAAAACCATAACTAAACATAAACATAAATTATTAACAAACATAAATTAAAATGAAATCAAAATGAGTAACAAGTATGAACATCAACATGAATAACTCAAGAACACACATGAAGAACTCAAGAACAACTCAAGAACACTTATTTCGATTTTAATAATTTATAATTGTTTTCCTAATTTAGTTTTTTTTTTTCATAGGAACATCTATTTTATACTAACTTAACACTACATATAATTTACAAAAATTAAAAGTGAAAATATGTTAAAAAAAATGGGATATGCCGTGAGGTTGTATATATGTATATAAATTTTCATTTTCGATTTTAATCACTTTAAACTCATTGTTAATATTTCACATAATTTTTATATATGATTACAACTCATATAAAACATAACTAAACATAAAAATCATATGAAACATAATTAAAAATGCTCAAAATCAATTTAGCTAAACATGATATCATTTTACTATAACATTACTAGTAAACTATATATTTAGTTATTATCATTATTTATTCAACACATAAACATACAAGCATATAAACATGATGTTTAACATATTTAACATAAAAATCATAATTATAAAATTAGAATAACAAAACAAATTAATTTACTAAAAAGATAATACAAGACATAGTTAGTCACCCTGGTTTGGTTATTGGTTGTCCTGATCGATTATGTTATCTAAATCTAGGTCTTCACCCAAGTACTGTCTTCACCTTTCAAAAATAAACCCAAATAAACTTCAAAATACCCACTAATGCTAAGTAATACTAGTAGTATATTAAGGTAATATTTAGGGTTTTGTTTTAATGTGTTTTTAGGAGGAAAATGAAAGAAAAACAAAGGAGTAAAATGGGGGAGTATTTCGGCTGAAATGGAGAGCCAAAGGGATGTGTTTTTCACTTATGAAAATAATAAGACAAGTTGTAATGAATTTAGAAGAGTATTGTGTAAGTTTTAGCTAAATTAATAAGTAATGTTTTATTAAAACTAAAATAGGAAGTGATGATGGATTATAGATGTGTAAGGTGTGTAAGAGCATGCAAGCATGCTTGCTTGTGTAAGAGTAGGGAAGACTAAAGTGGTCTTGTGTGGGCCAAGGGTGGTAGGCCTACATGGGCTCACTTGGGCTCGATTTTTCGTTTTGAATTTTCGATTCTTGCGTCTGAAAAGTCTTGAAATAAAATATATGATTCTAAAATAATGTTTAGAAATAAGATCGAAAATAAAAATGAAAATAAAATTCAAAACGAAATCAAAACAAAAATCGGGTACTAAATCCTCATAGTTTTGATTATAAATTTTATTTGATCGAAAAACTTATTTTTTTTGTGGAATGTTATTGATTTAAATAATCATACTCAAACGTCAAAAAGTTTATCAGTTTGGACTTAGTGTGACTCATTATTTCGAGTTTTAGTGAAAGTGCTAGTTAAACCAAAATGGAATAGTAATATGATATTATTATAATATGTTTTGTTAGTAATAATCCAAAATGATTAAGCCTTAACTAATTTGTTAAATTTGGATTATGGGTAAGTATAATTGAAAAAGAATTAGGTGATTTTAACTCGATTTGCGTGCCGAAAATTGTTGTTGAGAAATTTGTCGTAGATTCATCATTTGATTTATCGAGTTTGAATAAGTAAAAATAAAGTTCAAATTCGAAGTATATCAAAATGGTTTTAATTTAGGTGCGAGGAGAACTTGTAGTGTATTGTTTAAGGATTTGAATGAGTAAGATGGTTTAATTATCGATCTACTAATTATAATTAGCTTAATTTAACACGGGGTGTTACAAACCTCCCCCCTTAGAAAAAGTTTCGTCCCGAAACTTGAATGTAGAAAAGAATTTTCACCTGAGTTAAAAAGTTCGGGGTATTTCTCCTTCATTGAGGCCTCGGTCTCCCAAGTTGCTTGTTCGGTCAATTGACCTCTCCATAGTACCTTCACTAAGGGAACCGTCTTCCGTCTCAATACCTTGGTTTCTCGAGCTAGAATCTTCACTGGTCTCTCGGAGTACAGCAGGTTAGGCTCAACCGTAATTACGTCAGGAGTAATGATGTGACTTGGGTCACTCCTGTATCTCCTCAGTTGAGAAACGTGAAACACGTTGTGAACCTTGGATAAGTTGGGGGGTAGCGCTAGACGATAGGCTACTTCACCAATCCTTTCAAGTACCTCATACGGTCCAACGTATTTAGGACTCAGTTTCCCTTTCAATCCGAAACGTCGAACCCCCTTCATGGGCGATACTTTTAAGAACACATGATCACCGACTTCGAACTCAATAGGTCGGCGATGTTTGTTAGCATACATCTTCTGGCGGTCTTGTGCCGCCTGTAGTCGTTCACGGATGACCTTGATGTGCTCGATCTGGTCTTGAATGACTTGGGGTCCAGTCCCTACATTATCACTAGCATCGTCCCAACAGACTGGGCTACGACACTTTCTTCCGTAAAGTGCTTCGAAGGGGGCACAACCCAAACTTGCATGGAAGCTATTGTTGTAGGAGAATTCAATCAAAGGTAGACTTTTCTGCCAATTCTCATTGAATTCTAAAGCACATGCTCTGAGCATGTCCTCGAGCGTTTGGATGGTTCGCTCAGTTTGTCCATCGGTCGCAGGATGGAAAGCGGTGCTCATCTTCAGTTGGCTTCCCAATGCTCCCAGAAATGAGAGGTGAATCTCGGATCTCTATCCGAAATAATGTCCAGCGGTACGCCGTGTAATCGGATCACCTCCTTCTCATAAGCTTTAGCTAGCTCTTCCAGACTCCAAGTGTCTTTGATCGGTACGAAATGGGCCGATTTTGTCAAGCGGTCCACTATCACCCAGATCGCATTATTTCCTCGGTGAGTTCTTGGTAGTCCCGTTATGAAATCCATAGAAATAGAGTCCCATTTCCCCAATGGAATGTCCAACGGTTGTAGTAGCCCTCCGGGTCGTTGATGTTCAAACTTCACCTTCTGACAGATTAGACACTTTGCCACATACTCGGCAATCTCAGCTTTCATTCGAACCCACCAAAACTTCAGCTTTAAGTCTTGGTACATTTTATCGGATCCCGGATGTATGGAGTATCGTGTACTATGTGCCTCGTCAAGGATCTTTCTCTTTAACACTGGTACGTCGGGCACACACCACCTTTCTTTGAATCTCAAACTCCCACAGGTTTAATCTCAAACCCTTCTCGGTTTCTGAAGGAATTTCCTTCCGATTTTCACGAGTTCTTCATCCTCCCATCAGAGAGCTCTAATCTCGTGATATAACTCCGGCTCTGCGATCATTGCGTTCAAATCAGCATCGTCAGACTGAACTAACTCTAAGTTCATTCTCTTGAAGTCTCTGACAATACCAGCCGGAATTTCCCAGATGTTGCTAAGGGTATGCGTAGTCTTTCTACTCAGAGCGTCTGCAACGACGTTCGCCTTACCCTCATGGTACAGCAGTTCAATCTTGTAGTCTTTGATCAGTTCTAGCCATCGGCGTTGTCTCATGTTGAGCTCCTTCTGTGTGAAGATATATTTCAGGCTCTTGTGGTCTGTGTAGAACTTGATACTTACTCCGTAGAGATAATGACGCCAGATCTTCAAAGCAAACACCACAGCTGCTAATTCCAGGTCATGAGTTGGGTAGTTTCGCTCATGAACCTTTAACTGCCTTGATGCGTAAGCAATGACTTTCCCTTGTTGCATCAGTACGCAACCCAGGCCATTCAGTGAGGCGTCACTGTAGACTTCATACTCGTCTCCATCTGTAGGGAGAGCTAAGACGGTATTTGTGGTAAGCCTTGTCTTGAGTTCCTGGAATGCATTCTCGCACTCGTCGCTCCATATGAATTTGGATTCTTTTTGTAGCAGCTTTGTCATTGGTCGTGCTATCTTAGAGAAATCTGGAACGAACCTCCTGTAGTATCCTGCCAACCCTAGGAAGCTGCGTATTTCAGTTATATTTGTGGGAGCCTTCCATTCTTTCACTGCGTCGATCTTTGCAGGATCTACCATCACTCCGTCCTTCGAGATGACGTGACCCAGGAATGCTACCTTCTCGAGCCAAAATTCGCACTTTGAAAACTTAGCATACCACTTATATTCCCTTAGTATTCCCAGAATGATACGTAAATGTTTCTCGTGTTCTGCCCCGGTCTTGGAATAAATTAGGATATCATCAATGAATACAACCACGCATATGTCTAAGTACTCGTGGAAGGTCCTGTTCATTTGATCCATGAACACTGCTGGTGCATTTGTCAAACCGAAAGGCATAACCTTGAATTCGTAGTGACCATATCTGCTTCTGAAAGCAGTCTTCTGGATATCCTGTTCCCTTACCGCAATTTGATGGTAACCTGACCTTAGATCGATCTTAGAAAACACCCCCGCTCCTTTTAGTTGATCAAAGAGGTCGTCAATTCTTGGCAAAGGGTAGCGGTTCTTAATGGTCACCTTGTTTAACTCCCTGTAGTCTATGCAGAGTCTCATACTGCCGTCCTTCTTTTCACAAAGAGGGCCTGGTGCTCCCAAGGTGAGACACTTGGTCTTATGAAACCCTTTTCGATCATTTCTTCCGGTTGTTTCTTGACTCTTGCAGCTTCTCCGTGCCATCCTCGTAAGGTGCCTTTGAGATAGGTGCCGTGCCTGGCGCAAGGTCGATAGAGAATTCAACATCACGTGCGAGGCAAGCCTGGCAACTCATCTGGGAAAACAACAGGGAACTCCCGTACTACGTGGATATCTTCAATGTTCACGCTTTCCTTTACTTCGTTGACGCTACATAGGTACACTTGATGCCCTTTTCTTTCTAACCGTTGTAGTTGTAGCACAGAGATGATTTTCGCCCTTAATTGGCGATGTCTTACGACACGTAACTCTAGTCCCTGTAGGATGTTTCAAGCGAATTTTCCGATCTCGGCACTAACAAGGCATGATACTTAGTCAACCAATCGATCCCCGAATGACGTCGAACTCGGCATGTCAAAAAGGATAAGGTCGGAAGGAAGGTTGTTTTATGGATTGTGATTGGAGTATCTTTGAAAATTTTGGAGCATTTGAAAATTTTTCCGTTTGGTAAAGAAATATTTGCGTTGATTGATTCGGATTTTGTGTGATTAGCCTTTGAAACAAACTTAGAAGATATAAAGGACAATGATGCCCCATGTCAAACAAAACGATCAAGCGTTTCATCGAGTTTATAAGAAAAATACGGTAATGTGGCGTCACCTCGGGTGACTCCTCCGCCTCGACACGTGAGGACATATACTCGACCTTGTACCACGACAGATTGTGGTACTCCCGCAACAGGTGCCGTGTTTAGGTTGTTGGGGCATACATTTGCTTTATGCCCTATCTGCTTACAACGATAGCAGGTAATTGGTTGGCCATTACACTGTTTCCCCTCATGTTTCGCCTTGCCACACATATGACAATTCCCTGGTAAGGCCCTTGGTTGAGGAGCCCTTCCTACAACCATTGCTCTCTGATTATTCCCAGCAGGAAGCCTGTTTTGGAACGCAGGCCTCTGGAAATTTGGCCTCTTTGAATAGGGCCATTTGGTAGTTAAACCTCGGATGAAGCTCGACTGTGATACGGAAGGCACGAACACCTTCTTCTTCTTTTCAGCCTTTTCCAACTCCAGAGAAGCCCATAGGCTACATGCGCATTCATACGCTGCAGCAACGGTATTGTAGGTGTTGGTACTCATGTGGGTACGCATAGTGTTGGACATATTGCGCAGATACCTCTGGGTCATGGCCCTTTCGTTGGGAGCGATCGCAGCCCCAAATTTGGCCAGCTGTTGAAACTTTGCGGTGTATTCTTGGAGTGTCATGTCTCCCATCTTAAGAGCTATGAACTCCTCTTCCTTCTGACAAGGGAGCTCATACCCGAAGTATTTCTCCTTGATCTTTGCTGTGAACTCGAACCACGTGAATGTAGGGTCAGGTTCATTAGTCGACCACGCCCACCGCCATTAGCCTCGGCGCCAGGTAAAGGCGCCACGTTGACCCTATCTTACGGAGGCGCCCTTGTCGATCCATGAGTTTCTTCATTTCCTCCGGCCCGATTCGTGAGATCGATAGGGTCGATGAGAACCCGAGTACTCTTGTGGACGATGGCGGGAAACACGATCAAACGCGCTTGGATGATGTTGGCGGTTTGCGTTGTCCGTGGCTATTTCTGCCAAACGGATCAAAGATTCTTCTGCCAGGAGGTGTCTTTCTTCATCTGTCATTGGAGGTGCAGCCATTCTGAAAGAATTAAGACGTGAAGGAATTTATTAGTATTGCGAGAGGTTAGAAGACATGCTTATCATTGATAGCTTTTACTTGAAAGTAAATGCAATAACTTGGCGATTATGCAAGTAAGCCGAAGTTAGGTATTTTATTCCATTGAGATGTCTCTGGTACATTTTCTGAAGAAGATAGAAGAAAGGTTGAAAGTAGCGAGTGTATTTTTGTGGAATTGTTTATGAATTTAACAGATGTCTTCACTCTGCGCCGTCTGGTACTTCTTTCGATGCTTCAATCCTCGGGAGCAAAATTATTATTTTGATTTTTATATCCGAGGATAGTTGTTAGTTTAAATTAGTCACTTCAGCAAGTAGCAAGCATACGCGAGTTAGTGTATTTTATTTTGAGGGAAGTAGTTTGTTATATTTAAAAATCCTAAGTCTATGGTCAGTCCTTAAGATTTCTACCCATCCTCACACTTTAAAGCGATTTGAAGTTTATTATTTAAGTGATCTAATAAAAGAAAAATCTAATTTATTATTTGGTCCTATTAGTCTATGCCTGACATACAATATGAATGCCTGGCCCAGGTGTCTCTCGTTAGGTAGGCATAAATCGCATTAGGCCATTTATGTTACGGTCACGAGTCAGCTCGATAATTAATCAGAATAACCTGGTTTTTAGTCGACTTTAATTACTAAGGCGGAAATTAATTAAGTCTTAAACCAGCGTTATTAATTATACAAATAACCCAAAACATACATCATCGTTTAAGAGTTGAATAAAACAACTCTAAATACGGAAGTTAAAAGAGTAAAGTGTTGTATATATTACATATCTCTCAAAAACAACAAAAGTAAAGCGTAAAAACGTCTCGTGGCCCCATCCAAAATCCAGCTCCTGGTCCACGATCGTCCTGCACAATAAACTATTGGGGGATGCTCATTGAATGACAAATGACTAGCTATGCTCATACTTACCCTCGATTTCAATTACTTTGGTTTATTACTATCGCTTTATAACTATAATAGTATGATAAAACGATAAACATGCTTAAAACATATAGCATGTAAAGACATATTAATCATAATAAACATGCGATTTAAAACGATAAATCATATAGGCATGCTATTCAATTAGGAAAGCAGATAACAGGTAATATCATATCATTTGTATCATAGATACACAGCAGGATTACAAAGCGATATCGGATCGCAACAACATACGTATTGTAACATTCTCGTCATGCACTGATTCAATTCGTTGAAAGTTGTGGTCTTTAATTTTCAAGATGGTACACACTCATTCTCATTTAATCATATAACGCATAACACATACCGCTACGAGCACGACTAATCGAGTAGGCCTTTGTACTGATCGATTGCATCTCACTTCCATAGTGCAGAGGCTTACTCGACTCGTAAACCACGCCGAATACTATAATACTTGCATCTCATCCTCTAGTGTTCGAAATGATTCGAACTTCAGATACAATCTCGTCAAGTGATGCTGCATGTGGCAAGAACGAATGCTAGTGTCGCGCCCACTAAGAACGAAACACGGCAAGGAGACTTGAACCGCTATAATCCAGATTAATCGCCACGGTGCCCTGGTAACTTTAGCGAAATAGGGAATAAAACCCTAGTCTAGTACATGTACACTAGTATCCAATTTAAGAATGGGCTATGCTAATCATAGAAAGACCTTAACTCAGGATAAAACGACTATTTCCTAAAGCCCGAGACAAAAGCCTTGGCATATTCATTATCTTGTCCCAAGAATGGCGTATCGCCACAAGACTATCTTAACCCCACTTCACTCACGATTGACGTTCCCTTATCTGAGGCCCAAGCTTGACCTTTTATTTAAACATACTCATGATTTATTATTTATTTGATATTACATATCACATGTTTCTAGACTCTCCTAGTCTCAGCGTCAAACGTTTAAGTATTTGTAGGTTTCATATGATCACATAACACGTTCGTTTATTATTTGAAGTGTTGTTAATTATTAACATTTTCAAGTTTCTAAATTGAAACGTTGATTAGTATGTCCAAATTTTATTTAAGTGTTTTTCAAAACACTTTAAGTCATTTACTTCTTCATTTTAAATTTTCTATACTTAGTAAAATTTTCAATTATTTTCAGTATTTCACTATTCATTTTTTTTACTATTCATAAATCACTATTCACTTGACACTATTCATTGGTCACTATTCATCGTATTTTATACGTATTTTTATACGTATTCGTATTTTATACTTCGTATTCTAATTGTATTTTTATACTTATACGTATTCTTATACTTGTACGTATTTTATATTTATACGTATTTTTACATATTAATATATTTCCTAAGTATAAACTAGAATTTCATTTTATTTGCTAAGTACAAAAATTCTAGTTTCAAAGTCGTTAGGTTCGTTTTGTACTTAGTGATTTTTGAAAATATTTCAAAAGTCTAGTTTTAAAAATGTTAAGTTCGGTTTGTATTTAGTGATTTTTGAAAATATCTAAAAGTCTAGTTTTAAAAACGTTAAGTTCATTTTGTATTTAGTGATTTGTGAAAACATTTTAAAATGTAAGACTTGGTTAAATTTAGTCGTCTATTTATTTAAGTTAGTGATAGTATCGTGGATGATTCATTTATAGTCCGTATGTCCAAATTCAATAATCCAATAAAGAAAGGTAGTATCACACGATTTAATTCATTTTTATAATCTGCTATCATACTTTCATCTGTTTATAATAATTCATTTATAATTAAAACGATTTATACAAAAATTCAATTCTAATTACTATTTAACTTTAGTGACTTAGTGATAATTTCATTTTAGTCAAATTTAGTCCATTTAATTTGGATATGCCGTGTATATGTATACTATGTCGAAATTGATTTATTTCTTTTAATTTCTTAATTCTAACTTATTAATTACTAATTAAATTATTTTAACAATAAACTAAAAAGTGATAAAAATAATTTTTAGACTAAAAATGGCAAGAATGCCGTGGACAATCATGTAGTGGTCTTTTTTTTTGTTGAAATGTAAGCTTCCATTCAAATCAATCAAACATTACAATTTACATCATACTTATCCACCATTCTTTATCAACTATTGACCACTTCGTATCATCTTCTAACGCAACATGACTTTTAAGACTCTGTACAATTTTCCTCGCTACAAAAATAGGTCTCTCAACTATACCATCAATCCAAGCCTTGTTCCTCTGCTCCCAAACAAATCATGTAGTGGTCTTAAATTTTCATTTTTCGATTTTATTGGTTTTTAGCTTAAAGTCTTTATATTTTAATTATTCTAATTATACTAAAACGGTTTAAACTAAAATGAAATTTACTAAACTTTTATTTATAATTATGAATAGTGTTTTTCAACACTTTAAATTTCTAACTTTTTAATCTAAATGATTTATAATGTTTTAGTTGATTTATATTATAATACTAAGTAATATGTAAAACCATAACTAAACATAAACATAAATTATTAACAAACATAAATTAAAATGAAATCAAAATGAGTAACAAGTATGAACATCAACATGAATAACTCAAGAACACACATGAAGAACTCAAGAACAACTCAAGAACACTTATTTCGATTTTAATAATTTATAATTGTTTTCCTAATTTAGTTTTTTTTTCATAGGAACATCTATTTTATACTAACTTAACACTACATATAATTTACAAAAATTAAAAGTGAAAATATGTTAAAAAAAATGGGATATGCCGTGAGGTTGTATATATGTATATAAATTTTCATTTTCGATTTTAATCACTTTAAACTCATTGTTAATATTTCACATAATTTTTATATATGATTACAACTCATATAAAACATAACTAAACATAAAAATCATATGAAACATAATTAAAAATGCTCAAAATCAATTTAGCTAAACATGATATCATTTTACTATAACATTACTAGTAAACTATATATTTAGTTATTATCATTATTTATTCAACACATAAACATACAAGCATATAAACATGATGTTTAACATATTTAACATAAAAATCATAATTATAAAATTAGAATAACAAAACAAATTAATTTACTAAAAAGATAATACAAGACATAGTTAGTCACCTCGGTTTGGTTATTGGTTGTCCGGATCGATTATGTTATCTAAATCTAGGTCTTCACCCAAGTACCCGTCTTCACCTTCAAAAATAAACCCGAAATAAGCTTCAAAATACCCACTAATGCTAAGTAATACTAGTAGTATATTAAGGTAATATTTAGGGTTTTGTTTTAATGTGTTTTTAGGAGGAAAATGAAAGAAAAACAAAGGAGTAAAATGGGGGAGTATTTCGGCTGAAATGGAGAGCCAAAGGGATGTGTTTTTCACTTATGAAAATAATAAGACAAGTTGTAATGAATTTAGAAGAGTATTGTGTAAGTTTTAGCTAAATTAATAAGTAATGTTTTATTAAAACTAAAATAGGAAGTGATGATGGATTATAGATGTGTAAGGTGTGTAAGAGCATGCAAGCATGCTTGCTTGTGTAAGAGTAGGGAAGACTAAAGTGGTCTTGTGTGAGCCAAGGGTGGCCGGCCTACATGGGCTCACTTGGGCTCGATTTTTCGTTTTCGGAATTTTCGATTTACGCGTACGCGAAAAGTCTTGAAATAAAATATATGATTCTAAAATAATGTTTAGAAATAAGATCGAAAATAAAAATGAAAATAAAATTCAAAACGAAATCAAAACAAAAATCGGGTACTAAATCCTCATAGTTTTGATTATAAATTTTATTTGATCGAAAAACTTATTTTTTTTGTGGAATGTTATTGATTTAAATAATCATACTCAAACGTCAAAAAGTTTATCAGTTTGGACTTAGTGTGACTCATTATTTCGAGTTTTAGTGAAAGTGCTAGTTAAACCAAAATGGAATAGTAATATGATATTATTATAATATGTTTTGTTAGTAATAATCCAAAATGATTAAGCCTTAACTAATTTGTTAAATTTGGATTATGGGTAAGTATAATTGAAAAAGAATTAGGTGATTTTAACTCGATTTGCGTGCCGAAAATTGTTGTTGAGAAATTTGTCGTAGATTCATCATTTGATTTATCGAGTTTGAATAAGTAAAAATAAAGTTCAAATTCGAAGTATATCAAAATGGTTTTAATTTAGGTGCGAGGAGAACTTGTAGTGTATTGTTTAAGGATTTGAATGAGTAAGATGGTTTAATTATCGATCTACTAATTATAATTAGCTTAATTTAACACGGGGTGTTACAATTGGCATTAGCGAAGCCGTATTCGTAATACGGTTGTAGTAATTCGGATTCATAATCCGTCTAAACCCCGCCAATATCGCATAAATAAACGGCTCATTATCACTAAAGCAAACCGACGTCACTTTTATAATTATGCAAGTCCTCATTCATGCATTAAATAACGACTAGAATCACTGATCCAACACTAAATTGTACCGTTTCATAGAGTCTTTTAGCATGTCAAAACTGAGGGTTTTTCACAAATTCTTAAAGAGTCAAATATGAGGTCGGAAAATAACGTTTATAGTAATAATTTAGTCAATAAATTATTATTTAACGTACATTTCCTATAGAAAAGTCATTATGTTGACGATTTACATTATTTATGCATTTTAATCGAGTCATATATATTCGCACTTGTACGTAGCGTCATTCTAGCCCAAATATCGAAATTAACTAAATGTTTTCAAATTAGTAGAGACTACTTTTACGTAGGCTTTTTGATTTCAGTTTTCAAAACACATTTTTGTCAAAACTTTTGAAAAGTAACCTCACTCCGAATCCTTTCTCTGGTTTCAAACCTCAGATTGATAGATATCGACGCATCTTGAAATCTGAGACACTCGTGTCTTATATTTTAAGACGCGTTGAATAGGTTCCAAATTCCTTTAATATTTGGTGGCGACTCCGAAAATACATTTCAAAAAGGATTTTTTCTTCTTTTCTTTTTTGACCACAAAACTCGTGCAATGATCTCCCCCATTTTTACAAAAACTTCGCACTTTTTCCTGCGAGGCGCATTCCGACCCCACGCCCAAGACGGCGAAGCTTGGCATGCAGGCGTCGATAGGTTTTCCCAGAAATTTTCCCGGTACCTTCAAGTGGTCAGTGCACCTGAGTGGATACGACCTAAAGTACGAACCCAGGAAAGCTATAAAGTCACAAGCCCTTGCAGATTTCATCTCAGAGTTCAGCCCAGCTCAGCAACCTGGAGTGCAGGAGGAGGTCTTGAGCCTGGAGTCTGCATGACGAACAGAAACCTGGAAGCTTCACGTGGATGGAGCATCCAACATGAGAGGCACCAGAGTTGCGTCGGTATTGCAGTCACCAGAATGTGGAAGCTAACACCCTGGCCACGCTGGGGGCAACATTGGAGCTAGAACAAGATGTGGCTCAAGGAAGTTGGGGTAATTTTCAAAGCAGTGTTTCATTTCGAGGATCCCTCATTGTCAACCCATCGCTCAGCCACGGGAGCCACCAACCACACTCAGTTTACTTCTTGTCTAGCAACCTGTTCGGATCTAACTCCTTTTTTTTGACAGGTACACCTTAACCAAGCCTTACGACAGACCCTCCTTCCAGTAAGGCTCGGGTTCCTGCCAGGCCCCTCCCAGCACTCTTTTAGCCGTTTTGCATGGCCTCCGCATTCATGAATGCAGAAACCATGCAGGGGGCAAGGACATGCAGCAAGGTTACTACTTGACAGCTAGGCACTACACCTCAAAACGGTGTTTCATTTTGAGGGTCTTGGCGCCCAACTAAACATGATGTCCCCAATAGGTTTTACTCATTTCATTTTATTTCATTTTATTTTATTTTATTTTTTTCGCTTTAAAGAGTTTATTCTCGTCCTAGGTTACAAAATTTGCTTATGTTTTCTTTAAAAGTATCGTTAATTTACTTTTCAAATCACGCCCTGCTGAGGTGCCTCTAGCTGCTGAGATCCTTCCGTTGTTGAGGTCCCTCTAGTCTCTGAGGTCTCCTCTGTTGCTGAGGTCCTTCTAGCTACTGAGGCTTCTTTCGTTGCTGAGGTTTCCCTTTGCAGGTCGTATCCATGTTTTTCCTTGAATTTATTTTGGTTCTTTTTTTCACTATAAAATTTCCCTTACTAGGTTGCAAATTTTTCTTTTGTTTTTATTTAAACACCCTTACTTTACCTTTTAAATCGTTTTAAAAGTTATTTTACGCTTCGCTGCTGAGACACCCTGAGGATCCTGAGACCTGAGGATCCTGATGTACCCTCAGGAACCTGGCATGCCCTCATCATCCTGAGATACCATCAGCAGGTTTTATTGATTATTCTTCCGTGAAAATTCTTTAACCTTCTTTTGAATCATTTTAAAAGCATGTCCGCAATTTAAATTTGTAATTTGTCTAAAGTCTTTTATCCTTTTAAAAAATTCTTATTTAAAGCTCATTTTTAAATACAAATAATATTTGAATTCATTTTAAAGAGCTCCCAAAGCTTCGCTCCTTCATAAGATATCGACCCCTAGGGTCACAAGGGACTCCAAGGCTCCCAGCATCATCTAAGGGCACTCAAGGCCCCAGGGACTTCAAGGCTCCCAGCATCATCACCCAGGTTCCTTTTGCCCCACCTGATTTTCTAAGCGCCCGATTTTCAAGGCATTTGATTTCTTTGTAAACGCATTTTTCAAGAATATTGTTGTTTGAAAAGTATTTTCAAGTTACTTGAAGAATTTTTCGATTTTTCCTTTAAAACATTCTTCAAAAACAGTTTTAAAACTTCTCTTGATTTGGATGTTTAACACACTACTCAAAGATTTCTGATCTAAGCATTCTCGAAGAAGGTACCTTTTTAGGGGCCTAAAACACTTTACAAATCTTCTAAAAAACTTTCTATCTTTAAAATACTAGGGCAAAAGTGGAAGCTGGCTGGCCCCTTCAATTATCCTCCTTAGAGAGGACTTCGTGCGCGTGGCGACAGGGGACAAACGTAACCCCGTTCCGGACTTCTAGACTCCAGAGCCATCAAGTCACCACTACGAGGCGCGGCATCGGGGATAAACATGACCCCACTTGGACTTTAAGACTCCAGGCCGCCACTAAGTCGACTCTAAAAGCATGCATACAAAACACAAACAAACGCGCGCGCAACAAAACAAACGTAAGCAAAACATGGTTGGCCACCATGAATTTCATAGATACCATCAAGGTACCCTACTTCAAGGGTTCCTGAGCAAGATATGTTTAGCAAGAAGGGAAGATTCGCCTAATAAGCTTGATAGATTATTCACATGTTTCGAGTTGCATTAGTTAGGTGTTTTTAGCTGATCCATGTTTACATTGTCGCTTTCACCCTTGCGGTATTGTTTCCTCTGTTTCAGGTCCCTCAATCGCCATAAAGATCCTCGCAGCGCCTCACCGCCCTTGGCCCATATAGCCTGGGAATCGAACGACCTAAATACTTGCAGCAGCTCTTTCGCCAGATCGGCAACCTCCGCTCTGTGTCATTGTTGCCTACCCAAGAAGGGAAAAGAAAAACAGTCCGGCAGGCGTACCATAAAGTTATGTGCAGAAAATTCCTGCTCAGAATTCGAGACCTCCTGAGCAGAAATTTTGGGGGCAAATGTTAGGCCCAAATTTTCCAGCCCAACTTTGGTCCAATTAGCAGTGGCGTTTGGCTCAGGACCCTGGAAATCCAGGACCCCGGACGAATTCAGGACCCTGAGCAGGCAAGACCCTCCAGCAGCCCTACCTAACCCAGGACCCAGAATGCTACAGGACACTAGACGGTGCAGGATCACGGCAAGATCGTATTTGGTCCATTCAAGAAGAAAGACTCAAGCCAGACTGAGCATCCCAGACTGAGCAGACCCTCGAGCATCCAAGGAACTGTGCAAATACAGACCCTGGACAGCCAGGACCCTCAGGAGTCCCACCGACGGACTTATCTCGATTACAACGGACAGTCAAAGCAGTTGCGAGATTGAAGGGAGTAACTCAACATAAGAAGACGTTGAAGCCTATTCAACAGGAGAAAATGGGGAGACCACTACGGTAATCAAGAGGAGAGAAAATAGGAGCAAAATAAGGGGGAAGCCACAGTATAAAAGGAGCACTAGGGTTCAAAGGAAGGGCATTCCACATTCAACAACTATATTCAATATGCAACAACAACACTACCATATTCAACAGCATTCATCAATTATTTTACAACATTCTAAGTATTCTTAAACACATTTTTCAGCAACCCTTAAGCATTGTTCAACTAATATTGTACCAAATAACGTGCCTTAGCACCCTAAATCTTGTAATCCTTCTTTGAATAGTGGATAGTTGGTGGGACAAGAGCTTCCCCCGCGGTCGTTTCCCACATCGGGTTTTCCGCGTAACCAAAAAACCTTCGTGTCTTATTTCGTTTTCATCATTTCTTTTCCTTGAGTTTTCGTTTACGAGTCTTAGTTTGGCATATGATAAGGTCGCTTTAACCCTAACTCAATAAATTGAACCTTGGTAAATTTTTTGCCAAAACAATTGAGTTTTGTGAAGGAATAATATTTTGTTCTCGTATTGACAGGAAATGTACCAATTTCGTAAATTTTTAAAATAAAATTGAGTTAAAAAACGGTTCTAAACCTAAAATAGTTGTTTAAAATGTTTTCGTAAATAAAAATATCAATTAAATTGTGTTGGAAAATGTTTTAAAAAAAAGTGTTGTTTTTATTTTAATAAAAACAACAGTTGTTATTTTTATTTTAATAAAAAACAACAGTTTATATATAAACCGTTTGTTTTAATAAAACAACGGTTTAGCTTTTTTTTTTTGCGTTGTCTTTATAAAAACAACGGCCAAAATTACAACGCCCCTTTTATTTGTTTTATTAAAAACGGTTTTGATGCGTTTTTTTAGCTTAATTTGTAGTAGTGTCAATAATATAAAACTACATATTTTCGTTACAATATTATATTGACAACAACAAGAACAACATCAAAGC
The DNA here is from genome assembly GCA_023091065.1 of Dianthus caryophyllus. Lineage (NCBI taxonomy): Eukaryota > Viridiplantae > Streptophyta > Magnoliopsida > Caryophyllales > Caryophyllaceae > Dianthus > Dianthus caryophyllus. Next base: position 20,104,248 of record CM041524.1, on the reverse strand, counting down.
CTTATTCTTAAAATCTTTGGGGTCGGCTAACATGAATCATCGTCTGGAAACGTTCAACTCGTTACTCCATAATATTTCTTTATTTTTTATTTTTTTGAAAATGAAATTAAGAAAGAAATAACAAATAAATCAAAGGTCATTAAAAAAATAACTTAAAAATAACACAAATCAAATACAATAATTTCAAAAAAGATTTTATAAGAAAGATGAAAAAATAAAATTTGGCGGAATAAAAATGCGAATAAAAATGTTAAAACATTAAAAAATAAAAATAAAAATAAAAATCATGTGACTATACTTCGTCTATCACATGAGTATAATCCCTCCATATGGCCTATGTAACGCTATCTCCTCCTCAATCCCAACAATACTCATATCCCTCTATGTGCATACAATATTTATATTGACAAACATAAAGAATTAAACTCCTAGGTGTAGCTGAAAAGTGAGAGTACCATACTTCCATCTCAATAGAAATCCATGAAACAAGAAACAAATTTTCAAAAAAATTCAAAAACAATTAATAAATTTATTTCTATAATATACACATTAAGTTCAGGAAGGCAATCATATGCATACAACATCACTTAATTAATCTACAAGTAGTTTGAAATAACTAGTGTTGTTTATGTCGTCCGTTTATTTAAGTCGATCTGTCCGTCAGCAAATGAATGGGTACAAATAAAAATTTCTAAAATTTATAAAGATTTAAACCATAGCCTAATTAACCTTGTCCCAAACCTGCTAAGTCACTTGTTTAGGCCCGACCCATGCATGTGGCCCATAAAATCATGCTAACCCAAGTCCAATCTAACTTAGCTTGAATCTACTTTCGATCAGGTGGCGTTTAATTTTATGGTGGTCAGTATGACTAAATGATCAATAGTACTACTATTATCACTTATCAATTTACGACTCGAGCCGACCTGTATAAAAAATTCAACCAAACTTATGAAAACTGATAACTTCACAAGTTTTTTTTTTTTCAAAATACAATAATTTCACATGCAACTTGTGAAATTATAGCCTCAAAAATGCAAGAAAGTAGGGACCAAAAGGAACAATATAATTTGTAATTATGCAAATAATAAACTGTGGAAGTATATAAAAAACCAACATATAATGTCCCACTGCAAAGCTTGCGTACCGTAACGTAACATGGTATTCCCTTCCTCAATTTTGTAGTATTACTCGATACTTACTACTTGACACTCGTAAACTCTTATCATATACTCACCCTTCTCAACACTTCTTCTCTACTCCACTACTATAATTCTTCTTGTTTACTCCGTAATACTTTTCTTCTCATAGACTCCGTATTTTGTTTCTCGTTTCTTTATTTTTTCTATCTCCATGGTTACTTGTTTCCGACTATGCCAGCTTTTTCGTTTCCTCGCTTTCGTCTCCCCAGGTAATCGACTACTATACTTATATTTCTATTGTAGATTATCTGTCTCAATTTGTGTAAACAGATGTATTAGCGCATAATCAAATTGGCTATAATATTTTACACCATGTGTTGATATTTCAAAAAGAAAAAAAAAATCACTATAAAACACCACATAATATAAGTTGAGTTTTTCTATTTTGTCTACTAGGCATAGTATAATAAGAACACTAAACAAGAAAGATGTATTAATATAATAGTGAAATAACTACCTTTTTATTTATTCCCAAGGTGATACCATGAGAAAATCCTCCAAACTTAGTATTATCTTATACCCACCGGCGGCATAGTATAGAAAAACCCTATACAGATATAAAGAAAATACTCAAATAATTCATTCCAACAATTGTGCTAAATTCTTTCCACCAAAAAAAAAAAAAAAAAAACAATTGTGCTAAATTTTTCACAGGACCGGTCCATTGGGTGTGCTATTAGGTTCTCAGCATCCAAAAACTAAAGGCCCCAATTTGTTTAACCGATAATATGCTAAAGGGTTAAAAATAAACTGGAACTAAATATAGCAATGAATGTAGTGGTGTAATTGGTAAGACTTGTAATTTTCATACAAGCCACCAAAGGTTTAAATCGTTTTAGTTTTCTTTTCTTTTATTCTGTATAATTTTTCGGTCAAAAAATTAGGGTCTCATTTTACAAATTACAATAAGCCTTCAAAATTTATGAGCTGACACTGACTTTTCAATGAGTTTTAATTTGTTTATAATAATATATCCTTTTATAAAACTTTTACCTTATAATTTATTTATAAACCCTCGTCCTATCTTATATCTATTCGAAATGTTGTGAAGCACAAACAAATTCTCATTCATGAAAAAGTAGAGATTTGAGAGTGTATTGAGTTTTAAATGAGAAGGTTTTAAATGAAAAATGTAGGATACAATTTAATACGGAGTAGAAATAATAACACGTTTAATATAAAGGAGACTCAAAAATTAATAAAATACGTAATGACGGAATGAAATTTTTATGGTATTTTAAAACATACTGGTTATATAATGTGCGAGCCTAGAACATTATAAGAATTGATATAGTTTTACAACATAATATAGCAAAAGGTGAAAATTGTCAAAAAAAAAAAAAAAAATGTTTGCTTCTTCCACGGGATTTTCAACCTACTTGAATGACATGAATTATATGTATGCTTTGCAAATCCCGTGGATTAGTTGAAAAGCGGCATGGCAGTATGCCCTCCAAAACATCGTTCATGATTAGGTCTTTGAGAACAACTTTGGCCATCATAGTATAGTATTCCACTATTCCATGTCAATCCAAAAATCATAATAAGTGTTTACATTCCACTAAATTATTTAATTAATTAATTAATTAATTAATTGAAGACACGTGTTCTTAGTGTAGTTTAATTTATAACGTTGCGTTTATGTTTAGTTAAGTAGTTTTTGTGGTCCACCTTCAACGGAGAACTTACTATGTAAACGGGTGTCTAGTAATTCAGAAATGAACGATAATTGGAAACTTTGAAAGTATAGCTATGTACGGACTACGGAGTAGTCTCTATTATGTACGGTAGTGCTACAAGTTCACGTTATACCATTTGAATTACATATGGTCGTCAAAAGTGTATTCCTATCGTATATTATGGGAATGAAATTTTATACGTTTAATTTGTGCTCAAATTAAAATTTTAAAATTTGATGTTAATAATGTATTCTATACGATTATCAAAATAATATTTCATATAACTATTTTTTATTTTATATGTTAATAGCAATATTTATGATTCTCCTCATTCGTAAATAATGTCTAAAATGTAAATGTGTAAAATTTACTTGCACTATTTAATTTGGCTTCTTATTAGTCGTATACGTAATTTAAATTTCAAAGTAATTGACTTAATAGTCGTATACATGAAAATTCAGGATATTTGAGTCACTTTTCAGCAATAATCATGAAGAAACCATAAGAGAGAGTTCAACTCATAACAATGGACGCAATAACACCGAGGATGACAGCATTAGTAGTAGGGCATCTCTCTACTCAACAACACCCCCAATTGAGTGCTACCAATGCACTCAAGTGGGGGTTCCCATGTTCCACTCCACTAGTTGTCCCCGTGCCGGCCAGTCCGAGTGGGAATCGTCTGCCGGGTCGTCATTATACACAACAACCCGGCTCGACTCCCTTTCTCAAGGAGGACGCTCTAGGCAAAATAACGGCCGGCAAACCCGGCCCACTCCTAAGCGGGCGGTCGGGATCTTTGGATCTATAATGGACCCTAGGAGCGACACGATTAGGAAGTGGAATAAGGCAATTTTGCTGGCACGTGGCTTGGCGTTGGCCGTTGATCCTATATTCTTCTACGCGTTGTCGATTGGTCGAGGGGGGTCGTGTTTGTACATGGACGGGGTGGTGGCCGCGGCAGTAACGTTGATACGGACGTGTGTGGACGGAGTACACCTGTGGCACGTGTGGCTGCAGTTCAGGCTGGCGTACGTGTCAAGGGAGTCACTGGTGGTAGGGTGTGGTAAACTCGTGTGGGACGCACGTGCCATTGCTGCTCATTATGTGCGTTCCATCAATGGCTTTTGGTTTGATCTTTATGTCATTCTTCCTATCCCTCAGGTATTGCTTTTCTCCATCGTAGCATGGATCACCTTTTAAATACGGAATACTCCATATGTTTTTTATATTTATTTTGTAAAAAGGGGGGGGGGGGGGGGGGAGGAAGAGAAAAAATTCGCCAACAACGGAATTGGTCGTTATTAGGTCGCAAAACATATTCAGTGAGCTAATTGGTCGTTAAGGCCTTACATATATGGGTCACAGTAAGCTCAGTCGCTAATTTAATTTGGTTGTTATTTGATTGCCTCAATAATCTTTTTCTTGCAGTGCGTGGGGTATAAAAATATAGGGACTATTTGTTTTAGACCAAAATAGAAAATGAATGAACAAATAAAATTGTTCGAAAAGAAAAACGTGAAGAAAATATGAAAAGGGAGGGAACATAGGTTATTTTTATGCTTTGTCAGACTGGGAGTCTCAGACCCTCACATCTCGTTTATATGCAATTTGGATACTCTTCATTTCTTTCTCTCTATTTCCTCTCTAATATATTAATATTTTAATATATTTTCTCTCTCATTCATTAAAATATTATTTTTTATCAAATAATTACAACCCTTAGATTTTCACAAGAACCGATCTCAACCATTTATAACAAATGAATGTCCATTTCTTTTCAAGAAATGGAGAGGATCCATACTCGTTTATATGGTCATCAATAATGCACTATTTTGACCATATATTACTTCTTTTATATGCAAGTTTTTTCGGATGAAACTAAAATTGTATCTTATTAGAACAACTAGTTTTAAACCCCGTGCGATGCACGACTCTAATAAAAATAATTATATTAATATATTTTAGAAAAAAACAAAAGAAATTTTTAATGTAAAATCAATGTATTACCGTAGGAATTGACATATTGTTAAAAATTTCTCTTTGTCCATGTTATACGGATATATATTATATTATGAAAGGGTTATTAATTTACATATATTCTTTATCAAAGTTATCGTGTTTTTATTAAACTATTAAACTAATAACACTATTATTTATACAAAAATTGAGTTGGCATAATAATATAATACGGAGTATGTCTTAAATTTAAAAAACTTTAAGTTTATTTGGAAAAAAGTAGAATGATCTTATTATAACATAATTTTATAGAGTATATTTTGACCACTCGTGAACTTATATAACTATTACTAACATCCATATTTATAGATTGATACCACGCACGGTCATTTTCTTTATAAATTGATATCACGTTGCTTTTTTTAGTCATTATAGACGTAAATTAATCAGATTACCTATTATATACTTATCCTTAATTACTTCTAACTCTTTAGTTCTCTTCACTCAAGTCTTACATTTCCAAACGCTTGAAAATCTCATATTTTTTTCTTATCACTTTTTAACGTATTTCAAAATCAATAAAATCTAAAACCGACTTCATTCGTTCGTTGAATGACACCATTTCAAGAATCATTTCAATGTTATTTTACATTATTTAATTGGAATAATTCTATATATCAGTTATTTATCTGTGCTATATAGAATTATTGATGGAATAATAACCTTTCATGGAAAAGTGACTATAATCTTAATCTAATTTCTAACTAATAGTTTTTATTATATGTTTTAAAGTTGATGGTTCTATTATTAATTGATGTAAATACACATTATCCATACTTATTTGATAATAATTTTTTAGTACAAATCTAATGATGTTACCTTTATAGTAATTACAGACTGATTGATTAAGGGCTTGTTCTCCTCATCTTAAGTTTTTCTCTGGTTCAGAAAACTTCAGATAACTTCAGAAAACTTCAGATAACTTCAGATAACTTCAGAAAACTTCAGATTACTTCAGAAAACTTCAGAAAACTTCAGATTTCTAAATAAATTAACTAATAATAATATTAATATATTGTTTCAAAAAACTTCAGAAAATTTCAGATAACTTCAGAAAAACTTCAGATAACTTCAGAAAACTTCAGATTACTTCAGAAAACTTCAGATAACTTTAGAAAACTTAAGATTGGTTCAGAAAACTTAAGATGAAGAGAACAGGCCCTAACATAGATAATCACGTAAAAATTTAACTTTACATTAATCAAATTTTAATTTATATTTGTTTTTATAGACAAATTCTGTTTCACCATGGATTGTGTGGGGAACACACAGCTTATACAACTTTTTTTTTTCATATATTATTATCATTAGATTAGATGAAAATATCATGATATCTATACTAATTTGATTAGTATTAAGACTTACCTGAAATATATATAGTAAATCATAATTAAAAAACGAAAATATATCTCATGTATTTATCTACATCAAAATTACTTAATGTTTTGCTCAATTTATAAATTTAATTATTTTTCATATAGAATAATATGATTGACTAAAATTCATTGAGTTTAGAAGAGTTCTCGACAAAACTCTCATTTGAACTTAAATAAGATTTTAAAATGATAATCTCATTTATTCTCCATATATATTTCAATATTTCATAAGAAAAGGTATAACGTCCAACAAAACGCAATTTAAATGATTTATTATACAATAGTTAAATAATAAAGATTATGTTTTAAGCAAAAAATTTCAATTATGAGTAATTTATTAGGTATCAAATGTTTAAAACTTATTTGAAATAAGAACTTCCACGTAAATAAAAATTGGTAATGACTTTTTATATCTTGGAACAAATATTTTTTGATACAACGGGTTGACCCGCTACGGGTCGGGTTTAACCCATTATATACGGGTCATTTCGGGTTCGGGAAGATTTCGGGGTCGGGTCGAAAAAGCCGGGTTTACTTGGGTCATTTACAGGTCGATTTCGGACGGTTTATCGGACAGGTCTAACAATTATCTAAGAGATAAGAGATGTAATGAAAAATATTGAAAAAAATTAATACTATAAGTACAAAAAGGGGTCCACTTGCTATAAAGTAAGCATAAATAATACTCGTACGTATCTTGTAATATGATTGATTTAAAAAATAAGAGTCCACTTACATATGGTCTCACAATGACCTTTTATAAAAAAAGGTAAACAATGACTCGTACACCCTAAAATAGAAAGTGTAAACAATTTACTGGGACAGATGGAGTATTATGTAAAATAAAAGTTATAAAATTTTGGTTTTCAAAAAGGTGGAGTATCATTGTTGAATGAAGTGAGTATTTAATACGGAGATATATTTTCAATTATTTTCATAAATGTATTTTATACTCCGTATATAATATTTTTAGTGATATCAAAAAAGTGAAAAAAGATATGTTGAGCAAAGTTTGGATTGAGCATTTGAGCTTTGAGACTTTTCCAAAGCTGATGTAAGTTCTGAATTTTTTCAGTCTGTAACTTTGAGTCGATTCTGATTGAGCTCAAAAGAAAATTCTGAATTATACCTTGTCCTTGTGAGAAATAATTAACTTTGGAAGAGAGGAGTTGTGAGATTCGAACTCGTGAGTTCTTGTCACAGGCTTTGATACATGTTAAAACCAACTCAACTAAAAGTTTAAGCTGATGGTTGGAGGTTTAATATTGATTTTATACACTCTAAAAATATTGGATTTGAAAATTACATTTGAATCGGATCGTGGATCGAATAGTTTTTTTTTTTTTTTTTTTTTTTTTTTTTTTTTTGGATTGGAGCAAATATGAATATACCAAGTACGGAGTAATTATAATTTACGTAGTACTCCATATGTACCAAGTAGTACTCGTTAATATTAAGTTTGTGACTGAAACACCGGTACTAAATCGCATTTTAGGAAACATTATACGGAGTAGGATTGAAGTGAAGTGGGGTATATTGACGTGTGCCTAATATTTCAATCATTTGGGTTTTCTTAATTGATTTGGATTTATGATAGAATTTGATCATGTAAATTGTGGAAGGTTATTTAATAACGATTATTATCAACTTGACGAAGTAATTTTCGTTTTTGCCTTTTAAATTAAGTCCACAAATTTAGATAGGCAAAATCATCACGGCTTTTGTTGATTTCGGAAACTGTTTTTGTTTGCAATGAACAACTTGTAGGTACAATTTTGCGGGTTTTGTTGGTACCAAACGTTATGTTGTAACAAGTATTGAACAAGTTCCATTGTTTTTCCTACCATCTGTCTCATTATTTGATGCTGATTGTTTCACATGATTACGGAGTGGTCCAAATCAACGGGGTCTTTCACTAGTTTCGTGCTAATAATTTTATTGGATTAGTAGACGGAGTAATTAATACTTCCTTCATTTCGTTTGGTTCTATACATTTGACTAAAACACGGTAATTAAGGTAGAAGAAAATTAAGTGGGGTAGACAATAGAATTACCAAACTACCCCTACTTTATTCTTTAAAAAAAGGACATTGCAAGTGGATTGGGTGGGGTATTAATGAAGGGTATATTGGTCTTTTAGTTTAATAAAATACGGACCAAAATAGAAATGTATAGAATTGATTGAAATTTCCGAAAAAAAAATATGTATATAATCAAATGGAATGGAGGAAGTAGTAGACATGATTTGTATTTTTAATGTTATTTAAAATGTTTAAATTTGATACTTCAAATTTAAGTATATTCCATTTGATTTTTGGTTATTTGTGTGCTTTTTTTATCTTGAAAATGAGAATGAATAGTTTTTTTTTTTTTTCCTTATAAAATTACAATTTCGTACTTGAAAATTGATTTGAGAAGAGGAAAATAGTTACAACACACTGATCATGTTAACCAATTTGATAAGATGTACTCCGTATATTATTACAAGGCAACAAGTACATCAATTTTAGGTTATTTTTGAAATAAAATAAAAATTAAAAAAAGGTAAAAAAAATGATTATATTCAAAGGAATACTAGTAGTTTTTTTCTACCTGTCATCAATCATTGGTGATAATATGAAAAACTATCACTTCTTTTTGGTATTATTGCCAATAATATATATGGTTAATCTTATTATTTGTACTCTGTAGGAAGTATTGTTTTTGCGAGGTATAAAGATTCGAGATAGATTTAAAATTATTGTATTATTAAAAATGAACGGTCGTAATAAGTTTGGGTATTTTCTTTTCCGCATCATTTAGGATTTAGGAAAAATTATTGTTTTAGCAACAATTACGGAGTAACTTTTACGTACAGTGAATTTCAACTCCAAATTTTGTCAAGGGGTATTATTATTCCGTATCATTTAGGAAAAATGTTTAAGTTTTGTTTCAATCAAATTTAATACGATTCATTTAGTTCGATTGTAGCTCATTTTCGAGCATGTTAAAATTCAAATTAAGCGGGTTGAGTCAAGCCATTTTAAATTCCACATACGTGTTACGGTGTTAGATCATATTGGGTGCTACACTATGGGCGAGGTTGAGTAAGGTCTGGTTATTAGGATCGAATTTGTTTTTCAAGTCCAATTGCATCGAAGTATTATCTCAACTACCATTTTATGTTTGGATTACGGAGTATTTCACAAAAATAATTCAAACTATAGAAACATGCTCAAAATAATTTGAACTATTATTTATCTCAAAATAAACCTAACTTAGACATGAAACTTCTCAAAATATAATATTGTCAAATTTTTCCTCTCAAAATAATCTAAGTTGTACGGAGTAATTCGTAATTCGACCATCAAGTAAATAGAAGAACTGTGCAAGTGATGCACTGCATGGCACAATGTCGGACACGCAACATGCAACCAAAGTCGTTAATTTATGAAGCTAAGTAATTGTGATATTGACTACGATTACAGGTCGTGTTCTGGTCAGTCGTGCCAATGCTATTAAAACGGGATCAAATAAGGTTTCTGGTGACGATATTGCTGTTAATATTCCTGTTCCAATTCCTGCCGAAAGTTTACCACAGCATCGCTTTGATGAGAAGAATGCAAAAGGTGACTGGTTATATTTTCGGAACAATTTGGTGGGGATTTGGACTCAATCTCATTGCTTACTTCATAGCATCTCATGTATGTTCTTCTTCTGTGACCATTTATCCAAATTTAATACCTGAATTTCCTTCTTCCTTTCCCATTTTCGTGTCATTGACTTATACGGAATATATAAATACAGGTTGTTGGTGGATGTTGGTACGTCCTAGCGATACAACGGGTAGCAGGATGCCTTGCTCAACAGTGCAAAAACAAGAACTGCAATGTGTCGTTGTCGTGCGCCAAGGGTCTGTGCTACCAGTTTTTTCAGCAAGTTGACACAATTGAAAGATGCGCTACCAACTCTTCAACGATCACTCGAAAGTCTTTTTGTTTGGAAGAATACGGTCCTTTCAGTTACGGAATCTATAGCTCTGCTCTTCCTGTCATTTCCAGCAACGCCATTGTTATGAAGATCCTGTATCCTATTTCCTGGGGTTTATTTCAGCTCAGGTATTCTTCACTTTCATTTACGAAAACTAGACGTAATTACGTTCAATTCATTTTGTCTAACGCACATCGCTGCATTGTGTTTCAGCACTTTTGGCAATAGTCTTACACCAACCGTGCAGTGGGCAGAAGTGATATTCTGCATGTGCCTAGTTCTTGGTGGCTTAATGCTTTTCACCCTACTCATCGGAAACATTCAGGTCAGTTAACGGTTTCAGATGATATTGTTACTTTGCCGTCTTGTTGGAGCATAACCCTGAGTTATCGCGCAGGTGTTTCTCCATACTGTCATGTCAAAGAAAAGGACAATGCAGCTGAGAAGCCGAGATATGGAATGGTGGATGAGGCGGAGACAATTACCTTCTCGGCTAAGACAAAGAGTTCGTCACTATGAAAGCCACAACTGGTTTACAACTGGAGGTGTTTCAGAGGCAGAGTTAATCAAAGACTTGCCACAAGGACTTCGGCGGGACATCAAACGTTTTCTCTGCCTTGATCTCATAAAAAAGGTAACATCTTGAATTTCAAGTAGTTTTTACTTATAAAACATTCTTGTGTGTTACTGAGAAGTTGAGAAGAGAGATTCCGATTTATCGTAACTGTAAGAGGATTTGGGTACTTCTATGACCGTCTCTGCAGGTTCCTCTCTTTCACTGCTTGGACGACCTGATTCTCGACAACATCTGTGACAGAGTCAAACCGCTGATCTACTGCAAAGATGAGAAGGTACTTGTACATTTACATTAACTAGCACTAACAAAATCACTTTTTTCATATTACTTGTATCACTGAGTATGATTCGGGGTTTTGATGGCACATAATTTGTCGAATTTGAACAATTCTTTCCTTGAAGTAATAAAAGAACACTTTCTTACTGATAAACTATGAGAAAATTTCATAATGTTATTTTTGATATAACGTTTTCCGTAGTAATTTTCTTATAAAAACACTGTTTGTCATATTAGATCCTAAGGGAAGGAGACCCTGTGCAAAGAATGGTGTTCGTTGTTCGTGGCCGAATCAAAAGCAATCAAAACCTAAGCAAAGGAATGGTTGCTACAGACATACTTGAACCAGGTTCGTTTCTGGGCGACGAGCTTATATCATGGTGTCTAAGAAGACCATTTATCCACCGCCTTCCAGCGTCCTCAGCCACATTCACGTGTCTCGAGTCAACCGATGCTTTTGGCCTTGACGCATATGATCTACGCTACATTACCGAGCATTTCAGGTACAAATTCGCCAATGATGCGCTCAAGCGAACTTTGAGGTACTATTCTTCCAACTGGAGGACTTGGGCTGCCGTGAACATACAATTTGCTTGGCGGCGTTATATGAAGAGAACTCGTGGTTCAATGACTCGTACGACATCCCAGAATGGTGATGCTGAGAAACGGCTACTTCAGTTTGCTGCTATGTTCATGTCGTTTAGGCCACACGATCATCTTGACTAGAAGTGATCATCTGGTTTGCGGTTTTGTTGTTGATGAGTGTTAATTGCAACATTTGCATCATAAGGCATATCGCCTCTACATTCTATACTTCGTCTCTTATCATGAACTGCCAAGTTATTCTTTCAATAATCGCATTCGCGAACATTGTTCTCATTTTAAACATATTGTGATTCATAGGTGATATCAATAGATGTTATTCATGGTAAGGGCCACTTTCTGATCATTGAATTAATGTTAGTCTTATGTGAAAAGTTCAGATTGAAGCGCCGATATGTCACTATTTTTTCTTTTTGGATAATAGGTCAAAAGGGCCTTAACTTTTCATTCCTTGACGATCAGTAGAGACGGAGTGTCGGACATGGGTCGGGAAATTAGCACCCCACATACACCTAGTTGTGGTGCGTAGTACGACGTGAGCTACATCTTGGGCTACTTTATCCTCACTCTCCATAAATTATAAGCACTGATAGAACAAAAAGGACAGAGAGCGTCAGTAACCCCGTCGTAATCACCATGATGTTGCCGTGAAAAATTTCAGTGCTTCGCTCAGTTACGGTTATGCACTTATGCAGCGGTAAATTCCGTTTATTGCCTAAAAACACATCTTCATCCACTGTCTACTAACTACGGAGTACATATTACATAATTGGGTATTATTAGTATACAAAAAACAATAATCTTTGTTTGTGTTAGAGGTGTTGCAATGCCAATACAACAAAGGGTATGGAAGATTTGAAATTGTAACCTATTGCCCACAATGCCTCCATCCTAATCACTAGACTCGACTAGACTATAAATATCTTCCGTTGTTTACAAAGAACAAAATTGAATATCAAAGTTTTGGTGTTGGGAAAGACAGCCGCCTATTTGCATATTCGTGGGCAACGCTGACGGCTGTTTTACTGTGACGTAGATAAAATTCCGCTAGTAAGATTTGACGTTCCTTCGGAGTCAAATCACCATGCGAGCCCTGGACACAAAGAAGGAACTACACTTAGTAAACTATACAGCTACATTGCCTACGTAGTCTTAATTCGAGATATCATTTGATTTATTACTAAAAAATACTCCGTAGTAGAATTTCAATTTATCAAAACAGCCTAAAAAAATACTCCGTAGTAGAATTTCCCCACTTGGCCACCGCAGCCCCGTCGGGGGTGGCTTACATGGTACATGTGGTGGTGCGGGAATGCATGTGCCCGGGGGGACTCAACCCCCTCGTCATTAAAAAATAAATAAATTAAAAAAAAAAAAAAAAAAAAAAAAAGCCTAATATCATATATACAGTACTCCGTAATGACTTCTACAAAGCATCATTATGGGAAAATTTCAGTTGAAGTTGGCATTGTTTGATTATGAAGTGAAACAATGGCAATATAGATTTCGACGACTATAGTGTAGTAGCAAGATTAATGAACTTAAGTGACATGTTAAAACAACACACAACACAGTTTTCTCACCAGGCGGGATATTCGGTCACGAACAGCTTGATGCATAAGTATCCCAGCAGCTACCGAAACATTGAAAGAATCGACCATACCGTTCATTGGAATACTGCAATGCAAATCCGACAATGCTAGTGCTTCTTCACTAACGCCGCTGTAAAATGTACAAAGTAAAATCATACATTAGCTAACTAATTGTACTTCTTGATACTTCGGAATAATTTTAGCATGAACTACGAAACAGCAGTACATATACTCACAAAACGAGTACTTATATCTAGCAGGCTAACTTCAAGACTTTGACATGATTGACCACCATTTGTTTTAAGATTAAAAGCAAGAAAGATGCACCCAACCACAGCAAATATATGTTCTAACAAGGCCCGTGTTAAGAGGTTAAATGTGTAATGTGGTAAACTATTGTTATTGTAACTTCAAGCAGATCTAACTACCATATACGAAGCCAGCACTTACATCGTCAGTAGTTGTTCGTCCACGCAACCAGATAGAGAACAAACAAGTTTAACTGAACCATAAACGAGATACTCAAACACTGGTCATCCACCCAAAAAACTAACTTGACTAGAAATCAATACCATGATTTACAAGCTCATGATACTTTTCTTTTTTTGTCCATGAACAATATGAGACGTGGCAACAGATGGAAAAAATCTGTGAAACAAGTGCTTAGTAGAACAATCTGAGAAACAGGTAAAGGATAGTAGAGAATGAACTTGTAATTTTATTCTTTTTCTAGAAAGACTAAGCCAACACAAATCATTTTGGAGCGAAGGTTAATTGTTGTTGATTGCATATGGTCCAAACCACAGTGTGTCCTTGTTTTCTATAAAAAGACGGCGAAATCTCTATTGAAGGCAATGCAGGGGCAAAAGTTGGAGAATCGAATACCTTTTGAGCAAATTACGAAAGCTCAATGATGATTCTTTTTGCTTATGAGATACAATTAGGAGCAAGGCGTTGGTTGGGCCATTTTGATAAAAGTATCATTGATAAAGAGGGGCTTCTCAGATTAGTTATTAAAGAGAATGTTCATGACTCCCGGTGAGAGTGACAATTGAGAAGCTAAGTAGTAGCAAACTTTAAAATTGTTATCTAGAATACCGGTTACAACTTTCAATACTAAAGTCTAAACCTGGCTCAAATTTTGGAAACTATGGCTATTACTTCACAATCACTAAGCCCCAAAATATTAATCAACCAAACAATTCACAACAACAATTTCTCCATCAATCAATCACCAACGTCACCCTCTCTCATATCCATTAGCAAACCCTCTCTCACCGTCACCAGTCTCTTTGCACCACTCAAAGCACCCTCACGCTTCCCCACTACCCTGAACACCTTTCCTAGCCCCTGATTAGATGTACCTTCGTAACCAGCTAAGTCTTCCCTGCACACTATTCACGTCGGACATGCAACACACTCGTAAACTTTAGTGTCGCACAAGAATAGCAAAGAACAAGACTTGTCAAATTCAATGAAACACCACCAAAGGGGTACCAAAACCATCTCTAGAAACATGCAACACGAGATATATCACCCAATAGTTTGAACCATAGTCAAAGCTAGGCAGAGGCAAATATACAATAGAGTTACAGATACACATAGTGCACACACAACAAATGACCAAGCAATGATTACCTATTCTCATTCCCGACAACAATGGCAGTTGGGCACGACCAATCCATGTCATATATAGAAACCTGTGGGTTATAACAGAAGAAAGATAAGGAAAACACACGAGTTAAAACAGTCGGAATACTAGATGAGACAGCAGCTTTGCAGGGCAGTGCTTGCTTAAATTGGGAACATCTTTACTGTGACAGTCATACAATGTAATCCATCCCTTGAAAAAAACAAAGTTATTTCAGGCATAATCAGCAAGGATGCGGAGCTTACTGTATCCTTCCCTAAATGGGCAGTGGCAATCCTATATCCACGAGATTTAAGAACAGTAAAGCATTCACGAGAGGAATTCCAAGCTTCAATATCCAGCCACTTTTCTGAGCCCATACTTATGTGACGATTTTCTCTGAACCTGAGTACACGAAAGCAAACTATTTTCAGAAACTTATACATCTAGACGATTTTCTCTGAACCTAGGTACACAAAAGCAAACCATTATAAGAAACAAATACACCTACTCCGTACAAGACAATACCATAAGGCAATTAGAAAAACATGCGTGGAGATATTGTAAGCCCTATTTGCACCTAAACACTTTTCTTCAATTCTTGTTAAGGTATTGTGACAGCAAATCATAAAGAAAGCTTTTCAGTAAAAGAAAAAAAGAAAAAAAAAAATACAAACTATGAAAGATATAATTTAATAATTTCTCGATTACAAACTCTTATTTAAGAATGCAGACGTACAAATAATTTTGAAGATTTTTTATGTTCACAGGTAATAATATCAAATACTTCAATGCAGACATGAGAGTTAGTACATTACTCTGCACAGGTCCACCAAGACATTCATCAGAAGTAGGGCTACAAGAAATACAGCTTCGCAAACCATATGTAATCCCATACAATACATCCTCATTATCCAAAGTGGAAGACAGCAATGCAACAAAATTTGAAATCTTCATGACAAGTTTAACCAAATATCCCTTCAGAGTTTCAATTGTCTATCAGGTTACAGAATACAGATACAATCAAATCTACATAGTTAATAGATATCCACGAATTATTCTATAAACAAGGAGCCCTAAAAGCCACAAAACAATCACCAATTTACCACTTATCAAACAGAAAAACAATCACCTAATACACCATTTTCATATTTTAGATAGCACAGCTGTGACTTCAGCTCTACTGTAGAGCTTTTATCAGCACTCCAAGATCAACATTAGATTGATGCAGTGAAACTTTGACATCACGTAGCATCAAGCATTCAGATTTAATTTGACCCGAATGACCAGATTCCGCAGCAAATTCGGTATCTAATACTTCAATTGTATGACCACATTTCTTCCGATCTGCCAGCATTAAAATATAGTAATATACCAAATCCATTTGTTTTGAAATTCGAATACATGATTTTCATGGCTTAACAAATTAAGCACATTGATTAAAGCAAATAGTCACACTGCAAAGTAACACTACAAAACGATCCAAAATCCAAAATTAGAAATCAAGACCTCTCCCAAATAACCGTAAACAACATATAAAAAACACAAGTGCAAAATTTAGGAACCAAAACCTAACTGACAACACATGTACATGAATAAAAAGCCCAAAACATGGAAGGCAAATTAATCAAATGCGCAGCATCACCTCCAAAAGTTGAAGAGTTCTACAAAAACCATCATAGAACACAACATGTCTTTAGGTAATGCCAGCACTCAACACACGGTAATACAGGAAATTCCAATGGTTCACCGAAAGGACTTGCTTGTAATTTTGCCAAATTACCAAGCAATTTGCTTACCATTGAAGTAGTGAAAATATAATCGGGTTGAAAGCAATCGTAGCTCTACCAAGCTACTAGCTTGGAATTAGGTGTCTTGTTTTCGATTGGATGATGAAAGTGTTGTGGGATCATACAAACTACAAAGTTTAGACATGTCACTTGAAAAGTTGACAAAACAATGTAAGCTACAAAGACCATTGGAGTAAAACGCATAATTCTTTGTAACTAATTAACCACGAACTTCAAAGCTTAGACATGTCGTGAACAATAGAAAACCGAAAACAAGCACGACAAGTACAAAATTAGGTCAGATTTCAAAGCAAAAGCAGAAAAACAGGCAACAAATAGAAGGCACCATTCCACCTCAACAAAACGAAGAGTAGCACAACCTTTTGGAAGCATCGCAGGAGACGACATGAACAGACTGAAACCCAAGGGCATCAGCAGAACGAAAAGCAGCCGAAACATTTCCGAAATCAGTTAAACCTTCAACCACAAGACAAACACCATAACTCCGATTCATCGCCACGCTTTTAAACCTCTCTTTTCTGGAATCTAGTATACACGGTTCAATAGCCTCAGCAACCTCTTCACTCGTCAGAAAACCACCATCAACGGTCCTAAACCTATCAAGGTACGGAAACCAACGGCCTTGATTCACCGACGAAGACGAAGAAGAAGAAGAAGAAGAAGTCCTCTCCATTTTCATCAATGTTGAGATTTTGTCTTTGCTTTTCGGGGACAGAATCTGCTCAACCGTGTCACTGCACAAGTCGTCATCATCATCATTACTATCATCTTCTTGTTCTTGTTTTTCTAGTAGAGGTTTGGTGTTGAGGGCCGTTGAACTGCATCGTAAATTGCGCGCTTTCAATCTGAAACCTGGAATTTTAAAACTACAATTTTAGACCAGAATGTTGTTGAGTTGTATGCATATAACGGTCTTACCAAAAAAAATCAGTGGAGAAGTAGGAAAGAGAGAGAGAGAGAGAGAGAGAGAGTAGTACGGAGAGGAAGAGAGGGGGAAGAGGAGGAGGAGGAGTGAGGGAAGTAGGGAGGGGAGAGAGAGGAGAAAACAGAGGTGCGGGCTAGAGTTGAGCGCATCATTCTTGTTTTGAGTGACTATGTGATGTGATGTGATAAATGTGGTCTATTTAGGCACATACTGTTTTTGTGCTGCCATAGATAAACAAGTTTTTTGGGGATACATTTTGATATATTTAGTCGTTTTTAGGAATCACAATTTGTCACTTTCCCGATAACTTTCGACTCCACCAGGCCCGTCTAACAGGGTGGGCTGGGTGGGCGACGGAATTGGACCTCCATTTTAATGGGGCCTCAATTCAAAAAGTCAGTATTATGCTTATATAATGTGAAAGGCGCAAATTTTCACTATTATTGTGATAGTGGCATAGTGCTAAGCGACATACTTTGAGGGCTTGAGGCCCATTTGCAGTGACAGATCGCGGGTTCGATCCACTATAGGCCTACTATTTTCAACTTTTTTTTTCCCCTTTGTGGGTAGCAATATATGGATTCCTTTTCATTGTTTAATTGTTTAACACTTCCGCACTTCAGTACTTATTTTGTTCCCAAATTAAAAATAGGTTGTCAAAACAAAATCAATTTGAAAAAATATTTAGGTGAATTAATTTCAACCTATTTTGAGTAAGTTATCCTCTAGGTTAACACGGCTTTACAGAAAAATAATTTTACTTTTTAGTAATTTTTTCAAGTCTTCTGGTGCATAAGCGTTTATTACGTACAACAAAAAATACGAGTTAGACTAACCCATATTAATTTATTTAAACTCATATAATTTTTTAAGTATGCATTTATTTGCGATTGTAACTATGAAATTGATATGTTTACTCTATATATTACTTCTCACAAAATAATAATTTAACATGTAAATACGATTATAAGATAAAATATATTATTTTTCTCTCAATGAGTTCATCCTAAATATACAAAGTTTTCATGTTAAATTTTTTTTGGTACTGAGTACATGTTTTTGTGACATTGTTACAAAAATTGATATTAAATTGGTATTACATTTTATATTTTTTTAGGGTTTTTCTACGGTGTACCCTCCAACTTTTTTGTTTTCTATCGTATACCCCTATTTTTTTTTCACTTACACGGTGTACCCTCAAACTTCATTATCCATTACCATGACCTAAAGTTACTTAACCATTAATTAAACACTAACACCGTTACATTAAGTTCTCATTTCTCCCTCTTTTTTAATATTTCCTTCTAAATTTATGAATTTCAAATATTCATGATTATTTTACGATAAAGTAAATCAATAAAGTTTATGACTTTTAACAACAATTTAAAAAAAAATTATATACTATAGAAAAAAAAAAGAATAAGGATGAAAAATAGTGGAAAATTAGAAAAAAGAAGGGGATATTTCATAATTTTAAAAGGAAAACATAAAAAATAGAAAAAAATAGGAGTTTATTCTAACGGTGTTAGTATTTAGTTAACAGTTTAGTGACTTTAGGTCATCTTATAGAATGAGTAATGAAGTTCAAGGGTACACGGTATAAGGAAAAAAAATAGGGGTACACAATAGAAAACCAAAAACTTGGAGGGTACACCGTAGAAAAATCCCTTTTTTTTTTTTTTTTCCTTCATGTTTAAAGATTGGTTAATTGACTTTTGCTTGCAAGTATTAATCATTTCAACGTAACGACCCCGATTATAAATTCAAAAGAAATAAAAAACTGATACCAAATTGCTATTACATTGTTAGATTAATAGATTTAGAAGAATTGCGTATACAAAAATATTATAAGGGCCTCTATATAAAGTTTTGCACTGGGCCTCCAAATATTATGAGACGGCCCTGGACTCGACTCCTGGAACTAATTTAAACTGATCTACTCCCGTGTATGTTATAAACTTGTTATTGACGATATTGATCAGTGGCACAATTTTTAGGGTAGTGATTTTCTGTATACGGATTTTACTCCCGTTGTATACTATTTTCACTTGATTTTCCAACTATACCCTTTTTACTCTCACAATATACAAAAAAAAAAAAAAATTAAAAAAAATAAAACAACAATGAATCGATAAACTACTCCTGCCACCACCACCTTCGGCCACCACCGAGATCGACCACCACCATACCGGTCGCCCACCACGCCGGAGTTCACCGCCGGCTACACATGGCGGTCCCACCCTCGCCGGTGACCGGTCTTACCTAGTGACCCACTGTGGAACCCGGGATCGAGGGGATCCAACTCGGCGTCTTGCATAAGGGCGCTTAAAGTTGAAAAGATTAAGTTAGAAAAACCTTTAAAACTGTTTTGGAGTCGCCACCTAATTATCGCGGAAATTAGGAACTTGCTAACATGTCCTAAGCTATAGAACACGTCATAGATTTTGGAGCACGCCGACACCCCTAGATCTAAGGTGTATAAAACCAGGTGGATTCGGGGTGAGGGTACTTATCTAAAGATTAATTCCGGTAATGATTTATGAAAACCTTTTAGAAAAGCCTATTTTAGAAAATAGCTTCTCCTAGCCTTAGAACAATCCGTGTTTAAGATATTTGAGTTTTTGTTATCGCTACGTACAAGTGCGAAAAAGTTTGTGAAAGAGTGCATGCATATGCAAAAAGATTGTTTAAAACCCTCAGTTTAGCATGCTTAACTTGTTAACGAAAACGGTTCAGTTAATGTCGAATTCATTGTTAACTTTGTTTCAATGCATAAATAAGAAGATTGCGTGGTTACCAAGCGGATTATCGTTGTTCGACGGCTTAGTGGGTTGTGATGGCTTGTTGAGCTTTCCTTGATCAATAAGATCTTGGATAGCGTTCTTAAGCCTGAAGCAATTCTCGGTGTCATGCCCTTTGCCTCGGTGGTATGCACAGAAGGCGTTGGGGTTCCAAGATTTGGGTTTCTTGTCTTCGAGCGGCTCGCTAGTAGCCCCGATCGGTTGTAGGTAGTTCTTTTCGACCAACCTTTGAAATGCCTTGGAGTAAGACATGAAGAGGGGGTCAAAGCTTCTTTTGGCCTTAGGAGGTGTCGATAAAGTAGTTGCAAAGGCATCAAGGCTATCATCGTCAAGATTGCCTACGGTGCGATTCTCCTCGTTTTTGACTGCGCGAGAAGACTTGGAAGAGCTACCTTGATAGGCATGGCCGGTGTATTTGGCCATTGTGCCGGTTCTAAGATCGTCCTCGATCTGAGTACCGACCTTGGTTAGCTCCTTGAAGTTCTAGATGTTGTTGTACCTCATGTAAAATTGATACACGGGTCGCAGGTTGTTTATGAACTTCGGCACGAGTTCGTCCTCACGAAGGCGATTCGGAATTTGTGCACTCAGCTTTTTTCACCGGGTAAGGTAGTCGGTGAAACCTTCATTGTTCTTTTGAGCAAGGACTTCTAGAGTACGGATCGAGACTTGGGTGTCCTCATTGTCTCGATATTGTCGATTGAACTCGACTGTGAGTTCTTCAAAAGTAGGGACCCGTTGTGGGTCAAGTGAGTAGAACCATGTCTTCGGCACTGCTGCTAGAGAGTGCGGGAAGAGAGTAAGCCAATGCTTAGAATCGACCCCCTTTATGGCCATTTGAGACTTGAAAGCTCGGATGTGAATGATCGGGCTTTCATGTCCTTGGAAGATAGGGAGGTTACTGAGGGCGAGTTTGTTAGGAAGCTCGTCCTTGATGCTTGTACGCACGTTTTCATTCTCCTTATGAATGGAGTAAGTGCTCGAGACATAGAGTCTTTCCTCCACGGCTTGGAGTTTCTTAGTGTGCCTGTCCGCCTCTTCCTTGATCTTTTGTTACATACGTTCCACCTCAGTTCTATGGTGGATTAGTAAGTGGTCAAGATCTTCGGTCAGCTTGGTGACTTGTTCACGGAGTGCGTTAACTTCGTCATTGCCGGCCATTTTGCAGGTGTAGGTTCGTTTTTTGTATGGGATGACTATGCGATTCTTAGTACGACGAGTATCCAGCTAAGACCTGCATTTCACTTTTTATATTAGTGACACGACCAGACCCACTAGACTCAACGTATTTTAAGCGTTCATTTTTAGCTCATTTTTTCGTTTAGAAAGACCTTTTAAGCTTGAAAAAGGAGATTTCGTCGAACTAGTATCGGCGATTTGCCGAGGTGAGCTCGAGTTCGGATTGTAAGTTTATATCGGTATATAGACCTTTAAAAACACAGGATTATAATGAAACTTATTCTATATGATTAATAGTCATAAAAGAAATTGCATAAATAAACATAAGATTAAGAAAACAACCTTTAGTCCTTGCTTAATGGCCTAAGATTGAATATCAAGAAGCTTGATATCTCCTAAAAGTTGCACCCAAGATTGCTTAAGATATGCCCTTAGTTCTTGCTAGAAAACTTTAGAGAGAAGAAAACTGATTTTCTAAATTTTGTGTGTGAATTATGATCAATGAATTAGTGTATAAAGATGAGCCAAAACTCCCCTTATATACACTATAAATTTCGGCCTCCATGAAGCTTTTGGGGAGTAATTTTTGCTTTCCAAAAATCACTTTCCAAAAACCAATTCCTTGTTGACCAAGGAGTCAAAAGAGCAATAAGGCTCTTTCCTAGAGGTTTCCTTAGCTTTTTAATATAATATAATATTACTAGTGTCATAAATATGATCCACTATAATATATCATTAAATTATTAATATCCTCATATTTATAATTTTCTAATTAATTATAACAGTTTATGATTAATTAGCCTATATTATATTCAATAATTAAATATAACATTTTATATTCAATTTACGAATTACATTTAATTCGTCTTAGCTAATATCATTTAATCCTTATTAAATGGCCGTATCATTTATCACACACTTGACTAACATTTTAGTCAAAAACACCGACTAACCTTTTAGTCTTTTTGTAAGGCATCAATATGATTAATTTCTCAAATAATCACATTTCTTAAACAAATCCTTTAGGTGTGACTTTTTAGGGACCAGTTGATCACCGCCATCTGTATGACAATAACGTCAAACTTATCTAGCAAGCCAACCGTTATTGATAAACGTTAATCAACCGATTGCATACAAAATGTACCCTGTGTACCTTGAGAGGTTTATTTATGTTATTGCACTAACTGTGGAGGACACTAACTCCAACAATCTCCCATTTGTCCGTACAAGTGTAGGTGCGATAACCGATTCTCATATCCATAATAAATTTCTCCCACTCAATGTAAACCAATTTGCAAAGTCCGTACTTTCAAAGGTCGTAGTTCACAAGTGATCAGAATCAAGAGTGGTTTCCCCGACTAGAGAGTAACTTAACTGATAAACGAATCAATATTCGAACATGGCCATGCATTTTCGATTCTGACTCCTCGAGTGGCCCTGAGAAAAAGTATTATAACTTCGATAGAAGTTGGATATTTCATGACTTCGAATCCTGCAGATGTAAGCGCTGAAGATGAAATGACCCAAAGTAAAAATCTACTTGGCCTCCTGTTACGGTCGGCCAGTGAGAAAGAAACCAAAGTCACCCAAAATGCGCCTTAATCTCAAGAGGCGATCGATAGTCAAAAGAATCGACTCTAGGAACACTATGGATGTCCTATCCACGACCGGCACCTAATGTTACGAAACATTTAGGACTCCATGTAGTCGTCTCAAAATTGTCCTGCGCGTTTTCAGTAATCCCGCATCTGTGATCGATCAGTCAACACTTTGACTTATGGCTCGTTGAACCCACCATCAATCGACGTCACAAAATAAGCGCCAGAGTTATCGGCTCGTGTGGCGATCACGGACCCAAACAAAATATAAAGCAATTGATTCACTTTGAGGTGTTCAACGTTGTGCACAACCTCATGAAAAACAATATATAAAACAAAGCGATGATTTTATTAGAAGTTTTAGGAAAAATACACGTGTTTAATCCATACAAACAACTAATACAACTCGGGAACACGCTTAATTCCCATGGATTTAACGTGCCCTTCATGCTTATCTTGTCTCAGCGGCTTAGTGAGAGGATGCGCTATGTTATCATCCGTAGCAATCTTGTCAATCACTATCTCCTTACGCTCCACGTAATCTCGGATCATGTGAGCCTTCCTTTGCACATGCCGAGACTTGTTCTTTGGACTTGACTCCTTCGCTTGGAAGATGGCACCACTATTGTCGCAATAGATGGTGATCGGGTCATTCGAACTTGGAACTACAGTTAGTCCTTGCAAGAACTGCCGCATCCATATAGCTTCCTTCGCGACCTCACGAGCGACATAGTACTCGGACTTCGATCGTTGAATCTGCTATAACTGTTTGTTTGGAGCTTTTCCAGCTGACCGCAGCGTCATTAAGAGTAAAAACGAATCCAGATTGAGATTTCGAGTCATCTCGATCCGTTTGGAAACTAGCATCTGCGTAACCGATTGCGCATAGCTCATTGTCTCCTCCATAAGTCAATACCCAATCTTTAGTCCTCCGTAGGTACTTAAGAATGTTCTTGACGGCCATCCAGTGTGCTTCACCTGGATTGCCTTGGTATCGGCTCGTCATACTCAATGCGTATGCCACGTCTGGACGTGTGCATATCATGGCATACATGATCGATCCTATAGCTGATGCATATGGAATCCGACTCATGCGCTCGACCTCTTCCGATATCTTTGGTGCTTGAGCTTTACTCAAATGCACTCCAGAGATCATTGGAAGGTTCCTCTTCTTGGAGTTGGTCATGCTGAACCTCTTAAGAATCTTATCTATATAAGACTCCTGACTGAGGGATAACATCCGTCGTGATCTATCTCTATAGATACGGAGCCCCAAAATGCGTTGTGCCTCACCCAGATCTTTCATCTGGAAATGGTTCTTTAACCATACTTTTACCGAAGTTAAGAGAGGTATGTCATTCCCAATCAAGAGTATGTCATCGACGTACAGTATTAGGAAGACAATCTTGCTCCCACTCGACTTGATATATAGGCATGGTTCCTCGACCGATCGAGCGAATCCATTCTCCTTTATCACTTGGTCGAAGCGATGATTCCAACTCCGTGAAGCTTGCTTAAGTCCATAGATGGAACGCTTAAGCTAGCAAACCTTCTTAGGATCTTTAGGATCGATGTAACCTTCGGGTTGTACCATGTACAACTAACTCCTCCTCCAAATAACCGTTTAAGAAGGCGGTTTTCACATCCATTTGCCATATTTCATAGTCATGAAATGCGGCAATCGCTAAGAGAATCCGAATGGAACGAAGCATGACTACGGGTGCAAAGATCTTATCATAGTGCAACCCTTGCACTTGAGTGAAACCCTTTGCCACTAGTCGTGCCTTGTATATGTGTGGTTGTCCTTCTACAGATCGCTTTATCTTGTAAAGCCATTTGCACTGAAGAGGCCTAGCCTTATCAGGTAAGTCAACCAGATCCCATACATCGTTCTCGTACATAGAGTCCATCTCGGATTGCATGGCTTCTTGCTATAGCTTTGAGTCAGAACACGTCATGGCACCTTTATAGGTTACGGGTTCGTTACTCTCAAGGAGTAAAACGTCGTCTCTCCCATTCTCCTCAACCATACCGATGTATCTATCTAGAGGAATGGAGAGTCTACCCGACCTTCTGGGTTCCAAGGGAATATTAACCGCAGCAGACGAAGAAGGAACAGTTTCCTCCATTGGTTGCTCGGTTGTTGGTTCAGGAATCTCCGACAGATCGAAGGTTCTATTACTTCTCTTGTCTTCGAGAAACTCTTTCTCTAAGAACTTCGCACTAGCCGCAACAAAAACTCGGTGTTCGGTAGGCGAATAGAAGTAATGACCAAACATTCCTTTTGGATAACCAATAAAGTATGTCTTGACCGATCGCGGGCCGAGCTTATCCTCGTGTCTCCACTTGACATAAGCCTCGCACCCCCAAACCCGAATAAAGGACAAGTTATGGACCGTTCCCTTCCATAGCTCGTATGGAGTCTTGTCAACAGCTTTAGTCGGACTTCGGTTTAGTATAAGAGCATCTGACAAAATAGCATAGCCCCATAACGAGTCAGGTACAACCGTGTGACTCATCATGGATCGAACCATATCAAGTAATGTTCGATTCCTGCGTTAGGACACACCATTCAGTTGTGGTGTTCCGGGTGGAGTTAATTGCAGTACTATCCCGCGGTCTTTCAGGTGTTGATCAAACTCCGTTGAAAGATATTCGCCACCACGATCTGAACGTAGTGCTTTTATCATTCTATCCAGTTGGTTCTCAACCATATTCTGGAATTCCTTGAACTTGTCGAAGGACTCACTTTTATGCTTCATTAAGTAGACATAACCATATCTACTCAAATCGTCCGTGAAAGTGATAAAATACCTATAGCCATCTCTAGCGTTGATTGACATAGGTCCGCACACATCAGTATGTATGAGTCCTAATAGGTCAGCAGCGCGCATTCCAACACCTTTGAAGGAAATTCGAGACATTTTGCCTATAAGACATGATTCACACGTGCCAAAAGTTTCATAGTCAAATGGGGCGATTGTCCCATTATCAATGAGCTTTTTCACGCGTTTTTCATTTATGTGTCCCATACGGCAATGTCATAGATAGGTTTGATCTTTGTCACCAACCTTTGCTTTCTTGTTACTCACATGCATGATTTCTGTGGTTTGATCTAAAACATAAATTCCGTTCATGGAAACAGCTTTACCATAAATCATTTCATTCAAAAAGAAAATACAGCTATTATTCTTTATTAAAAATGAAAATTCTTCTTTTATCAAGAACGGATAAAGAAATAATGTTTTTGGATAAACTTGGTACATAGTAACAGTTATTCAGAAATAACTCAAATCCGCTCGGGAGTTGGATTACATATGTTCTCTTGAAGCAGCGTGACTCTTGCTCCATTCCCCACTCGCAGGTCTACATCACCTCTTGCCAGAGTTTTGATACTTCTTAGGCCCTGCAAATGATTGCACAGATGAGAACCACAACTGTAGATACCCAAATCTGTACCTCCCGCCAAAAACCCAGTGATGTAACAATGGACTTTTATTGCATGCTTTTATGTTGACTTAAATGATCCTAACTATGACGAATTCAAGTTTCAATGTTTTAAAATGCAAATGAGGTTTCTTTATGGGTCATCACTCTTAGTGTCCTTAGGTCTAGAGTCTAGCTTGTCTCAAGTTCAGTCTGTCGGCATCTGACACCCCTTTTTAAACACATAGTCTAATTGATCCTCTTACATTAACAAGGTTCAATTCGATCCTCCTAAATCCCTAAGTTTAGGCCCGGTCACTAAAACCACCTTTTAGGACTAGCAAACACCCGAGACAACCTCACGGAATGTCTTATTTCACAAAATGCTACAAAATGCACCCCTTTACATTTTCAGGGCTCGGGCCCAAAACCGAGCCCAGACCCATCCTTGGCCCGCTTCCCTAGGCCCAAGAACTCACCCACCTAAACCCTAGAAGATCATATATGGTCTACTTGGAGCACAAGAAAAGAGATAACAAAAGATATTGTCGAAATATCTCAAAGATATTACAAATCGGATTAAGGAAATACGAAGATAGAAAATCTTGCCCGCCTGCCAAATCGCATAAAGCCTTGCGATTTACCTTCCAAATCGCAACAGGGCTTGCGATTTCCCTTCCTAATCGCATGATCTATTGCGATTCTGACTGCCGGTTTTATCCTCTAGGTTTCCTAAATCCCTACGACAATTCTACTATAAATACAACCCTTTGCTCGACCATTCAACATAAGTTTTTCACACAAGATAAACTCCTCTCCTCTCAACCTTTCTTCCTAGGTTTTAGCACACTCACATATACACACAATTTCAGAATACAATTCACACAACTCTCTCTCAAAGCCTCACGCATAAACATCCTTTGAATTCTTCATTTTCCTAGTGTTGGATTCTTCCCTTTGAAGCGAAGCGCTGCCGGTTTCCTGACTCGAGACAGGTAATACTTAATCCTACCATGGATTAAGGTCTTTCTTTACTTCTTAGACTAGCAAGGGCCTACATTAGGCTCACCCCGACTTTGATGCAGTGCACTTTTCATAAGGCGGCCATGCACCTCGAATACACACCCTATTCGTAACACCTTTCCAAAGTCGCATAAACAACTGACCTCTATAAAATAAATCAATGGCTAATTGAACTTTATTTTATTGCATGCATTTAGCAAATCCTCTTATTGCATCTAAATCACTTATAAAGAATTCGTCATTAAACTGAACTGTTTTCGTTAACAAGTTAAGCGTGCTTAACTGAGGGTTTTAAACAATCTCTTTTGCATTCTTTTTACATTCATATCGCACTTGTACGTAGCGAATTACTTAGGCTCATGTATCATTCTTTGCATTGTTCTCAAGTCTAGTAGAGGCTATCTTTTGATAGGCTTTTCCAAAAGATCTTTCATAAAAACATTATTTTGATTTATACTTTAGAAAAGTACCCTCACCCGAATCCGAATCTGGTTTCACAATAGCCTTAGACGGATGGGTGTCGACGTGCCTTGAACTCTAAGACGTGTCTTTGAGCATGAGGACACGGAGGCGGGTTCTAAATTTCCCTCATAATTTAGTGGCGGCTCCAAAACAGTTTTTAAAGGTTTTTTATACTTAATCTTTTTAACTTTACGCCCTTAGCAAGACGTCGAGTGGTTCCATGTCTGATCCCGGTACCTACAGTTGGCGACTCCGCTGGGGATAGGTTTTATTTTTAAAACTAAAATTTTCTTTTTAAAAATAAAAATGAGACTTGAACGACTTGAGAACAATCAACATACATGAGCTAAGCATATCCGTTAGAGTCGAATCTAGTCGGATTCACACACGAATACCCCGAGAGGTGGTTCCAAACACAGGCATCGTCCATTCGACGAGGCACGTACTAGACTAACCTTCCTCTCACCCCTCCACGGCTTGCCGTAGCAAACTGGTTTGACCGCCCCAGGGCTTCCTTCGTATCCTACACGTTATACTGTGTGGGCGAAGGGCTAAAAGCACCTGCCAAAGCGTACTCAAATCAGTTGGAGGCGTACGAGACTTGACCCAACGACCAAGAGTCATACGTACGAGTGCGAGGCTATACAATATAGTCTTTTTCAAAATTCATTTGCATTGCATATCTTCAAAAACTCATTCAAAATTTTCAAGGTATAAATGAACCTAACATCTAACATTTTACAACTAACATCTAACATTTTACAACTAACATACATCTAACATTTTACAACTAACATCTAACATTTTACAACTAACGTCTAACATTTTACAACTAATTAACATTTTGCAACTAACTTTTTACAACTAACATCTAACAAACAAAACTCTCGCGAACTTTTGAAATGAACATTTTTCAAATTTCCTTTTTACACAACTATCAAAACCCGAGTCAAGGTTTACAACCCGAGCTCGTGGATTTTCTCTCACAAAATTTTGAAATAAACATCTTTCAAAACTCCATTTTGCAAAAACAAGTCAAAACCCGAGCAAGCTTCAAAACCCTAGCTCGTGGACTTTATTCCTTAGGT
The DNA here is from genome assembly GCA_023091065.1 of Dianthus caryophyllus. Classification (NCBI taxonomy): domain Eukaryota; kingdom Viridiplantae; phylum Streptophyta; class Magnoliopsida; order Caryophyllales; family Caryophyllaceae; genus Dianthus; species Dianthus caryophyllus. The sequence continues at coordinate 20,075,012 of CM041524.1, read as the reverse complement.
CACACAACCTCACGTTCCCAAAGCCTTTGAAAACATAAATGGATTAAATAACCCATGGTTATCCTAACCCATTTATCGCGTGCTTTTTCACGAAGCACAACCCAAGAATTAGAACACATTCTTGGTGAGTTTTTCAAAGCAAACTCACGACCCTTGGCCTTTTCGAACCTTTCTAAACAAGATCTTTTCAAACGACTCATTGTCAAACCAGCCTAGTAAGTAGCATCCCTCGCCAAACCCAAGAATGGCCAAGCCCAATCTTGTGGATTCTAACATCGGATCGAACGGCTCAAACCACCTCGATCCATTTCTCCCTTGACAAAATCCATGTGGACGAGCAAGCTCGTCCTCATCGCATTTTGACACCATCGACTCAAATAGCTTAAACGCCATTTCGAGCATCCACCAATAGGATCTTAGCAACACACCGTTAACATAAACTTCTAGCATTCCATCACCAAACATCGTCGAGCATGAAACGTTTTAAAACATTTCTAGCTCAAAATCGGTCGCACAACTCGCGGTCATCACAACCCTTTTATCACAAAACTCTTTTCAAACCCAAGGATGTCAGCCCATTCTCGAGGAATTTCACAAAAACGAATATAACGGCGCAGGGCCTTTTCCTTTTTATACCTCTTTCAAAATAAGCATTTCTCGAAAGTTTTCACTAACCCAAAACCTTCTAGGATCAGGCTTTCCTCTTTTCGCAAAAGCACAAAACCCGAGAATTGTAAACTCAATCCCGATGACTTTTGATGTCGGACCAAGTGGCTCTAGCCACTTCGGTTTAAATCTTCCTTAAGTAAATGCATGAAAACGGGCACTACCATTTCCATCGCATTTTCAAAGCACCCTCGATTCGAGTAGCTCATAACTACCTCGGATCGATCTTACGACATCTCTTGCACATAGTCGAAATGTGACAACACATCTCAACTCGAAACACCCTATCACTTTCATCAAAACAAAATCGTTTCAAAGACAAGACGAATCAAAGTATGCGTTAATCGAGTCTCGACACCAAGGGCATCGACGTGTACCCGCGACATGTACATCACAAAGCAACCGACAAGGCGTCCCCTCAAGTACCATCGACGATCTAGCGGATCTCCTCAAGCATTTCGAGTCTTTTTAAATACGGGTCGAGTTTTTAAGCATCGAGTCCAACTCCGTCAGTCTAGGATAATCGAGTCTTCGACGTGCGACATTTTAACAAATCAATAAGGGAATAAGTTTGCCTATAACCCAGTTTTCTTTTACCCATTTTACTCACAAAAAAACCATTTTGCACCGACATACATTGCATCCTAGGAGTAGCTATCCGAAGGAGGTCTAGGACGGGTACGAAGGTCCAAGTCAATATCAAGTACAAGACAAAAACCAGAAGGTTTTCGACGACTAAACACCTACGGTTCGATAGTCTGCTTATGGTCTACTATTCCGCTGCTTTTGGAGGAGGATCCATTAATTTGGAGCTCCACAGTGGTCATGAATTTGATCGCGACCAAAAGTATGAGTATTCCTGGATCGCCCTCTGTGTACTCGATCGCGTGCCTAATAAGCGAACGAACTTGTCAGAGGAGTCCGGCGTGATAGACACATGATCACATGCAACCTTCCCGCCGCAAGGTTTAGCAAAGTCGAAGCTCGAGCCCAGACCACAAAGGGCCCGACGAATTCTCAAGGGGAATACAATCAAAAGTGAAAACAACGGCAAAAAGAGCAAAGTCAAGAAGGAAACAAGTCTCAAAGTTTCCAAGAAATCAAGAAGGAAACAAATCCCAATGTTTCCAAGAAATCAAGAAGGAAACAAATCTCAAAGTTTCCAAGAAATCAAAAAAGAAACAAGTCTCAAAGTCTAAAAGAAAGGGACAAAACAACAAGAAGAAAGCTCGAAAGTCAAGTGGCTAAGTGAACAAAGGTCTACTCAAAAATGGACCCAGTCTAATACCTCTTCAAGGAATCCGCGCCAAAAGGACATATGGCGCGATGGACATTGCTCTGAGCCGAATTTGACACCAAGGGACCACGTTATCAACGAGGAGCCCATTATCGACACTACATCATTTCCCGACGACGGAATTTGCAACATCAATGAAGAAGCGACATACTTCAATGGTTCATCCAATTATCGAGGTTGGGGAATAGAACCCCTCTCCATCAAATTGGACTTTGATGTGACAAACAAGCGGCCAAGATCAACTAAGGAGAACCTACCTTTAAGATGCAATGTATCGAGGTCAATCACATAAACACCCCTTTGGACCGGCGGGTCCTTAAACACGCCCCTTTCCACATAAACACCTAAACAAACACATTTCACAAAAGTCACCCTTTGGAACTACGCTAGGTTTGATTCCGTACCCACGGATACGTAGGCCGCTCACCCGAGCTCAACCAACCCTTTTTCACAAAAACATCCCCATGTCTAAAGCTTCCAAAGTCAAGGACATCCTCACAAAAGTCCACAAAAATTCACAAAAATCCACAAAATCAGAGGCAAACTGTTTCTTTATCAAGGCGTTAAAATGACTACGTCGAGACAAAGTTGTCCTAGACCTAGGAGTAGGACTCTGCTTTTTCTAACCTTGTTCGTTTTGCAGGAACAACGACGGGCCACTGAAGCAACCATGCGTCACCAACCCGGGAGCTTTACCGATGCACGTGTCACAGTCACTTACATCCCCATCATTGTCGAGTCTCGAGTCACGCATACGATTCACCTTCGTCTTTGAAACACTTCAAACGCTCGTTTTTCTTAACACGTTTCATTCTTGACTTTGAAACATCTCATAGAGCACCTTTCAAAAATTAACTCGACACCCGAGTTAACGCACTTTGAAAAGAACTCGTTAGGAAGCACTTTCCTAACCCAACACCCGAGTTAGTACCTATTAGGAAGCACTTTCTAAAAATTAGCTCAACTCAATACTTTTCAAACAAAAACACGTCTTTAAACACTTTTCGAAAACAATATTTTCAAAATCTCCTTTACGAAAACGACATTTTCAAAAAACTTCTTTCGAACAAAAGGCATTTCCAAAAAACGCGAGAGCATTTTCAAAAACTTTCTTTTCTTGAGTACTAACTATGCAGGTACAAGTAAGAGACGAAGAAGACATCATGCACGACACAAGCAGACATTCACGATGCTCAGAATGCAGTCAAGCCCATGGAGTACGCCCAATGACACTGGATGCACGCTACCCCAAGATGTCCAAACGCACAAGACACACTCTATCCAACGGCATTGGATACAGTTTATCCAACAACATTGGGTACACCACGCTCTACGAAACTGGATCCAACAGTTCAAGACACAATCAATCCAAGACGTTGATACACCCTACCTAACGGTACTAGATACATTGTACCCAAGCCCTTACAACAACAACCATACCCGGTGGAGATAACCCATCCCGAAGCGCCAAGCCTCAAGACTGGGGGCTTACCTACGATATTCCCAATATCTACAGATAACACATTCACCTCCTTAGACTAGGAAGCCACACATTCACCTCCTTAGACTAGGAAGCCACACAAGCGTTATGGTCGACTCATGCACCATGAGTGCGATATACATCTCAACGAAGACTGGGGGCTGACACTCCATTTTAGGATTATACTCCTGTACGAAGTACAACAAAATAGATATCCTTCAAGGACGTCCCAAAATTTTACAAGCCAAAGCAAAAACCCTACCTCGATAGTATGCCCTACCTCGAAGGTATCCCTAAAACGCTCCAAGCCGAAGTAAACACCCTGCCTTGATAAGAGACACCCTCAAGACACTAACTCCCCAGAAGCAAAAGCGAGTCAAATTCACAATTCGACTTAGCTCAAACACCCCCTGGGCCGGCATGCCCTTAAACGTGCAATACCGAACTACGCTGGTCTGATTCCACACACCGTGAATCGTGGCGACTTTGCAAAAGGCACGACCAACACCCCACACCAAAACATCATTTCATTCAAGGACAGAAGTAACATTTCCAGTTTACCTTAACTTTTACACCAAAGCTTAACCAAACTAAGGGGACAAAACTAAAAGCATAGCCACAATCTTGACTTTACTTTTACACCAAAGCATAGTCCTAATTACAAACAAGACTTTGATTTAGCTTTACACTAAAGTCGCGTCAACGAAAGCCAATAGCCAAACACCACTTTGCCTTAATACCAACCAAATTAAGACAAACTCGAGGGGGTAATCCAAAAACACCTTCTCCAACACAATTAATACCAAACACATGCTCCTCATTTTGACTCAATTTTCATACAAAACTTAGTCAAACTCGAGGGGGTAATTCAAAAACACTTACGCTCGGACAACCTTATCACCAAGTTTGACCATCGTTATACACTTTAACTCGGTCAAACTGGGGGCTCTCACTATACACCCCTCAAGCTTCCATCAACGAAAAATAAGGTAATTTTTCGCGAAATGACGCTTGAAGAAGAACAAATCACGCTATCTGCAAGAACCTACGGTTTAGCGACACCTCCAGAACCGCTACGAACACAAGCATGCGCTCTAAAAGCATAATACTTTCACGTGTGCACAAAGCATCAGACACCCAAACATAAGTCCAAAGATCAGACGCCCGAACAAAGATACAAACATTCAAACACCCAAACATGAGGACGAGCACCAAACATCCCGAGTCCGAGACGAGTATCAAGTGAACCCAAAGGAATCGTAATGATACCACGTTTCATGGCCAAAGCAAGAACATTTACAAGACACAAGACGAAGACACAGAAGAACAACAATCCAACAAGAAGCAAGCAAAGTCTGAAGATCTTTAGAAGAGCAAATCGCAGATTCGAATTTTTCCGGATTTGGAACCGCGACATGTGCGAGTGAGTTCAAGCTTGAAGTCGCCAGTTGATAAGAGATTTCCCGGAAGAGTCACTAGTCGACAAGGCAATTTCCAGAGCATGTTTTATTCCACGTTTACTCTCCACCTTGGGCTCGATTAATTTTCAGGCCTAAGTATTTTCTTCGGAATCGCAAGCTTTTCGGTTAAGGCGTCACCTAAAGTCCGCCACACTCTTGGACGAGTTTGAAGCATCATACACAACCTTTGCGTATACACTAGGCATTAGCATTTTCCTCGGACGATAATTCCCGGCGGATCGTAGCACTCTTTACGAGATGAGCACCAACAAAAGCGCTAGCACGAAGCATGAAGCATTTACGCTCTTTTACGAGACTAAGCATACGCGCTCTTTCACGAGACCAAGCAACCGCAATAACACGCAAAGGTATTAGGGAGGCAGGCATGCCCTTACATGTATGCAAGGACCGTCATGTCCCTAAACATGTCCGTCCCTCCCCGGATAAGCCCGGTTCGGAGTCCTCGTCTTACCCATGGACACATACTCCGCGCCGCTGATGATGTCGAGACTGTAATGGTCCGGATGTTGTCGTAAAGTTTGACTTTCGCTTTAGTCCTACGCTCAGTCAAACTGGGGGCTCTGTAGATACCCAAATCTGTACTTCCCGCCAAAAACCCAGTGATGTAACAATGGACTTTTATTGCATGCTTTTATGTTGACTTAAATGGTTCTAACTATGACGAATTCAAGTTTAAATGTTTTAAAATGCAAATGAGGTTTCTTTATGGGTCATCACTCTTAGTGTCCTTAGGTGTAGAGTCTAGCTTGTCTCAAGTTCAGGTCCTAATCGGCATGCGCACACCCCTTTTAAACACATAGTCTAATTGATCCTCTTACATTAACAAGGTTCAATTCGATCCTCCTAAATCCCTAAGTTTAGGCCCGGTCACTAAAACCACCTTTTAGGACTAGCAAACACCCGAGACAACCTCACGGAATGTCTTATTTCACAAAATGCTACAAAATGCACCCCTTTACATTTTCAGGGCTCGGGCCCAAAACCGAGCCCAGACCCATCCTTGGCCCGCTTCCCTAGGCCCAAGAACTCACCCACCTAAACCCTAGAAGATCATATATGGTCTACTTGGAGCACAAGAAAAGAGATAACAAAAGATATTGTCGAAATATCTCAAAGATATTACAAATCGGATTAAGGAAATACGAAGATAGAAAATCTTGCCCGCCTGCCAAATCGCATAAAGCCTTGCGATTTACCTTCCAAATCGCAACAGGGCTTGCGATTTCCCTTCCTAATCGCATGATCTATTGCGATTCTGACTGCCGGTTTTATCCTCTAGGTTTCCTAAATCCCTACGACAATTCTACTATAAATACAACCCTTTGCTCGACCATTCAACATAAGTTTTTCACACAAGATAAACTCCTCTCCTCTCAACCTTTCTTCCTAGGTTTTAGCACACTCACATATACACACAATTTCAGAATACAATTCACACAACTCTCTCTCAAAGCCTCACGCATAAACATCCTTTGAATTCTTCATTTTCCTGGTGTTGGATTCTTCCTTTTGAAGCGAAGCGCTGCCGGTTTCCTGACTCGAGACAGGTAATACTTAATCCTACCATGGATTAAGGTCTTTCTTTACTTCTTAGACTAGCAAGGGCCTACATTAGGCTCACCCCGACTTTGGTACGCGAGTCTACTTTTCATAAGGCGGCCATGCACCTCGAATACACACCCTATTCGTAACACCTTTCCAAAGTCGCATAAACAACTGACCTCTATAAAATAAATCAATGGCTAATTGAACTTTATTTTATTGCATGCATTTAGCAAATCCTCTTATTGCATCTAAATCACTTAAAATGAATTCGTCATTAAACTGAACTGTTTTCGTTAACAAGTTAAGCGTGCTTAACTGAGGGTTTTAAACAATCTCTTTTGCATTCTTTTTACATTCATATCGCACTTGTACGTAGCGAATTACTTAGGCTCATGTATCATTCTTTGCATTGTTCTCAAGTCTAGTAGAGGCTATCTTTTGATAGGCTTTTCCAAAAGATCTTTCATAAAAACATTATTTTGATTTATACTTTAGAAAAGTACCCTCACCCGAATCCGAATCTGGTTTCACAATAGCCTTAGACGGATGGGTGTCGACGTGCCTTGAACTCTAAGACGTGTCTTTGAGCATGAGGACACGGAGGCGGGTTCTAAATTTCCCTCATAATTTAGTGGCGGCTCCAAAACAGTTTTTAAAGGTTTTTTGTACTTAATCTTTTTAACTTTACGCCCTTAGCAAGACGTCGAGTGGTTCCATGTCTGATCCCGGTACCTACAACAACCAGTATCAAGTACCCAAGTTCCGAAACTTGCATGGTTAATCTCAATCATATGAATAAAAGAAGACATACCAACAGGAACGACGCGGCCTGCTTTAATGTCCTCAGCATACACGGATGATTCGCCTCAATGCCCAGACTTGTGGCAATGGTGGCACTCCATGCTTTGCTTCGCTTTTGCCTTGCCTTGTGAGCTACCGCTAGACTCACCAGGCCCACTCTTAGCAACCACTGGCTTCTTGAATTTTGGCTTACCTACAGCTAGGTTAGCCGGAGCCTTGCCCTTACCCTTCTTGTTGCCAATCATGAGAACATCTTGTTTCATGCTCCCACTCAACTTCAGATCACTCAGATGCATGCGTGGGTGAATGTAGTTCATGCAGACTTTTCTGCATGTCGTTCATGTAATAGTTTGCCCTAAAGAGGGCATACCCATCATGAAGAGAGTGGAGCACTCGATCAATGATGATCTTCTCATCGATCTTGCAACCAAGCTCCTCCAATTTCTCAACGTTCTCGATCATGGCGAGAAGGTGTGGACCAACCGGTTGGCCCTTCTGGAGTCTGGCTTCAAAGAAACGAGTGGTATACTCGTAACTCTTGATTCTCGGTGCTTTCGAGAACTCTTTAGTTAGGGTGGTGAAAATCTTGTTTGCACCTGGGTAATGAATCGTCTTTGCAAATTGGATTCCATTGCATAGATGAGTACGTTCCTTTAACGCACCCGCCTCCATCATGAAATCACTATAAGCAGCGACTTCATTTGCTCACGCATCGGGAGTCTGGTTCAGCGGCGATGGCTCGATCAAGTACTTGAGCTTGCCGTCAGCTATGGCGGCATTCCGTAATGCGGCCTCTCAATCAGCAAAGGTGGGCCCATCATTCTTGATCGAGTGGGTGATTCATGTCATCCATAAATATTCTTAGCCATGATTCACGTTCAAGTGTGACACTTGGCATTGGGCCTTCAATACGACCAGCCATTTTGTTTTAGCAGTTATATCTGTATATAACGTATTCGAAACTGTGAAAAGAAAGAAGAAGAGGAGAAAAGATAAGAAAACATCGTTTTAATTAATTTTAAGTTTAAATGCAAAACAGATTAATGCGATGACATATGCATTTATACAATTGACCTCCCTCAAGAATTATATAAATGATCCCAAGACTCAATTTCCGTAAATTGATAAGCCAACCTCTTGGCTAATTCTACTTTTAGAATTCTCGGTCGATAAATTTCTGTAAATTCTATCTCTTAGTCCACTATAATCACGAGATATTACTCGAACTATAATGTTGAGGTAAAATAGGTCAACACATACTACTTACCCAACGTAGAAGGGGTCATGTGGAGAGTAAGGTCCTACATGCCTCTGCAAGCGAAGAAGGGGCTCATAGTAGCTTTTCCTATAAAGACTAATCTCAATTTTTAAATTTAGAGGAAGATCCCATCATCTTATTTAATTCATTTTAAGTGAACAAAAGTCTAGCAAAACGAGAATGATATAAACTAAGGTGATGGCTTAAAACATGTGACATCGGTATGTCTAGGATGAAAATGCAAACTATATGAGTCAATTTTCATGCAATATTAGGTGGTTTGATTTAGTTTAGGCGGAATATGATGCAACTATCTAAACAAGCAAACATCGCAACGAGAATGGAAAAAGAACGTAAAATAAAAACACCTAGTGTGGCCTATCCTACCAAAATAAACAAAAATACAAGTTGGAATCCATCCTTGGACCCTAGAAGCTTGTCTTGATGTTCCATCTTGGTTTGATCCATATAGTAGGAGTGAGCCATCCGATCTCCATCTTGAATCTTGAGTCTTCTCAAATTACAATTAAAATTACAAATGCAAACCTATTTACATTCTAATTTCAAAATAACTTTAAAAATATTATTACAAGAGGGGAGATACGAGATCTCAATAATACAACCAACGATCATGTTTCCTTTCATTACGAAAACATAATCTTCTAAGGCCACACTAGTAAATTACAACCTTTTGTACAAAATAATGTGAAAAAATTAAACCATTCAAACAACATTCAACCAAGATAAAAGCATCAACTAAACTAGATTAAATATAATTAATCCAAACCACCCTTTAACAAGATCAAGATTATGTGACAATTCCTCAATTGCACACAACAATCTTAATCAACCATAATCCATCTTAATACATATTATGAAGTATAACATGAATTAAATCCAACATTATTTTAAACCTTTTTAAAATAATAGGGTATCAATCTTATGTGAACCTCTTCACAAACCTTAATCATACATTATCTTTATAATGCATAATACAAATCGGTTTAAACAAAATAAAACAAACCGAAACAAATAAAATAAAAAAAAACACACGGTTTAAAAAAATTTTCAAAAACCGAAATTAAATTTTTATTTATTTTAAAGTTTGTTTTTAAATCTAATCTCAAATTAAACTGATTTAACTTGAACATGCTCATATTATCTCGATTGATATAAAACAAAACAACATCTAATCTTGATTAAACATTGATGTAATACTAAGATCATTCAAATTAACCTATTAACATGAATATCTCAATCAATTTATACCAATAATATAAAGCAATAATTAATGTTCATAAACATCCATCTTAAAGATCCATCTAAGTCCTAACTCAATCAATATTGAATCAAAACATAAACAAGTTCATATATTATCATTTTAACCTTTTAAATTAACAATATATGAATCAAATTGGACCAAGAATATAACAAAAACCACACGGCACACATAAATACAAAACTGGCTGAAAACTTTTTGATGAAAACCGACTTTTCCAATTTGTTTTAACCATATACAAATTCAATTTTTATGAAAATCATATAAACAATTTCATAGCCCTAAGTCTCTGACACCACTTGTAAGTTTATATCGGTATATAGGCCTTTAAAAACACAGGATTATAATGAAACTTATTCTTTATGATTAATAGTCATAAAAGAAATTGCATAAATAAACATAAGATTAAGAAAACAACCTTTAGTCCTTGCTTAATGGCCTAAGATTGAATATCAAGAAGCTTGATATCTCCTAAAAGTTGCACCCAAGATTGCTTAAAATATGCCCTTAGTTCTTGCTAGAAAACTTTAGAGAGAAGAAAACTGATTTTCTAAATTTTGTGTGTGAATTATGATAAATGAATTAGTGTATAAAGATGAGCCAAAACTCACCTTATATACACTATAAATTTCGGCCTCCATGAAGCTTTTGGGGAGTAATTTTTGCTTTCCAAAAATCACTTTCCAAAAACCAATTCCTTGTTGACCAAGGAGTCAAAAGAGCAATAAGGCTCTTTCCTAGAGGTTTCCTTAGCTTTTTAATATAATATAATATTACTAGTGTCATAAATATGATCCACTATAATATATCATTAAATTATTAATATCCTCATATTTATAATTTTCTAATTAATTATAACAGTTTATGATTAATTAGCCTATATTATATTCAATAATTAAATATAACATTTTATATTCAATTTACGAATTACATTTAATTCGTCTTAGCTAATATCATTTAATCCTTATTAAATGGCCGTATCATTTATCACACACTTGACTAACATTTTAGTCAAAAACACCGACTAACCTTTTAGTCTTTTTGTAAGGCATCAATATGATTAATTTCTCAAATAATCACATTTCTTAAACAAATCCTTTAGGTGTGACTTTTTAGGGACCAGTTGATCACCGCCATCTGTATGACAATAACGTCAAACTTATCTAGCAAGCCAACCGTTATTGATAAACGTTAATCAACTGATTGCATACAAAATGTACCCTGTGTACCTTGAGAGGTTTATTTATGTTATTGCACTAACTGTGAAGGACACTAACTCCAACACGGATGTGTAAAAAGAGGAAATGATTCGACTCGAGAGTAATTAACAAGTTTAGTCGAGGATGTTAAAATGTGAGCTAGGTCGTATGACCTAGGGAGTGAAATCCACGAGTTCGGATTTTAATCCTTGCTCGGGTTTTTGCTTGTTTGTAAAAGGGAATTTTGAAAAACGTTTATTTCAAAAATTTGCGATAGTTTTGTTTTGAAAATGTTAGCTTTGTTAGATGTTAGGTTCGTTTATCTTTGAAAAGTTTAAGCGAATTTTCGAAGATATGAATGCAAGTGCTCATTTGAAAAAGACCATGGAGTGCATAGCCTCATACTTGTACGTATGACTCAAAGGGTGAAAGGGTCAGTCGGGTACACCTCCAACTATCTCGAGTACGCTTTGGCAGACACTTAACCCCTTTATTTCCTCACGCTGTAGCGTGCGGTTTTCTAAAGGGAGCACTGGGTCAGTCGAGATAGTCGTTTACGGCAAGCCGTGGAGGGGTGAGAGGAAAGTTAGTCCTGCACGTGCTTTATCGAGTGGACAAGCCTGCGTGTTGGAACCACCTTTCGAGGGTGCAAATGGTGCCTAGATTCCAAAAGGAATGGACTCTAAACGAATGTGCATAGCTCAAATATGTATACATGGATTGTTCAAGGCTTTCAAGTTTCACCTCTATATTTTTAAAAAGAAAAAGCTAGTTTTTGGTTTTAAAAATAAAATCTCCCCAGCGGAGTCGCCAAACTGTGGAACCTGGGATCGAGGGGGACCCAACCCGGCGTCTTGCATAAGGGCGTGTTAAGTTGAAAAGATTAAGTTTGAAAAACCTTTAAAAACTGTTTGGAGTCGCCACCTAATTATCGCGGAAATTAGGAACCTGCTATCATGTCCTAAGCTAAAGACATGTCCTAGATTTTGGAGCACGCCGACACCCTTAGATCTAAGGTTATGAAACCAGAATGGATTCGGGGTGAGGGTACTTAAATAAAGATTAATTCAATTAATGATTTATGAAAACCTTTTAGAAAAGCCTATGTAAAAATAGCCTCTACTGACCTAGAACAATCCATGTAAAATGATATTTGTGCTAATGTTATCGCTACGTACAAGTGCGATAAAGTTTGTAAAAGAATGCAGATGCAAATGCAAAAAGATTGTTTAAAACCCTCAGTTTAGCATGTTTAACTTGTTAACGAAAACGGTTCAGTTAAAGGTCGAATTCATTGTTAAAGTTGATTTAATACAAAAGAAGAAGGTGCAAGATGCATGCAAATAAAATAAACGTTCAATTGTCAATTAGTTCATTTTAAAAGGGTCGGTTGCTTATGCGACTTTGGCGTGTCATCGGATATAGTGTGTACCCAAAGTAATAAGACTACTTGGCGGCAAGCGGGCTCGGTACCAAAGCCGGGTGGGGGGGGGGGGGTTGTGTTGGAGCTAGTGTCCTCCACAGTTAGTGCAATAACACAAATAAATCTCTATTGGTACACAGGGTACATTTTGTATTCATTCAGTTGATTAACGTTTATCGATAACGGTTGGCTTGCTAGATAAGTTTGACGTTATTGTCATACAGATGGCGGTGATCAACTAGTCCCTAAGAGTCACACCTAAAGGATGTGTTTGAGAGATGTGATTATTTGAGAAAATAATCATATCGATGCCTTATTTAATGACTAAAAGGTTAGTCAGTGTTGTTGACTAAAAGGTTAGTCAAATATGATGATGAATATTATTTAATAATGATTAAATGATATTAGATGAGAGGAATTAGCTGTAATTCGTAAATTGAATATAAAAGGTTATATTTAATTATTGCGTGTAATGTAGGCTAATTAATTTTAAACAGTTATAATTAATTAGCAAATTATAAATATACGGATATATATGATTTATTATAATATATGGATATTATAATTACATTATACATTAAAAGCTAAAGAAACTAATTAAATGAGTTTAGATAAACCTTTTAATTAGATTGGGTTTTTAATTTTGAGGTGGAAAAAGTCCACCCCATGCTTTAGGTTGGACGTGTGATACAATAGGGTGGAGGGGAGTTTTCTTCCTCTCTACTTAACCTAATCACTCTCCCTTATCTCATCTAACCCTAATTCATTTCATCATAGCACACACACAAATCTTGAGAGAAAAGAAATTACTTTCTTCTCTAATTTTCTAGCAAATCTAAAAGGGCATTTCTCATCTCATCTCATCTTGGGTGTTGTAATTAGGAGATACCATCTTTTTGGTATTGTTCTTAGGCCAATTCTCAAGTATTGAAAGGTTAATTCTTAATCTATATACCTTGTTATGCAATTTCAATTTATGACTATAAATCATATAAAGTTTTCATTATAATCCTGTGTTTTTAATGGACCATATACCGATATAATCCTATAAGTGGTATCAGAGCCTTAGGGCTTATGAATTTTTATATGGTTTTCATAAAAAATCGATTTTGGCCGAATTGATTTCATAAGTATGCCGTGTGTTTTTTGATCAGTTTTGGCTTGTTTTGGTCCGTTTGATTCATATTTATCAATGTTTTAAGATGTTAAAACTATTACGGAGTACATATGATTTTGTATGAGTTTTGATTTAATACCGATTGAATTAAAACATAAAAGGACCAAATTTTGTATGTTAATGAACATATTAGTTTGTTAATCATTAGATCTATAAGTTTAAGATGTTTAATTTAAAAGGTTATTTTGAATCTCTTACAAATCAATGTTGAATACGGATTAATATTGAGTTAGTATCGATCCAATTATTAGCATAATCGAATTAAATCAGTTTAATTCAATCCTAAGGGCCGAATTAAAAAATTTTAATTTTTGTTAATTATTTTTTTGGCCGTGATGCATAAAATAAAAAAAAAAAAATTCGGTTTGTTTGTTTTTTTATTTTTTTTTTTTATTTTTGGCCGAAATATTTCTTTATTTAGGGAAATTAAAATATTTGTTATTTTGTTATAAAGATAATACATATTTAGTTATTGTGAAGCAGTTCATAATAATTGTGATACCAAATATTTTGAAGAGGTTTAAAATATTCTTTGTGATCTAATTTATGTTATACTGATAATATAAATTATTTTTGGATTATGTTTTGATTAGGTTTTATGAACAATTAAGAAATTGTTGCATAATTATAATCATTTAAAAGGTGATTTGGATATTTAATCAATTGAATGCATTGGTTAATTTTAGTTGCTGCTTTATTTTATGAATGTATGTTTGAATGGTTTAATTTTACGCATTAATTTTGTACAAAAGGTTGTAATTTACTAGTGTGGCCTTAGAAGATTGTGTTTTCGTAATGAAGGAAACATAATTTTGGTTGTAATTTTGAGATCTCGAATCTCCCCTCTTGTAATTTTATTATTTTTGGTATTTTTGAATTAGAATGTAAATAGGTTTATTTTGTAATTCAAAATGTAATTTGATAAGTTTCAAGATGAAGATTCAAGATGGAGATGCCCAACTCCCACTTAAAGCCCAAGATGAAGAATGAAGACAAGCTTTAGGGTCCATGGATGGATTCCAATTTGTACTTTGTCTTTATTTTCATAGGGATAGGCCACACTAGGTGCTTTTATTTTTGCGTTTCTTTTTCGTTTTTCATTGCATTCACACGTTGGATAGTAGCATTATATTCCGCCTAAACCAAACTACCTAATATACATGAATATGGACCATGTAGTTGCATCATATATCATGGACATACGGATGTCACTCGTTCTAGGGCTATCACCTCAATTTAATCATTCACGTAATTCTAGATATTTGTTCACTTAAAATGAATTAAAAATGAGATGATGGGACTTTTCTCTATTCTAAAATTGAGATTAGTCTTCATAGGAAAAACTGCTATGAGCCCCTTCTTCGTCGGTAGGCATGTAGGACCTTTCTCTCCACATGACCCCTTCTACGTTGGGTAAGTAGTAGGTGTTGACCTATTTTACCTCAACATTATAGTTCGAGTAATATCTCGTAGTTATAATGGACTAATAGATAGGATTTACAGAAATCTATCGACCAAGCCTTCTAACATTAGAATTAGCCAAGAAGTTGGCTTATCAATTTAAAGAAATTGAGTCTTGGGATCACTTATATAATTCTCGAGGGAGGTCGATTATATGAGTGCACGAGTCATTGCATTAAATCGTTATTGCTTTACGACTTAAACCTTTAAAAACGATGTTTTCTTATCTTCTTTCTTCTTCTTTCTTTTCACAGTTTCGAATTCGTTATATACAGATATAACTGCTAAAAGAAATGGCTGGACGTCTTGACGACCCAATGCCAAGTGCCACACTAGACCTCGAATCATGGCTTAGAATATTTATGGGTAGCATGAATCAGTCAACTCGACTGAAGAATGATGGGTCCAACTTTTCTGATTGGGAGGCCGCATTACGGAATGCCGCCATTGCGGACGGTAAGCTCAAGTACTTGACTGAGCCACTGCCGACTAAACCAGCTCCCGATACCGGAGCAACTGAAGTCCTTGCTTATAGTGATTTCATGATGGAGGCGGGTGCGATACGGAACGTACTCATCTATTCAATGGAATCAAATTTGCAAAGACGGTTCATAACCCAGGGTGCAAACAAGATTTTCACCACTCTGACTAACGAGTTCTCGAAAGCACCGAGAATCGTGAGTTATGAGTATACCACTCGCTTCTTTGAAGTGAAACTCCAGAAGGGCCAACCGGTTGGTCCACACCTTCTCGAAATGATCGAGAATGTCGAGAAACTGGAAGAGCTTGGTTGCAAGATCGATGAGAAGATCATCATTGATCGTGTGCTCCACTCCCTTCATGATGGTTATGCCCTCTTTAGGGCGAACTATTACATGAATGACATGCATAAAATTCTTCATGAGCTTCACTCACTCCTCGTGCAGACGGAGAGTGATCTGAAGTTGTAACAACCTGGTTTTTAGTCGACTTTAATTACTAAGGCGGAAATTAATTAAGTCTTAAACCAGCGTTATTAATTATACAAATAAAAACCCAAATGTTACAAACATCGTTCAAGAGTTGAATAAAACAACTCTAAGTACGGAAATAAAAAGAGTATAGGTTATATATTACAATCTCTCGTAAAACATCCAAAAGTAAGCATAAAAACGTCTCATGGCCCCGTCCAAAAACCAGCTCCCGGTCCACGATCATCCTGCACAATAAACTGATGGGGGGATGCCCGCTGAGCGGACAGTGACTAGCTATGCTCATACTTACCCTCGATTTTAATTACTTTGGTTTAATATTATCGCTTTATAAACATAACTTTATGATAAAAACATAAACATGCTTACTACATATAGCATATAAAGACATATAAGTCATAATAAACATGCGGTTTAAAGCGATAAATCATATAAGCATGATGTTCAATTTTGAAGGCAAATAGCATATAATAGCATAGCAATAGTATCACAATAATTCAATAGCATTACAAGGCGATATCGGATCGCAATCAAACATACATATTATATCATTCTCCTCATGCAGACTCGATTCAATTCAGAAAGTTGTGGTCTTTAGTTTTCGAAGATGGTACACACTCATTCTCATTTAATCAAACAACAGACAACACATACTGCTTACGAGCCTGACCACTGAGTAGGCCTTTGTACTCTGATCGATTGCATCTCACTTCCATAGTGCAGAGGCTTACTCGACTCGTAAACCACGCCGAATACTATAGTACTTGTATCTCATCTTCTAGTGTTCGAAATGATTCGAACTTCAGATACAATCTCGTCAAGTAATCTTTACGCAGGGTAAGAACGAATGCTAGTGTCGCGTCCAATAAAGACGAAACTCGGCAAGGAGACAGAACCGCAAAGCGCATAAGCACATAATGTCACGGTGGCCCTGATAACTTTAGCGAAATAGGGGAATAAGACCCTAGTCTAGTACATGTACACTAATATCCACGTTAAGAGTAGGCTATGCTATTCATAGAGCACCTTAACTCTGGATAAAACGACTATTTCCTAAAGCCTGATACAAAAGCATTGGCATATTCATTATCTTGTCCGGCAATGGCGACCGGCACAAGACTATCTTAACCCCACTTCACTCACGATTGACGTTTTCATATCTGAGGCCCAAGCTTGACTTTTTATTTAACTTACTCATGATTTATTATTTATTTGATATTACATATCACATGTTACTAGACTCTCCTAGTCTCAGCGTCAAACGTTTAAGTATTTTATTCGGTTGGATATGATCACATAACACGTTCGTTCATTATTTGAAGTGTTGTTAGTTATTAACGTTTTTAAGTTTCTAAATTGAAACGTTTATTAGTATGTCCAATTTTATTTAAGTGTTTTTCAAAACACTTTAAGTTATTTACTTATTCATTTTAAATTTTTCTATACTTAGTAAAATTTTCAATTATTTTCAGTATTTCACTATTCACTTTTTACTATTCACTATTCACTATTCACTATTCACTATTCACCGTATTTTTTACGTATTTTTATACGTATTCGTATTTTTATACTTCGTATTTTATACGTATTCGTATTTTTATACTTCGTATTTTATACGTATTTTTATACTTATACGTATTCTTATACTTGTACGTATTCTTATACTTGTACGTATTTCTATATTTATACGTATTTTTATACTTAAGATATTTTAGGTATAATACTAAATCTTTTTATTTCCTAAGTATAAATTCTAGTTTCAAAGTCGTTAAGTTCGTTTTGTACTTAGTGATTTTTGGAAATATTTTAAAAGTCTAGTTTTAAAAACGTTAAGTTCGGTTTGTAAAAAGTGATAATGATATTCATTTTAAAAATCTAGTTTTAAAAACGTTAAGTTCAATTTGTAAAAAGTGATAATGATATTCATTTTAAAATTCCAGTTTTAAAAACATTAAGTTCGATTTATAAAAAGTGATAATGAAATTCATTTTAAAATGAGACTTAGTTAATTTTAGTCGTCTATTAACTAAATTTAGCGATTTTCATTTTTAAAATAATAGTAACGTGGATGATTCATTTTAGTCCGTATGTCCAAGATCAACAGTCCAAATAGCAAAGGCAGTAACACACGATTTAGTTCATTTTTATAACGGTTACATATTTTTATCGGTTTATAATATTTCATTTATAACTAAATCGATTTATACAAAAATTCAATTCTAATTACTATTTAACTTTAGTGACTTAGTGATAATTTCATTTTGATCAAATTTAGTCAATTTTAAGTGTATATGTCGTGTGGTTGCATATATGTGTCAAAATTGATTTATTTCTTTTAATTTCTTAAATCTAACTTATTAACTAATAATTAAATTATATTAACAATTAAATTAAAAAGTGATAAAACAAATTTTAACCTAAAAATAGTAAAGATGCCGTGAGTAGTAGTATGGTGTCCTAAATTTTCATTTTTTTGATTTTATCAATTTTTAACTTAAAGTCTTTATATTTTAATTATTCTAATTATACTAAAACGATTTAAACTAAAATGAAATTTACTAAAACTTTTATTTATAATTATGAATAGTGTTTTTCAACACTTTAAATTCCTAACTTTTTAATCTAAATGATTTATAATGTTCTAGTTGATTTATAGTATAATACTAAGTAATATATAAAACAATAACTAAACATAAACACAAATTATAAACAAACATAATATAAAACATAATCAAAGTGAACAATAATGATGAACATCAACATGAAGAATTTAAGAACACTCATGAAGATCATAATAAAGCTCAAGAACACTAATTTTGATTTTAACAACTTATAATTTATTTTCCTAATTTAATTTTTTTTTAACATGAATACATCTATTTTAACTAACTTATTCTAACATATTATTTACAAAAATTAAAAGTGAAAATGTATTAAAAAAAAAAGGGAAATGCCGAGATATATATACATGAACATACAATTTTTATTTTTCATTTTTAATCACTTTAAACTCATTTTTAATACTTCACATAATTTTTATATATGATTACTACTCAAATAAAACATAACTAAATATAAAAATCATATGAACATAAATTAAAAATGCTCAAAATTAATTTAACTAAATATATAAACATAATACTACAATACTCTATTTAACATATTATTTAGTTATTATCATTTTATTATACAACACATAAACATACAAGTGCACTCATGTGATGTTTAACATATTTAACATAATTTTCATACTCATAAAATCATAATAACAAAACAAATTAATTTACAAAGGAGGCTAATATGAGATATAACTAGTCACCTTATTTGGATGTTAATCGTCGAGGATCTAAAATAAATTTTAGATCGGAAATTCATCACCCATAAAACCCATTAACTTCACCCATAAATCCAAGTATGTTAGCTCCTAAAACCCTCTAATATATCTAGAATTACTTATGAATTATTAGAATAATATTAAGGTTTTTATTTAAAAGGTTTTGGAAGAAAAATGAAAGAAAAATAAAGGGAGAATAAGGAGGCAAATGGCTCGACATTTTGAGGGCACAAAATGTTGATTTTTGCACTTGTAAATAATGGGGACAAGTTGTAAGGCATTAGGTTAAGTAAATTTAGATAAAGTTTGATTTAATTAGTAAATAAAGTTTAATTTAAAAGAAATTATGACTCATAAAAATCAAGTGGTACACTTGACTCATTTAGAAGCTTCCCATTGATATTTTGATGTTAAAAAGTTTTTTCACGAAATTAATCAGTTTTTAAAAAGTCGGGTGTCAAAAGCGATAAAAGTTAAAATGTGCTGTTTTGGCGATTTTCTGAAAAGTATTCATTTTATAAATTTAAGACTAAAATATTTTATTTACTACTTTAGAAAATTTTTAAAAGTGACGGAAATGAAAATGGTAGTATTAAAGTAGTAGTATTGAAATTGTATTTATATTTTTATTAAAAGTATAAACTTTAAATTTAAATATAAAATAAAATAAAAGTGATGATGATAATTATAATGGTGTAAGTAAATGTGTAAGAAAATAGAAGAAGATAAAATTTGACTTTGATGACCAAAAGTCAAAAGTCAAATTTTCGGGCTCGATTTTTCATTTCTCGAAATTTTCGATTTGCGCTATCGCGAAAAATCTCAAAATAAAGGATATGATCTTAAAATAGTGTTTTGAAATAAAATCGGAAATAAAAATAAAACTAATTTTCAAAAGGTACTAAATATAAAAATCGGATCTTAACCCTCGAGATTTTGAATAAAATTTTACTAGGTCGAAATACTTATTTTTTTCGTTGAACGTTATAGATTTAAAGAATTATAAACAAACGTCAAAAATTTAATCAATTTAAACTATGTGTGACTTCAAATTTCGACAATTTAGAAAAAGCTAGTTTTAATAGAAATGAAATAGTAATTATATATTAATATATAATTATTTATTAAAAATAATCAAAATGATTAATAAACTTGATGTTAAGTTTACTTTTGAAAATAAAAAGAAAGTGGAAGAGGATAAGATGGTTTGATTTTTGATTTGCGTGTTTGAAATTGTTGACCCGAATTTCAGAGACGGGAAAAGTATAAGGGTTCATTTTTATTCAAAAATGAAAAATGTTTGAAATTGAATTTCATGAATAAAAGGTTTTACATATATTTTTATGAATAGTAAACATAACTTAACATTTTTGAAATTTGAAAGGCGATATAAATTTTGTGTTGATTTTTATAAAATTTTAAAATGTGTTTCTTTTTCAATTCTAAAGATAATACAACAAATTTTATTTTTCAAAATTTTTAAATTTGGACTTAAGAAATTTTAGTATTATTTGGCGAAAAAAATCCAGACGTATTTTTATTATAAGGAAAAAGAATGAATTTAATTTAAGGAATTAAATTCTTTTATGAGATTGTGTTAAAATAACACGGGGTGTTACAGAAGTTGAGTGGGAGCATGAAACAAGATGTTCTCATGATTGGCAACAAGAGCAAGGGTAAGGGCAAGGCTCCGGCTAACCTAACTGTAGGAAAGCCAAAATTCAAGAAGCCTGTGATTATAAAGAGTGGGCCTGGTGAGTCTAGCGGTAGCTCACAAGGCAAGGCAAAAGCAAAGCAAAGCATGGAGTGCCACTATTGCCACAAGTCTGGGCATTGGAGGCGGAACTGTCCCGTGTATGCTGAGGACATAAAAGCAGGCCGCGTCACTCCTGTAGGTATGTCTTCTTTTATTCATATGATTGAGATTAACCATGCAAGTTTCGGAACTTGGGTACTTGATACTGGTTGTGGTTCTCATCTGTGTAATCATTTGCAGGGCCTAAGAAACATCAAAACTCTAGCAAGAGGTGATGTGGACCTGCGAGTGGGGAATGGAGCAAGAGTTGCTGCCGTTTCAGTGGGAACATATGTAATCCAACTCCCGAGCGGATTTGAGTTATTTCTGAATAACTGTTACTATGTACCTAGTTTATCTAAAAACATTATTTCTGTATCCGTACTTGATAAAGACGGATTTTCGTTTTTAATAAAGAATAATAGCTGTATTTTCTCTTTGAACGATATGATTTATGGTAAAGCAGTTTCCATGAACGGAATTTATGTTTTAGATCAAACCACAGATATAATGCATGTGAGTAACAAGAAAGCAAAGGTTGGTGACAAAGATCAAACCTATCTATGGCATTGCCGTATGGGACACATAAATGAGAAACGCGTGAAAAAGCTCATTGATGATGGGACAATCGCCTCATTTGTGTAACAACCCGGTTTTTCGTGACTTAATTAAACTAAGGCGGAAAATTAATTAAGTCTAATACATGCCGGATGTTAATTAAATTACATTCAAATGGCATAGGATATAAATATATATTACAATCTCTCAACGAATACAAACGAAAGAACCTAATCGTCCCGATAATCCTGAGTCTCGAGAATTTGCCTGCAACGGAGATAAAAACACAAAATAGGAGGATCTCCCGCTCAGAGGCGGGAAGTGACTGTTCTAACCAACAACCTCTAAACCAAAGTTTTGGTTTATTTAACCTATGATTAAAAGTAACTTGGCAACACTAAACGCGTATAACTACCGCAGCCTCTTATATTAATAAAATTGGACAAATAGCATATAATATTAGTTCTCACATATAGATATTATAGATATTTAAATCTCATACAACATGATAAACAAAACTTAAAAATATTTCAATTTATAGAACATGATATAAAAACCTAAATATCAACTCAATTCATATAACATCGTAATATATTTATAAACCTAAATCATAGCAATCAAGATATATGCATAAGTCGTAATCAATTCCATAAACACATAGTCGTGAACAATCATGCAATATCTCATATAGCACGAGGGATAGTCGACCCTTTTCATAGCAATTTATCAATTATCAAACAAAACTCACGAGTCTTGACTATAGAGCGGCTCGTCTACTCTCATAGTAAATTACCCATATAATTTCCTATCAAAGTGCACTAGTTACTCAAGCTCGTAGATCAGATCAAACACTAAGTAGCGGACTACCTAATATCCAACGCAAACTGGATAATCTATCACACGTTAACAAATAAATCTTCGTTAGTAAGGCGGAATCATGCAGACCTTATAAGCGTCCGCGCAATAGCAATCAGGGCCGACAAAGCGGACGTGTCTGACAGGCTAAAGATATCTAAGGTAATAAGGACGGCCATATCCCTTATCTAATGTATGCATACACCACCTATCGAGGATCATACTTATTCGCTATTCAAAAGGTATCACCGACGAAAAAGTTCGACTATCACCAGAGACGGGTACCCCGGTTGGGGCTGGTATTTTCCAATTACCATCTATGGGCCCACGGAAATATCAATGTTGCCCCATCCCTGAGGTTGTATATACCGTGTCAAATAGCAATCTTAAGATCGTTAAATAGCCTTGGGCAACTCTGGGAGGGAGCCCAAGTCCCCATAGACAGCTACCTCATTAACATCGAAAACAAAAGTCGCAACATGGCAGACACCCGAGTACTAATCATACATCGAAGGGTTTAATCTCATGTCAGGCCGTGCCTTTGAACTCAAATCCTAAGTTGTCGAAGGAATATCGAGTATGAGGAATAACTCGCTCATTATCGGATTCAACCCAAACAACCGCAGAGAGTCTAAGGGTTCCCAAGTTAGAGCGGACGGTCAAAATGAAGTCCATAATAGGTCAATTCACAAGGGTGGCGCGACAATTATTCTAAATATGTGACGAGAGTTTACTTTAAGTATTTAACTCTCAATTCGTTATTTCTTTTATCGTTCATAACTCAGGTGACAATTCTTACTAATTATAACATCGTCAAACTTGTATAAATAAAGATATATAGTTCTTCAGTTAACGGAAATCACATAAGACTCAACGTTAATATTTTAACATACGATTCAATTTTTATATTCTATTTTACAAATCAAACGTGAAATCTCAAAAATAAACATCGTCAAACTTTGAATTAATTAAAGTCAACGTACGACAATTAAACATTACACACGCTAATCATATTTAGTATATTATATATTTTTATACATACATTTGTTTTCTCTTATTAGTATGAGATAAGGTTGATTTATATGTATCACTTTTAAACTTATACGTATTAGTATTTTATATTTTAGTAATTAATAATAATTAATTTTATTTATAAGCTCAATTTAGTTTCATTTAAATTTTAAGTAATTTAAAATAGATTAGTGATTAGTAATATAAATAATTCAATCTCATTATAACTCACATTTATTTCTTCCTTTTATTTAAATAGTAAAGTGTTCAGTGATGTAGTAGTTATAACATTTATTTTAACTTGTAAAAATATCTTGATGATACTTAGTAAAATTTAGTATGTTTAATAAAATATAATATAATGATATTTAGGAAATATTCGTTTAGGTGGCTTAATTTCTTAATACGATTTTATTAATGTAACTTTCACGTAGTCGTATTAGGGGATTTAATAATTCGATCGTGAGATTTTTAATACTTATATTTTAGTAATATTCACTTAAGTTTAATATTTTTGGCCCTTACGAAGTCATTCATATAATTCGATAATAATTTTGGCCCTTACATTTTTAAGCTTAGTAAATTCTTGACACTTTATTTTTATCCTAGTTTATATTTGTGACGTCAGTTCTTATATTTCTTTTTACGCGATTTCGCCTAATGATACATGTTATCTATATACGTTTTATGCCCCCGGTTCAGTCGCATTAGCTACATTTACTCGTGTTCATTACCAGTTTTATAAGCTATTTGCTATATTTCTCGTTACTGCTGCTTTTCACTTTCATTTTGCAGGTTTTGGTGGTTTTGAGCCAAAACCCGAGACATTGGAGCAATACGAGAACCGAACCGAGAAGACCAACCCCGAGCACACGCAGGAGCTCGAGAACTCGAGCTCAAGGACCAAAAGACTAAAAAGATACGAGGAAGAATAAAGGCCCAAAGCAAGTATTGGGCTCGAGAATGAGGAGTAAACAAGGCCCAAGATGAAGGATGGGCTAAGGATGGAACCAAAGCGAGCCAGCCCAAGTGAGTGCCTACCGGCCTGGGATCTGGCCACACGCCACGGCTCTGACGTATTATTTGACGGTTTTATTTTATTTTATGGTAAATTGTTTTGGAAGACTATAAATAGGTGCCTTAGGTCGTGACTTGTTTTTTTATGCTTTATTTTTTTATGCTTTAATTTCTAGTTTTAGTTTACTGCCTTCTTTTATTTTTTCTCTCAAAACATTCGAGTTTTAGTTTAGTCTTCAAGATTGATTCGTTGTAACCGTCAGTACTCCGTAAGACTTCAGGTTTTTATTCAATTGTTATTGTTTTATTTATCATGCCTTCTTATTATTGTTTTGTGTTAATCTCAATTATGCATAGCTAATTTTATAATTAGGGTTTAGGGTGATTTGTGATAGTTGATTCAGGACATGTTCTAATTGCCTATTTTGATTGAACTTGTGCAAGTTGACTTCTTCCTACGCGTTTTATTATCAATTGAATTTAGGGACGCCTTTATTGAATTGAACTTAGGTTGTTTCAGTTTAAGATCGAAAGCCTAATTGAAACTAGACTCACGCGTATTTGATAAGTTGAATTTAGTAAGTTGCGAGAGCCCGCTAAATTTGCTTAAGGTTAAAATTGACTCGAGAGAGCGTTTTCCTAAACCTAGTCACTTGCATAGCTTCAATTGATTGTTATTTCCTTTTGAGTTGAGTTCCTGAATCAGTGTCACATTGATCCCGATGCCCTAATATCCCTTTTACTTATTTTCATATCATCTTATTATTGCTTTAGTTATAGTCTTAAACAAACCCTCTTTTCACACCCGAGTTAGACCTGTTTACACCGACTTTAACTTAAAACTGCGCTGTTTCTCTGTGGATACGATCCTGCTTGCTACTAGCTACTGTTAGTTGTTTGATAGGTTTATTTTGATATTGGCGATACGACTTAGCCGTGTCAATTTTGGCGCCGTTGCCGGGGAAACGGCTTTGCTAGTTTTAGTTTTTGTTAGTTTTACAGGTTTTTCTCCCTTGTCTCAAGGAACCTAGTTCCTTGAGACCGTTTTTAATTGCTTGCTTGTAGTTTTGTTTATGCATGTGTCACCTCTGTGTTTAGTTCCATTTGAGCCTGAACCTGAGCGAGCATTTCATAGGCTACGTAAGGAAGCAAGGAAATTAATTGATCTTGATTTTGAGGAAGCTTCGCACTCCGAATCTAGTGCTGCGCAATCGTCCTACGAAGAGGACACACCTCCCCATACTCCGTTAACTCCGCCGCCAGTGACTATGCCTAAACTTTCGAGTCACTCGCTTCCTAAAACGGAGTCTATCCCGGATGGATTCACTATGCCCGCAACTCTGCAGGGCAACTTCGAGATTCGCCCCGCCTTTCTCAATTTGGTGGAGCGGAATCAGTTTGGTGGTTATCCCACTGAAGATCCTGGTCGGCATATGCAGATGTTTACCGACTACTGTTCGACTATTAAGCAAGCCGGGATCACGCAGGAGCAAATAAGGGAGATGCTGTTCCCTTTTTCCTTGAAAGATCGAGCTCGTGAGTGGATCACGGACCTCGACAAGCTTGCTGCGGGTATTACAGATTGGAGAGGGTTAGCTCTGGCGTTCTATGCAAAGTTTTATCCTCCAGAGCGCACTAATCAGATGAGGAGTCAGATACAGGGCTTCAAGCAAACATTTGACGAATCTTTTGCTGAAGCGTGGGAAAGGTACAAGAAGCTAATTCGGGACTGTCCTCATCATGGCCTTAACGACTGGTTGGTTATTATGACTTTCTACAACGGGTTGTATGCGGAGAGTAGAGCTATCCTAGATTCCGCTGCAGATGGACGTTTCGCTAATAACGTCGATGATGACAAGGCTTGGGGGTTGATTGAAGATATGTCTGTCCATTCGGCTCAGTTTGGGAAGCCGCGATGTAATTCACGGTCCGTACATGATGATCGTGATAAAGGGAGTATTTCTGCGCTCACTAGTCAGGTTGCTGCGCTGACTGCGCAGATTAGTATGATGCAGGGTGGTGGTTCTTCTAGTGCCCAAGTAAATGCTATTGCAGGGCACGACATGGGTTATTCTACGGGGTATCTTTGCACCCAGGAAGCGAGGTTTATGCTGCAGTCTTACAACCAAAATCTGCCCTAACAAAACCAACCCGGTTACGATCGTTCGCTTCTCTCCTATCGTAGCCAAAATGTCCAAAACCCGCCCACCCAACCACCCCAAAATACTCCCTACATTCCCCCCCACAAAAATTTTCAACCACCCCCTCCAAATTACCAAAAACCCGCCTTTATACCGCCACAACCTACCCCCGTACCTGATCCAATGGCCGAGACTAGGGCCATGATGTCACAGATGCAGCAGGTGATGATGGGTATGCAGGAGTCGCAGAAGACAATGATGCAATACATGCAAAAGAGCGATCAGGCTAAGGACGCAACAATTAAGAATTTGGAGAATCAAGTGGCTCAACTAGCCACTTCGCAAGCTGCGCGTCAACCAGGCTTCTTGCCCTCGTAGGGCCAACCTCCTAACCCTCCTCCTGATACTGCGTGTGCGATTACGTTGAGGAGCGGTACGTTTTATGATGATCCGAGGCCAAAGCGTAGCTCGGCCGACCGGCAAATGGTCGGCCGGCTGGCCGTCCAACCTAATAACCGCCGCTGCGAGGAAAGATGATTTGGGTGTTACTTCGGGTGTTCCAGTCGTTACTCCAACGCCCCCGATTTAGATTAAGCTACCTTTTCCGGGTCGAGTACAAGCTGCAGGGGAGGCCAAGTTCAAGAAGTTCGTGGACGTCATAAAAGCTCTTCAGGTAAACGTCCCTTTTATTGATCTTGTGACTCAAATTCCTGCTTATGCTAAGTTTTTGAAAGAGGTCTTAGCTCGTAAGCGTACGCTTGATGATGTGTCGACCGTAGCTTTCGTGGGGGAGGCTAGCACTAGGTTGCATGGTGGTAAACCTCCTAAACTTAGCGACCCAGGTACTTTTTCCATCCCCTGCTCCATTGGTAAGTTTGTGGTTCGCAATGCCTTGTGTGACCTTGGAGCGAGTGTGAGTGTCTTACCTTACTCCTTTTACCAAAAGATGAGCCTGTCAGCTTTGAGCCCCACCCACATTACCTTACAAATGGCTGACCATTCGATTAAGCGTCCCTTGGGAATCCTACAAGACGTCCCAGTACAGGTTGGAAAGTTCTTTATCCCTGTAGACTTTGTCGTAGTTGATATGCCCGAGGATGTCCACATTCCTATCATTTTGGGGAGACCCTTCCTGCACACTGCTGGTGCAGTTATTGACGTGGGCAATAAGACGATAGCCTTTACAGTGGGGGGTGAGAGGTTGACCTTTACTCATTCAGATACCTCGCGGTCGCCCATGCGTTTAGAGTCGGTTTGTGCTGTTAATGTTATACCTCCGTCTCACTCTACTGGAGACACTTTGGAGGTCGCACATTGTCTCCCGTGCAGCGATTCTTTCTGAGGATGGCTGCAAGGTTGGTTTGGGGGAGAGGAAGCTGCTAAAAGCCGATCTATTTGACGCTAGTGATGGAGGAGGGCCTACGGTTGAGCCGCTTGGAGCACAAGGGAGGTATGGAGATCCATTTCGAGATCGAGGACCCACGAGGAATGATTATGCTGCGCTACCTCAAGCTGGAGGAATTCTATGGCGAATGGATGCTATTTCGCCAAGTGAAGCTGTTGCAAATGGCCAACAACCTTGGCCTCCGTATACCTGATGATTTTGGAGCTTTGAAGAGTCGTGCGGGACTATAAACCAGCGCTTCCGGGAGGCAACCCGACGACGTTGTATTTTGATTTAGCACTTGTACTTTGTTTGGTTTGCTTTTTACGACATTTTATGGTTTGATTTTGAGCGTGTGAGGATGAGGGTTTTATGAATGATTTTAGCGCGCAGGTACTTTAGGACCTTGTCCTTAATATTTTTGACGAAAACGCTACGAGTATGCATGCCAGCCGGTCGACCGGCAGCCGGGCTCCGACCGGCACCGCAGCTGGAATTTGAAGCAGAAGAAAAAGAGCTCAAAATTTGAAAAATTGCATGGGAGCCGTGCGGCCGTGTGTACGTCTGGGCCAAGCCCCAGCTCTCTTTGTTCCGTTTTGTTTCTTCTTGCGTGCTATGCCGAAGTACTTTAACGTTGGATTGAATTGGACGCATATATGTGGATTTTCGCCGCACTCCACGCTTTACTTCGGTTTGGGGGAGCTCCGACTTTATAATGTGAGCACTCTTTACCCCTTTTACCCCATTTTCCTCATTTTACTTTTCTCTCCCCGTATGTTATGTGTCCTCCTCTACTTTTGTGGTTATGCTGTTTTCCACATTGAGGACAATGTGTGATTTGGTTTGGGGGAGGGATACACTTTCGCGTTATAGTTCATCTGCATTTTCTTATTTCGTGTGCATTTATTATGAAAATCCAATAAATTGAAAAAATTAAAAAATCACAAAAATACGAGTATTTTTGGTCTGCTTTGTCACGTTTGGAGAATTGATTAGTGCGCTTACTTTGATCTTTAGCATCTCCGAGTCGACTTTCTATCGTCGTAGCTTGCACTATATGTTTGTTTCCTGTTAATAGATTGCGAGCCTCAACCGCTAACCCGCTTGTATTCGCTTAATTCTTACCGCTTTTCGTTTGTTTACTTTCGACTTTGACATTCGAGCTTGGCAATGGTTTGTGGAATGATTGGTTTGTTGGTTAGTGGTTTGTTTGGAACGATCATTTTTATGTTGGAGCAATGCTTCGATGCTCTTGGAGGGGACCCATTGAATTGAGTAACCGCAGTGGCCATGAATTTGGTTGCGACCGAGAGTATGAGCAATATGTAACCCTTAAGGAAATATGTGTACCCGAGCGCGATTTTTACCGAGTGAACGTCAAGCTAAACGGTACTACATACGAGGGATGCTCCACATTTGCGAAAAAAGAAAAAAAAGAAAGAAAAAGAATGCAGATAAGAAAAGAAAGAACAGAAAAAGGAAATGATTTGGAAAGTTTGGTTGATGGAAAGTGGTACGTTCGGTTGGCCTCGCTTGAATTGATTTGTCGTTAGTTTTACTTTTGCGTAAGCGTTAGAGGCTAGTGATACGATGTGGTGTGAACGGTTGAGACTTGTGCTCTATGTTCGGTGAAACAGTCTATGGTTGTATGTCTATGTGCATAGGTCGTCCACTTCGAGATACTAACGTGATTAGTTCGTGTCACTTTGATTTTCTCCGACGCTGTTTGCTTGAGGACAAGCAAAGGTTTGGTTTGGGGGAGTTTGATACACGTTATTTATATTCGTTTTATGCCCCCGGTTCAGTCGCATTTAGCTACATTTACTCGTGTTTAGTACCAGTTTTATAAGCTATTTGCTATATTTCTCGATGCTGCTGCCTTTCATTTACATTTTGCAGGTTTTGGTGGTTTTGAGCCAAAACCCGAGACATTGGAGCATTACGAGAACCGAACCGAGAACACCAAGCCCGAGCGCACGCAGGAGCTCGAGAATACGAGACCAAGGACCAAAAGACTAAAAGATACGAGGAAGAATAAAGGCCCAAAGCAAGTATTGGGCTCGAGAATGAGGAGTAAACAAGGCCCAAGATGAAGGATGGGCTAAGGATGGAACCAAAGCGAGCCAGCCCAAGTGAGTCAGGCCGGCCGGTTTGGACCGGCTGCCGGCCGGCCGGCTCTGACGTATTATTTGACGGTTTTATTTTATTTTATGGTAAATTGTTTTGGAAGACTATAAATAGGTGCCTTAGGTCGTGACTTGTTTTTTTATGCTTTATTTTTTTATGCTTTAATTTCTAGTTTTAGTTTACTGCCTTCTTTTATTTTTTCTCTCAAAACATTCGAGTTTTAGTTTAGTCTTCAAGATTGATTCGTTGTAACCGTCAGTACTCCGTAAGACTTCAGGTTTTTATTCAATTGTTATTGTTTTATTTATCATGCCTTCTTATTATTGTTTTGTGTTAATCTCAATTATGCATAGCTAATTTTATAATTAGGGTTTAGGGTGATTTGTGATAGTTGATTCAGGACATGTTCTAATTGCCTATTTTGATTGAACTTGTGCAAGTTGACTTCTTCCTACGCGTTTTATTATCAATTGAATTTAGGGACGCCTTTATTGAATTGAACTTAGGTTGTTTCAGTTTAAGATCGAAAGCCTAATTGAAACTAGACTCACGCGTATTTGATAAGTTGAATTTAGTAAGTTGCGAGAGCCCGCTAAATTTGCTTAAGGTTAAAATTGACTCGAGAGAGCGTTTTCCTAAACCTAGTCACTTGCATAGCTTCAATTGATTGTTATTTCCTTTTGAGTTGAGTTCCTGAATCAGTGTCACATTGATCCCGATGCCCTAATCTCCCTTTTACTTATTTTCATATGATCTTATTATTGCTTTAGTTATAGTCTTAAACAAACCCTCTTTTCACACCCGAGTTAGACCTGTTTACACCGACTTTAACTTAAAACTGCGCTGTTTCTCTGTGGATACGATCCTGCTTGCTACTAGCTATTGTTAGTTGTTTGATAGGTTTATTTTGATATTGGCGATACGACTTAGCCGTGTCACCTAACTTCATTTTATTTTCAAAAATCTTGTTAGTGATACTAATATTTAACTTTATTTGATAATAGCTTTACTTAGGATTATTATAAATTTCAAGTTCTTCATTTTATCTTATTATTTTAACTAAATACTTATTTAGTATATTTTAAGTTCCTTGTAAACTTTAGAGTTTTTAATAAAGTAATCATTATATTAAATGTGATATATGATATTTTCCATAACTATTTATCTTAGAAATTTTTATACGAGTAGCAATTAATTTATATTTTTACCTTTAAATTTATTTAATACTAATTTAAACTTAATACTCTTTTTATTTAACTCCCAATTTTAAGTTGTGTTTTATTTAAACCTTTTTAGTGCAGATAAATATTTTATTTCCATAAATATTTTATATTAGTTTAATTTATTTACTTTAGTTATTTTAGTAATATTTTTCGTCTTATTTTATAATTGTGATACTTATACTTTATATATATTTTAATTTACACATAACAAATAATTTTAACATGATAATATTACACTTAAATTCAACATTAACTCACCAACACATTTTTCACTCAAAACATATAATCACACAATCAAATAAATATCATATTTCACAATTCAATTCAATAACATATAATAACTAAAATTAACACCCAATTTCATACTATAGCGATTCATACAAAGTTATTAAATAAAGTGAAACGAGAGGTATACGTGCCTAATGCATAACTAGCTCACTTTGAATCACAAAATTAAAATCAATGCAAACAAATTGATTAAATCCAAACCACCCTTTTTAAATGATTATCATTATGCAACAATTCCTTAATTGTTCATAATATCTTATAATCAAAACAATAATCCAAAATCAATTTATATTATCATTATAACATAAATTAGATCTCAAAAATATCTTAAACCTTTTTAAAATATTAGGTATCATCATTATTATGAACTGCTTCACAATAAGACAAAAAAATATCTTTATAATATAACAAAATATAATAAGATATCACAAAATATTAATTACCAAAAATAATTAAAATTTCGGCCAATTCAACAAAATACCGAATTAATATTTTTTTTTTATTAATTAATATGTCTCGGCCAAATTAAATAAAATACCAAAATATTTTTTTTTTATCAATAATATGGCACGGCCAAAAAAAATAAAAATAAAATTATAATTCGGCCAAAACTTAAAAATAGAATTAAACTGTTTTAATTCGATTATGCTAATAATTAGATCAATCCTAATCCAATTTTAATCCGTATTAAACATTGATTTAAGAGATTCAAGCTAACTTTTTAGATTAAACATCATAAACTGATAGATCTAATGATTAACATCATGATATGTTCATTAACATACAAAACTTGGTCCTTTTATTTTTAATTTAATCGGTATTAAATCAAAAACTCATTCAAAATCATATGTAATCGTTTTAACATCTTAAAACATTAATTATTATGAATCATATAGACCAAAACAAAGCCAAATTCAACCAAAAAAGAATAAGTCTCAAATGAGACCGTCCTACACTTTTGTTATTGTTAGACGACTTTAATTTTAGCGCAAAATAATGATTATTGCATTGAGAATGAGTGTTCCACCATTAATAATTGCAATAAATGCTTGCTGAGTTTTTTTTTTATAATCTCTAAGAACATTTTTCATATCCCAACATTATAATAAGAAATTACATGTTCCAATACTACCATTAAATAAACATGGGTAAAAGAGATTATCATTTCCAAGTTGTATTACTAATGAAGCAATTTGCTGAAAATTGTTAATTATTTTTTTTTTTTTTACCGAATAACGATAAATACATATGAAATTAAATTTTGGTTACGTTTTATCTATATCTTGTCACTTTTTGTTATAAAGTGGTCACTAATAATAATAGTGGTGACTGAATATTGTTAGATTATACTCCGTATCTATTTTTAGTCAATTCGTGACCGTTTTAAAATATACTCACCATTTTAAAAAGTAATGTCACCATGACTATTACTTTAAATTGTCAAAAATATGGTACTCCGAGTCCAATTGTAGTCACTAATAGTCCATATTATGTAACCGAATTGTCATTAATTTGTTGGTATAGATTGTAGTATGAGTAGTTGTTTTATTTTGTTTGTTAATATTACTTTTCATATACAGCATTTGTAGCCACTATTTTTAAAAATAGTATCACTATAACTATTATAGTAGTGATGACTTAAAATCAACAAGAATGAATCGTCTGAGTCAATATTAGCCACAAATCTATTGTATAATGTAAAGAAGTGTATATAATGTAGTGAGATACTCCGTACATTTAAAAAATATTGTGGTGAATATATATTGACATATTGTATCTACCTATACAAATTTGGCGATAGAATTTAGTACTCAATTTATTTGTCAAAAATTCCCTCACAAACATTATTCTTCATTTACCTTGTGCTTCTTGTTGTCAAACATTAATAAACCCCTATGACAAGGAAAACGAAAGAAATTAACTTATATAAGAAACAATCAAAATGATCACCAAGTAATAAAACGAACTAAAAAAAAATCCAATTAAAACGTATGAAAACAATAAAATGATTTATAATATAAAAAATGTACTAATTGTTACACCAATCATTAAAATCTAGTTACTTTTTGTTAATATTAGGTCACCAAAATAAAAAGTTATACGACTGTTAATTTTACCATAATTTTAAGCACGACATACCAAATGGTAACCATCTTTCAAGTTATGAACAAAAGGAAAAATTAAAAAAATTTACCGTGATACTGATGCAAAAAAACGACAGAAAGAATGGATGAATGAGTATGAAACAATAATAATGAAATATAGAGTTGATTTAGCAAAATAGAAATATATAAATAAAATAAAATAAAATAAGAAATTCTAGAGGGAGAAAAGAATCTTGTAGAGAAAACTTGTGATATGGAAGAGAAAGTAAAAGAATTTGAGATGAGGGTGTGTTGGTAAATAAAGAGGGTTAGAATTGAGGAGTTTCCTTGTTTCTCGTGCACTGTTGGGCTGTTAATTAATTAGTTGGTTCATGTGATTTAATGTGATTATTTAAAATTTTTAATTAATCTTATTTTCTCTTATTAAATACCACATCTTATTTTGTGTTACATTGTAAATTACGCCCGTCTAACATTATGCAAGTGTTAGACGGTCCTATGTAATACTTACTCACCAAAAAATACACGGCCAAAATACAAAACAATTCGGCCAACAAGTTAAATTTATTAAAATTTATACAAAATCGATTTTATGAAAACCTTATAAAAATTTCATGTGCCCTAAGGCTCTGATACCACTTGTAGGTTTATATCGGTATATAGACCTTTAAAATCACAGGATTATAATGAAAACTTTTATAAGATTTTAAAGTCATAAAAGAAATTGCATAACATGAAATAGAGATTTCGAATTAACCTTTAATCCTAATGAATTTGGCCTAAGATCAATACCAAAAGTATGGTATCTCCTAATAATCTCACCCAAGATGTGTTCTTGATATGCCCTTGTATTGCTAGAAAAATAAGAGAGAAAACTGTTTTTCTTTTCTTGAGATTTTGTGTTGTGTGCAAGTATGATTATGAATTAGGTTCAGATGAGACTTATAGTGTGATTAGGTTAAGTAGAGAGGAAGAAAACCCCTCTCCCTCCCACTTGTTTCACATGTCCAAATAAGGAGTCCCGGGGTGGACTTTTCAACCTCAAATTTAAAAGCCTAATCTAACTTAAAAAGGTTTATCAAACCCATTTAATTAGTATACTTTAGCTTTATGTATAATGTAATTATAATATCCTAATATTATAATGTATCATAAATATCCTCATATTTATAATTTACTAATTAATTGTAACTGATTAAAATTAATTAGCCTACATTATACGTAATAATTAAATATAACCTTTTATATTCAATTTCCGAATTACAGCTAATTTCTCTCATCTAATATTATTTAATCATTATTAAATAACATTCATTATCACATTTGACTAACCTCTTAGTCATATTGGACTAACCTTTTAGTCACATTTGACTAACCTTTTAGTCAACAACACTGACTAACCTTTTAGTCATTAAATAAGGCATCGATATGATTATTTTCTCAAATAATCACATCTCTCAAACACATCCTTTAGGTGTGACTCTTAGGGACCAGTTGATCACCGCCATCTGTATGACAATAACGTCAAACTTATCTAGCAAGCCAACCGTTATTGATAAACGTTAATCAACTGATTAAATACAAAATGTACCCTGTGTACCTTTAGAGATTTATTTATGTTATTGCACTCACTGTGGAGGACACTAACCCCAACAATCTCCCACTTGTCCGTACAAGTGTAGGTGCGATAACCGATTCTCATATCCATAATAAATTTCTCCCACTCAATGTAAACCAATTTGCAAAGTCCGTACTTTCAAAGGTCGTAGTTCACAAGCGATCAGTATCAAGAGTGGTTTCCCCGACTAGAGAGTAACTTAACTGATAAACGAATCAATATTCGAGCATGGCCATGCATTTTCAGTTACAGCTCCTCGAGTGGCCCTGAGAATAAATATTATAACTCGATAGAAGTTTGGATATTTCCCTCAACTCGAATCCTGCAGATGTAAGCGCAGCATGAAATGACCCAGTGAAAATCTACTTGGCCTCCTGTTACGGTCGACCGTGAGAAAGAAACCAAAGTCACCCAAAATCTGCCTTAATCTCAAGAGACAGTCGATAGTCAAAAGAATCGACTCTAGGAACACTATGGATGTCCTATCCACGACCCGACACCTAATGTTCTGAAACATTTAGGACTCCATGTAGTCGTCACAAAATTGTCCTGCGCGATTTCAGTAAACCCGCATCTGTGATCGATCAGTCAACAGTTTGACTTATGGCTCGTTGAACCCACCATCAATCGACGTCACAAAATAAGCGCCAGAGTTATCAGCTCGTGTACACGATCACGGACCCAAACAAAATATAAAGCAATTCAGTTCACTTTGAGGTGTTCAACGTTGTCTGCACAACCCTCATGAAAAACAATATATAAAACAAAACGATGATTTTATTAGAAGTTTTAGGAAAAATACACGTGTTTAATCCATACAAACAACTAATACAACTCAGGAACACGCTTAATTCCCATGGATTTAACGTGCCCTTCATGCTTATCTTGTCTCAACGGCTTAGTGAGAGGATCTGCTATGTTATTATCCGTAGCAATCTTGTCAATCACTATCTCCTTCTGCTCCACGTAATCTCGGATCATGTGAGCCTTCCTTTGCACGTGCCGAGACTTGTTGCTGGACTTTGGCTCCTTCGCTTGGAAGATGGCACCACTATTGTCGCAATAGATGGTGATTGGGTCATTCGAACTAGGAACTACAGTTAGTCCTTGTAAGAACTGACGCATCCATATAGCTTCCTTTGCAGCCTCTGAAGCAGCATAGTACTCGGACTAAGTCGTTGAATCTGCTATAACAGTTTGTTTGGAGCTTTGCTAGCTGACCGCAGCGCCATTTAGAGTAAAAACGAATCCAGATTGAGACTTCGAGTCATCTCGATCTGTTTGGAAACTAGCATCTGCGTAACCGATTGCGCATAGCTCAGTGTCTCCTCCATAAGTCAATACCCAATCTTTAGTCCTCCGTAGGTACTTAAGAATGTTCTTTACGGCCATCCAGTGTGCTTCACCTGGATTGCCTTGGTATCGACTCGTCATAATCAATGCATATGCCACGTCCGGACGTGTGCATATCATGGCATACATGATCGATCCTATAGCTGATGCATATGGAATCCGACTCATGCGCTCGACCTCTTCCGATGTCTTTGGTGCTTGAGCTTTACTCAAGTGCACCCCCGAGATCATTGGAAGGTTCCCCTTCTTGGAGTTGGTCATGCTGAACCTCTCAAGGATCTTATCTATATAAGATTCCTGACTGAGGGATAACATCCGTCGTGATCTATCTCTATAGATACGGAGCCCCAAAATACGTTGTGCCTCACCCAGTTCCTTCATCTGGAAATGGTTCTTTAACCATACTTTTATCGAAGTTAAGAGAGGTATGTCATTCCCAATCAAGAGTATGTCATCGACGTACAGTATTAGGAAGACAATCTTGCTCCCACTCGACTTGATATATAGGCATGGTTCCTCGACTGATCGAGTGAATCCATTCTCCTTTATCACTTGGTCGAAGCGATGATTCCAACTCCGTGAAGCTTGCTTAAGTCCATAGATGGAACGCTTAAGCTTGCAAACCTTCTTAGGATCTTTAGGATCGATGTAACCTTCGGGTTGTACCATGTACAACTCCTCCTCCAAATAACCGTTTAAGAAGGCGGTTTTCACATCCATTTGCCAAATTTCATAGTCATGAAATGCGGCGATCGCTAAGAGAATCCGAATGGAAGAAGCATGACTACGGGAGCAAAGATCTCATCATAGTGCAACCCTTGTACTTGAGTGAAACCCTTTGCTACTAGTCGTGCCTTGTATATATCTGGTTGTCCTTCTACAGATCGCTTTATCTTGTAAAGCCATTTGCACTGAAGAGGCCTAGCCTTATCAGGTAAGTCAACCAAATCCCATACATCGTTCTCGTACATAGAAACCATCTCGGATTGCATGGCTTCTTGCCAAAGCTTTGAGTCGGAACACGTCATGGCACCTTTATAGGTTACGGGTTCGTTACTCTCAAGGAGTAAAACGTCGTCTCTCCCATTCTCCTCAACCATACCGATGTATCTATCTGGAGGAATGGAGAGTCTACCCGACCTCCTGGGTTCCAAAGGGACATTAACCTCAGCAGACGAAGAAGGAACAGTTTCCTCCATTGGTTGCTCGGTTGTTGGTTCAGGAATCTCCGACAGATCGAAGGTTCTATTACCTCTCTTGTCTTCGAGAAACTCTTTCTCTAAGAACTTCGCACTAGCCGCAACAAAAACTCGTTGTTCGGTAGGCGAATAGAAGTAATGACCAAACATTCCTTTTGGATAACCAATGAAGTATGTCTTGACCGATCGCGGGCCGAGCTTATCCTCGTGTCTCCACTTGACATAAGCCTCGCACCCCCAAACCCGAATAAAGGACAAGTTAGGGACCGTTCCCTTCCATAGCTCGTATGGAGTCTTGTCAATAGCTTTAGTCGGACTTCGGTTAAGTATAAGTGCAGCTGACAAAAGAGCATAGCCCCATAATGAGTCAGGTACAACCGTGTGACTCATCATAGATCGAACCATATCAAGTAATGTTCGATTTCTGCGTTCGGACACACCATTCAGTTGCGGTGTTCCGGGTGGAGTTAACTGTAGTATTATCCCGCGGTCTTTCAGGTGTCGATCAAACTCAGTTGAAAGATATTCGCCACCACGATCTGAACGTAGTGCTTTTATCTTTCTATCCAGTTGGTTCTCAACCTTATTCTGGAATTCCTTGAACTTGTCAAAGGACTCACTTTTATGCTTCATTAAGTAGACATAACCATATCTACTCAAATCGTCCGTGAAAGTGATAAAATACCTATAGCCATCTCTAGCGTTGATTGACATAGGTCCGCACAAATCAGTATGTATGAGTCCTAATAGGTCAGCAGCGCGCATTCCAACACCTTTGAAGGAAATTCGAGACATTTTGCCTATGAGACATGATTCACACGTGCCAAAAGTTTCATAGTCAAATGAGGCGATTGTCCCATTATCAATGAGCTTTTTCACGCGTTTCTCATTTATGTGTCCCATACGACAATGCCATAGATACGTTTGATCTTTGTCACCAACCTTTGCTTTCTTGTTACTCACATGCATGATTTCTGTGGTTTGATCTAAAACATAAATTCCGTTCATGGAAACAGCTTTACCATAAATCATTTCATTCAAAGAAAAAATACAGCTATTATCCTTTATTAAAAATGAAAATCCTTCTTTATCAAGAACGGATACAGAAATAATGTTTTTAGATAAACTAGGTACATAGTAACAGTTATTCAGAAATAACTCAAATCCGCTCGGGAGTTGGATTACATATGTTCCTACTGAAACGGCAGCAACTCTTGCTCCATTCCCCACTCGCAGGTCTACATCACCTCTTGCCAGAGTTCTGATGCTTCTTAGGCCCTGCAAATGATTGCACAGATGAGAACCACATCCAGTATCAAGTACCCAAGTTCCGAAACTTGCATGGTTAATCTCAATCATATGAATAAAAGAAGACATACCAACAGGAACGACGCGGCCTGCCTTAATGTCCTCAGCATACACGGGACAGTTACGCCTCCAATGCCCAGACTTGTGGCAATGGTGGCACTCCATGGTTTGCTTCGCTTTTGCCTTGCCTTGTGAGCTACCGCTAGACTCACCAGGCCCACTCTTCGCAACCATTGGCTTTTTAAACTTTGGCTTACCTACAGCTAGGTTAGCCGGAGCCTTACCCTTACCCTTCTTGTTGCCGATCATGAGAACATCTTGTTTCATGCTCCCACTCAACTGCAGATCACTCTCAGATGCATGCGAGGTGAGTGAAGCTCATCACGGACTTTTCTGCATGTCATTCATGTAATAGTTTGCCCTAAAGAGGGCATACCCATCATGAAGAGAGTGGAGCACTCGATCAATGATGATCTTCTCATCGATCTTGCAACCAAGCTCCTCCAATTTCTCAACGTTCTCGATCATGGCGATAAGGTGTGGACCAACCGGTTGGCCCTTCTGGAGTCTAGCCTCAAAGAAACGAGTAGTATACTCGTAACTCTTAATTCTCGGTGCTTTCGAGAATTCCTTAGTAAGGGTGGTGAAAATCTTGTTTGCACCCTGGGTTATGAACCTTCTTTGCAAATTGGATTCCATTGAATAGATGAGTACGTTCTGTATCGCACCCGCCTCCATCATGAAATCATTGTAAAGATAGAGTTCATTTGCTCC
This sequence comes from Dianthus caryophyllus, assembly GCA_023091065.1. Lineage (NCBI taxonomy): Eukaryota > Viridiplantae > Streptophyta > Magnoliopsida > Caryophyllales > Caryophyllaceae > Dianthus > Dianthus caryophyllus. Next base: position 20,034,884 of record CM041524.1, on the reverse strand, counting down.
TGCATCGGGAGCTGGTTTAGCCGGCAGCGGCTCAGTCAAGTACTTGAGCTTACCGTCAGCGATGGCGGCATTCCGTAATGCGGCCTCCTGAAGGTACCGGGAAAATCTTTTCCTTTTGGGAAAACCTATCGACGCCCTGCGCGCGCCCGACCTCGCCCCGTGCGGGGGCGCCGGGGCGGAATGCGCCTCGCAGGAAAAAGTGCGAAGTTTTGTAAAAATGGGGGAGATCATTGCATGAATTTGTGACCAAAAAAGAAAGGTAGAAAATCCTTTTTTGAAAATGTATTTTCGGAGTCGCCACCAAATATTAAAGGAATTTGGAACCTATTCAACGCGTCTTGAAATACAAGACACGAGTGTCTCAGATTTCAAGGTGCGTCGATACCTATCAATCTGAGGTTTGAAACCAGAGAAAGGGTTCGGAGTGAGGTTACTTTTCGAAAGTTTTGACAAAATGAGTTTTGAAAACAGTAATAAAAAAGCCTACATAAGAGTAGTCTCTACTAATTTGAAAACACTTGCTTAATTTCGATATTTGGGCTAAAAGTCACGCTACGTACAAGTGCGAATAAACATGACTCGATTAAAATGCATAAATAATGTAAATTGTCAAAATAATGACATATTGCTATAGGAAATGTACGTTAAATAATAATTTATTGACTAAATTATTAATATAGACGTTATTTTCCGACCTCGTATTAGAATTTGTGAAAAACCCTCAGTTTTGACATGCTAAAAGACTCTATGAAACGGTACAATTTAGTGTTGGATCCGTGATTCTAGTCGTTATTTAATGCATGAATGAGGACTTGCATAATTATAAAAGTGACGTCGGTTTGCTTTAGTGATAATGAGTCGTTTATTTATGCGATATTGGCGGGGTTTAGGCGGATTATGAATCCGGATTGCTACAACCGGACATTTAATACGGCCGCTAGTGCCAATATCGGGTTGGGGGTTAATGTAACCCCATTGTCCGAGTCTCAAACGTCTAGCCCGTAGGTAAAATGTTTACCTTTCGAAAATGTAAAGACGGTATTTTTGAGTGGATTTTGTGAATAGTGTATAAGTGCTAAAAACCGGGTATTGAAAATGAATGAAGTGGGTTGGTATTTATAGAGTTTTGGTGGTTTCTGTGGGATAACAAAACTTAATCGCTGTATATCAGCGTTTAAGTTCTTGAGTTGGATATTTTTAAAGAAAAACCAAAAAGGCGGCTGTATGGGAGAAGTTTATAATCGCCTGTTAACAGGCGATTAGAAACTTAATCGCCTGTCCACAGGCGATTCTTTTTTTGTTTTGGTGGGTTGTTTTATGCCGCCATTTGGTTTTTTGGATGTTTTGATTAAGTAATGATTATGTTTTGTTGTTTACTTATGGGCTAAGTATTTGCTCAGTTTTGGTCCGAATTTCGGTTTTCGTGTTTCGGGTTGTGTCGTGTTTTTCGGTTTTGGCTCGAAATAAAATAATATTAAGGTATATTATTTTATGGTTTTGTAAAGTTTAATTTTGTGAAAATGTGACACGGGACGCACTTTGGCCCGTTTTATGTGTTGTATTGGTGTGCGTTTTTGGGTCGTTTTTGTAAGTTTGGGCCGTTTGTAGCTAGTTGAAATTTGTTTTTGTGGCTTGGCTTAATAAGGCGTTCCTATATTGTGCTCGTGTTACGCTCATGGTGACTAAAAATTGACATTCATTTTCATGATTATGCAAATCCAACTTAATACGCTAAAAATGACTAATACGTTTTAGACACTTTTGGACCGTTTTCGACTCTTTTAAAAGCATGCATGAAAGTCTTTTCATCATCGGGGTTGTTTTTGGGGGGTACGGATACGGGTATCTACAGTGCCCCAGCTTGGTGAGCTTGGACAAAGCGTTAATCAAACTTAAAGATAGTATCCGGACCATTATAGTCTCGATACTACCTGGCGGCGCTAAGCATGTGTCTTATGGGAGAGACGAGGACTTAGCGTCGGGAAATGCGGGGAGGGACGACATGTTTTTAAGGACATGACGGTCCTACATGTTTAAGGGCATGTCAGCCTGCATGTGGCCTGAGTACTCCCAGCTGGCGCCTTGCTTGTGTTTCCGTTTGTGCTCCTTGCTTTGCTTGCGCTTCTGGCTTGCGCTCCTTTGCTTTGCTTGCGCTTCTGGCTTGCGCTCCTTTGCTTTGCTTGCGCTTCTGGCTTGCGCTCCTTTGCTTTGCTTGCGCTTCTGGCTTGCGCTCCTTTGCTTTGCTTGCGCTTCTGGCTTGCGCTCCTTGCTCTGCTTTCCTTGCTGGACGTCTCGTAGAAGAGGTTACGCGTTTTTGGGGTTTGGTTTATAAGAGTGGTTTAGATTTTTGTGAACGTCTCGTAAGGAGGCTACGTGTTTTTCTCATAAAAGGTTAGGTTTTTATGAACGTCTCGTGAGGAGGTTACGTGTTTTTGTATTTCTCATAAAAAGGGTTAGGTTTTTATGAACGTCTCGTGAGGAGGTTACGTGTTTTTGGTTCTCATAAAAAGGGCTAGGTTTTTATGAACGTCTCGTGAGGAGGCTACGTGTTTTTTGTGGTTCTCATAAAAAGGGCTAGGTTTTTATGAACGTCTCGTGAGGAGGCTACGTGTTTTTGTATTTTTAACGTCTCGTAAGGAGGCTACGTGTTTTTCTCATAAAAAGTTAGGTTTTTATGAACGTCTCGAAAAACGGTTCGTTTTGTGTGCGAAGAACGGCTCGAAAAAACGTCATTTTCGTGCGTTTTGGTATAAGGGCCGATTTTGGTTGAAATTTTCCGGTTCCGAAACTTGCCCGAATTCTCTGTATTGTGTTTTCATGGCTAGTATGGTACACTTTTGGTCTTGTTTTGTAGGAAATGTGTTGCTTGGGGGTGTTTTGGAGCGTTTTTTGTAGTTTAGGCTAGGTTTCCAAAAGTCGCTTTTCCTCGCTGTGCCCGTTCATGGAATGTATGGTAATGTATGTCGTCTGTGTTGGCTAGGGGTTGTTTTGTGGGAAGTGGGGCTTTTGGGTTGAGTTATGGTCAAGAAAAGGCCGCTTTTGTAGTTTGGAGGTGTTTTGTAAAAGCTATTGATCGAGGTGTTCGGGACATCGTTGTATGAAATTTTTGCATGAGCTTATTGTGATTTATGGGTTGGGTTTGTGTCAAGAATATGGGTTTCGGCTTGTAGCGTTTTCCCTCTTCGCTATTTTTGGTTTAAAAAGGCCTTTTCTGCTTGTTTTGGCCAATTCTCTCGCTTTTGTGCGTGCTTGCTCTTAAATTGATCGAGTAGGACGTATATATCGATATCGTCTCATGGATTTTGGCCTCTGTGCTTCGCTCCGCTTTTGGCCTTATCTCATCAAAAATGGGCCTATGGCTTGCTTTCTTTGCTTTGTCTTGATCTTTCTAGAATGATTTCTTTGTTAGTTTTACGAGTATGTCTTTGAATCTTGTGCGTGATCTCACGCCTCAGCGCCTACTTCGATGACATGGATCGGGTATTGGTGGAGTTGACTTTCTTGCTCGGGGCGAGCACACTCCTGCCGGGATGCTCGCGCTCGAGGTTTCCGACGGTCCGTCTCAGTCGGACCTGCTGAGAGCTTTTCCTCCGACGCCAGGGGTTTCTACGACGCCAGGGAGTGAGTTCCAGGGTGCCGCTGCGGAGTCTCCGGCCTTTTCTGCTAGTGGTGCTAGTGCTGTTGGTGCGTCGCCTGGGCTTTCTGCTAGTGGCCTGGGACGTGCGCCGCTTTGGTGGTCCTGAGCCGCCAGTTAGTGGTGTGGGTCGTGACGTTGCTGCCGAGTCGCCTGCTTTTTCAGCTAATGTGGTACGTGAGGAGACCGTCGTTGAGCGGACGCGGTCTTCTGGTGACGCTAGCGGTAGTGGAGCTGCTGCCGGGTCGTCGAGGTCTCCTGTTGGTGGCCGAGGTCAGGCCCAGGGTGTCGTCTCAGAGTCTTTGCAGGGGCGCGGACGTGGCGCTGCTGTGGAGACGTCTGAGGCTCCTGGGAAGGCCGTGGCGGAGGTCGGGCGTAGGCTGCAGGTCTCTGCAGGGCGTGGCCGTGGCGGTCTTTGGAGGACGCCTGTGGCTCGAGAGGCCGAGGCAGAGGTCGTGGTCTTCGCTGCGAGCTCGCGAGGGCGTGGCCCGCAGCGTTGCTCAGGGCGCTGCGGCTCTGGAGGGGCCAGGTTAGAGGCCGTGGTCGCGGTCGGAGGAACCCGAGGCCAAGAAGCGCAAGGTGGATGTGGCTTTGGTGAGAGGACAAAGAGCCGAGGCGTCGAGCTCGTGTTGCCGCAGAGGGTGGTGCCCGGGACGAGGCTGAGGTCGCCGGTGTTGTTGAGGAGGTTGGAGCAGGGGGAGCTCCTGTGGAGGTCCCGCAGAGGCGTGGTCGTGCTCGGTCCGGAGCCGCGACGAGGACACTTCCGAAGCCTGAGGAGTCTTCGAGTGACGAGGAGGGTTCCCGACGAGGCCGTGGCCGAGGTGGTCGCCGAGGTTGAGATCGCTGAGCCGCCGCGGCCGCCGCCGCCAGCCGCCGCCGACGCCGCCGCTTCTTCATTGCCGCCGCGGGCCGCCAGTGGTCGGGGTCGTTCAGGCCATGCTCGGGAGCGAGTTCAGGATGAGGCCGAGGCCGAGGCAGAGGCCGAAAGCAGGCCGAGGGCGAGGCCGAGGGCGAGGCCAGGATGCAGCGCGGCAAGTCTTGAGGCCGCGACCGAGGTTTTTATGGGGATGGTTGACGAGTTGGGCGCGAGGCCTGACTATCCTCACGGCCCGCGCCAGGGTCACAGTGGCCTTGACTGGGATGGCGTGACTTTGGTTTGGAGTCCTCGAGCATTTGTCGATCCGAGTGAAGGTCGGCTTCCGTTAGGCTCGATGAGGACCTTCTGGGTTCGGACGGTGTTTGACGTTTTGAGGGTAGGCTTACCCAGGAGGAGCGGGACATAGTGCTTGGGGATGCCTTTCGGTCCTTAGTGCGAAGTGGAGGGAGGTGCGGGCAAGCGGGTGAACTCGCGCCACCTGCATTTAGGGCGTTGTTGGATAGGTTTTGGGATACGACCAACACCTTCCACATGCCTGGTTACGAGGTTGGCGTGACTCTTTCTTCGTGGGCAGCTGTTACGGGGCTGCCTCATGGCGAGGGTGTACTTGACTGGGGGCGTGAGCGACCTCCTATTGATAGCCCACGAGTCGTGCGCTGATTGGCGACGGGGTTAAGTGCGGGAAGGACGAGGAGCACACGTTTCAGCCTCGTACGATATGGTTTGCTGACTTCTTCGAGGGGAGGAGGAAGAAGAAAGCGGTCTACTCGAGCGAGCCACCGAGCGTAGGGTCCCTACCGTGGTTGTGGTGGTTCCCGACGGCCACCCACTTTGGCGCAAGGGGAGCGAAGGCCGACTACCGTGTTGATGGCATCACGACATGTCACGCCTAGGTGACTTTGACCGGTGACTCTGCCTGGTCTGTTGATCCGATTACGAGGGATGCATGCGCTGATCGGATTGACGAGGATTCGGATGTGTCGCCAGGGCCCTGGTCTTGATGGAGGTAAGGTTCGATTTTTGTAGTTTTGTTGTTTTGTTTCGCTTTTCTTACGTAACGCGTGTGTTTTGTTTGCTTGCGTGCTTGGTGCTATGCTCACTTCCTCTCTGCTCCGGGACACGTTCGGTGACGGCTACATACCCGCTTTCCATGCGTATGCGACAATGGATCGGAGGGTATTGGCTGAACTATGACGCGGCTCGTGTGCGCTTCAGCGGGATGGCGATGGATAAGGTAAGGGTGATCGTGTTTTGTATTTTGGTCTTTGTAGCTTGTTTTTGGGTTTGTTTTTGTGGTTTATAATTTGGTTTTGTTTTGTAGTTTGTTCGCGACCCTTGGAGGAATTTTACCGGCGTTCCTCCGACGATTGCAGCTCGCTTTGGTCCCCTTGACAGGCGGCGGCTGTACATTGAGACCCAGTACGGATCGTACTGGTTCTTGGGTGAGCGTCTGTCTGCGCAGACGGGTCGCGGCGGCTTCATCGTACCTGCTCCTCCGCCCTCGGTTTTGTTCGTGGAGACGCCCGACGCTAATGAGCGTCGGGGCGGGTATCACGAGGGTGAGTCCGACTCGCCGCGGCGGGATGAGGATTACGTGACTTGGGCACTGATGCCCGCGATCTTTGTGATCGAGGTATGCTTGTTTATCCCTTTTGCTTGTATGTGTTTTGGTTTTAGGAAGCAAAAATTTATCCTATTTTTGTTTTGTAGCGACGTGACCCTGACCTTGAGTTCCAGCCTCCTCCGTTCGTTGAGGACTGCGTTGTTCACGAGGGTCGCTCTCATTCGATCGTGCAGCCTCTTCCTCGTCTGCGTGGTCACCGATGCGGGTCTTGAGAGGTGGGATCCGCGTGAGAAAGGTATTCACTTTCTTCTTTGTACAAAGCATGAGTGTTATGTAGTATATAGCCCCGGTTTGAGTAAGATTTTGGTGTAAAATCATTAGTCAAACTCGTCCAGCAGGTTTTTGATTATAGCCCGGTTTGAGTAAGATTTTAGTGTAAAATCATTAGTCAAACTCTGTCAAGGTGTTTTTGATTATAGCCCCGGTTTGAGTAAGATTTTAGTGTAAAATCATTAGTCAAACTCTGCCAGCAGTGTTTTGAGTATAGCCCCGTAAAGCTAAATTGATTTCGCATTATTGCGGTGACACCGAGGTCCACAGGAGGTCGTGGCGGCCAACCGATGGCGGGCGGTTGTGAACGAGAAGGTTGTTGACGCCTGCAGGGCGCAGAAGGAGACGGCCGAGGCGCGACTTGAGTTAGCCAGGGTCAGGGCTGAGGAGGGGGCGAGATCGCGGGCCGAGCTGGAGGCTGCGCATGCCGAGGAGCTGGCGAGGGTCCGGGCAGAGCTGGAGGGTCAGTATGCAGGGGAGCTGGATAGGGCACGTGCTGAGATTGATTCCCTGCGTGCTGTCTTGCAGCGTCGTGACCAGTCGTAGTAGGCTTGGACTTGTATATTTCAGACTTGTATTATGAGTATTAGTATTTGTTGGTAACGGTTTATGTATCAGGATTTGTTATGGTTGGTTGGTTTTTTTGGACTTGTAGGTGTTTATGGGTATAATTTGGTTATTTTGTCTTGTTGCGAAAAATGCATTCCTGCGTCGTAGCCGGGTCTGAAATCCTTGCGTATTTGCTTGCCGAGCCGCACTCGCAAAACATTGTTAGTCGTGAAAGCATATATATACGTCTCGATTGAGACTGACTCGCTAATGACTGAATTAAATGCGAAATGAAGAGTTTTTGAAAAATGCTGGTTTAGAAAATATTCTAGACTCGTGGAAAAGACGTTTTTGACATAGCACAAATTTGAGCTAAAACGACGTTTTGAGACGAAAATTGTGAATGCGAAAATCATTTTTTGTGTTGGGGTTAATTTTTGTGTGATTATCGTGTTTTGTAAATGTGGAAAATTTGAAAAACGGGAGCCGACTACGCAAATTGAGATGACGCGACGGGACCGTAAACGTCGATTTGAGGTCGGTAAAAATAATGTAGGGTAATAAAAGTTAAAAGTATAGGGTATAGGTGTGTAAGAGTTGTAAGAAATCGAATGAATTTGTCAGGAAATAAAAAGAAAATCGCCTGTAAACTAGCGTTTATGTTTTGTATTTCGTTTTGCCAATCTCGGCTATAAAAGGAGGGGTAGGTTAGTTCAAATCACTCATCCTTTCATCTTCCCATTCTCGATATTCCAAGAATATTCAAAATATTTACAGAACGTTTGTCGAAATATGGAGAACTTCGAAGGAAACTTGCGTCGTTGGTGTTCATCCTTGTCGGGGCTGGAGGAGAAGGACTTGAAAGATTGCGGTATCGGGGTACTCCTGGGCCTGAGGCAGGTTCAAATAGAGCCCGAGTTCTTAGATGCTTGTCTCGACTATTGGGACCTAAGTTTTCATGTGTTCCGCTTTCCTGGCGGAGGGGTCTGTCCATTGGTCGAGGAGTTTGGAGCTATTGGTGGCTAAGGGAATCTGGTGTTTGTTTTATTGTGTTGTTGTTAGTATTATGTTCATATTATGTTGTATTTTATTATGTTCGTATTACGTCTATCCTAAACCCGATGTACATGCCGGGATTTGTATAAGTATTGTAATATATTGTAGTGTTGTTAGTGTATCTCTAAGGTTGTAGTTATGCTCCTACTTTTGAAAAATCCAAAATGTAACCGTTCTTTTTAAGATTAATAAAAAGCAGGTTTTTATTTACGACTTTGCCTTATTTTGCTTATTATTCTGTGTGAAATTCCTTGACTCTAATTCTTTTTTCAAAGTTTAGAATGTAAGTATGGTTCTTGTTTTTAGGAATTTTTTGTATTGACTATTCCCTCGACCTTTTTAAGCTTTGGGTTTGTCGTTTATTGTTGAATGTTGTTCCTTTTACCCTTTGGGTTATGGAACGATTTTGTGATGACTATATCCTCAGCCTTTTTAAGCTTTAGACATGCCATTTTTGTGTTGAATGTCGCCTTATTTCAACCTTTTGGGTTTCAAGAGGCGAATTTTTGTGTTGACTATGTCCTCGGCCTTTTTAAGCTTTGGAGGCGTCATTTTTGTGTTGAATATCGGTTGTGCTTTTTACAAAGCTGCCTACGTATCCACGAAAAGTGGAATCAAACCGGCGTAGTTCGAGAATGTATGTTTAAGGGCATACCGGCCCAGAGTTGTGTTTGTTTTTTTTTTTGTGGTGAATGTGCACGTTTAGGGGCATGCCGGCCCATGAGCATGTTTAAGGACCTGCCGGTCCATGAATTGTGTTTGGTGGATGCATGTTTAGGGGCATGCCGGCCCATGAATTGTGTTTGCTTATGGAATGTGCACGTTTAAGGGCATGCCGGCCCATGAACATGTTTAAGGACATGTCGGTCCATGAATTGCTTTTGATTTTTGTGGAGAGAAAGAGCAGGTTTAGGGGCATGCCGGCCCATGAACATGTTTAAGGACCTGCCGGTCCATGAATTGCTTTTGATTTTTGTGGAGAGAAAGAGCAGGTTTAGGGGCATGCCGGCCCATGAACATGTTTAAGGACATGTCGGTCCATGAATTGCTTTTGATTTTTGTGGAGAGAAAGAGCAGGTTTAGGGGCATTTTTGTGGAGAGAAAGAGCAGGTTTAGGGGCATGCCGGCCCATGAACATGTTTAAGGACATGTCGGTCCATGAATTGCTTTTGATTTTTGTGGAGAGAAAGAGCAGGTTTAGGGGCATGCCGGCCCATGAACATGTTTAAGGACATGTCGGTCCATGAATTGCTTATGATTTTTGTGGAGAGAAAGAGCAGGTTTAGGGGCATGCCGGCCCATGAACATGTTTAAGGACATGTCGGTCCATGAATTGCTTTTGATTTTTGTGGAAAGAAAGAGCAGGTTTAGGGGCATGCCGGCCCATGAACATGTTTAAGGACATGTCGGTCCATGAATTGTTTTTATAAAATTGTATTTTACAGATACATTGCAAGGGGTTTTTAGGGGTAGTATTTCTTGAGTTGATCGAGGTTTGTGGCGAGGTTGAACTCTTGGCCGTCGAGGTCGGTTAGTTTGACTGCTCCGCCCGTGAAGATTTCCTTGACGAGGTAGGGTCCAGCCCAGTTAGGCTTGAATTTTCCTCGTGGGTCGACTGGAAGTGGTGCCCGGACTGATTTTAGTACGAGATCACCTACTTTTATGTGTCGTGGCTTAACTCGTTCGTTGAATGCTCGTTGTAGTCGGGCTTGGTACATTCGTATGGTGCTCAGGGAATGCAGCCGGCGTTCATCCAGGAGCATGAGTTGTTCGTACCGTTCACGGGCCCATTCTGCTTCTGGGATGCTACTTTCCATTAGTATGCGTAGAGATTGTATTTCTATTTCCATCGGTTGACGGCTTCCATGCCGTAGGTGAGAAATAGGGGTCATGCCCGTAGGGGTTCGGATGGTAATCACGGTATCCCCAGAGTGCATATGGTATTTTGTTAGGCCAATCTTTGCAGCTGTCGATCATTTTTTCGAGTATGGTGACGACTGTTTTGTTTGCTGCTTCAACGGCTCCATTGGTTTGGGGTCGATAGGGTGAGGATTTGTGATCTTTGGATGTTGTATTTTGTGAGTATGGCTTCGTCTCGCGTTGAAAGTCGCGAACCTTGATCACCGATGAACTCGTGGGGTATGCCATATCGGCATATGATGTTCGTCTGGATGAACTTGGCGACTTCCTTGGAACCAAGGGTCCGAAAAGACGCCGCTTACCCATTTAGTGAAGTAGTCGATGGCCACGGCCGCGAAGCGGTGACCTCTGCTCAGATGGGGTGGACTTTTCCTATCACGCCGATGCCCCAGGTTGAAAAGGGCCAGGTGAGGTTAGGGTGTATAGTGGTGAAGGTGGTACATGTTGGGCGTTCTTTGAAAATTTGGCGGTTGTGGCAATGCTTGACGTATTGGATCTGATGCCGCTTCCATGGTCGTCCAATACCATCCTAGCCGTAGGATTTGTTTGCAGAGTGCTCGAGCGTTCATGTGGGGTCCGCATTCGCCGTCATGGACTTGCGTGACGATTTCCTGCCCCTTCTTGTAGTCGACACATATGAGCAGTGTCCCTTGTGGTGTCTTCTTGAGTAGTTGTCCCATCTCTAGCACAAATTGGGAAGCTAGGTGTCTGGGAGCCCTCTGTCCGCGTTTATCGGTGGCGGGTGGGTAGGTGTTGTGCATTTTGTAGTTGATTATGGCTTGATACCAAGGCTCTGTCTGCTCGGCTTCATCTAGGTCGATGGCATGAATGTATGCTGGTTCGTCACGTCTTTCGACGATGATGGGTAGTAATTTCATGTTTGGTGGCATGTTGAGGAGGGATGAGAGTTTTGACAAAGCGTCGGCAACCGGTTTTCTTCCCTAGGAGGTGGTAAAATTCGGCCTTGATCGAAGTTGGTTAGGAGTTTTTGTACTTTTGTTTGGTATTTGGTGAGGTTTCGCTCATGATCCTCCATGCTCCGGTCACTTGATTTATGATGAGGAATGAGTCTCCATGCACTCGTAGGTTCCTTATCTTGAGGGCAATGGCTGCTTGTAGGCCGTAAATGCAGGCTTCGTATTCTGCGGCGTTGGTCGTGACACTGAAGTCGAGCTTGATTGAGAGAGGAGTATGATCGCCGTCTGGGGATATTAGAGTATTCCGACTCCATAGCCGCGGTAGTTTGACGCCCGTCAAAGTATAATTGCCAGTATTCCTTTTCTATGGCAAAGATTCCTTCGTCAGGTAGAGACGTTGTGTCGATCATGGGATGTTCGACGATGGCGTTTTCTGCAAGGAAGTCGGAAACTGCTCTTCCCTTGATTACTTTCAGGGGGAGGTACTTGAGTTCATACTCGGCGAGAAGCAGAGTCCACCTGGCCATGCGTCCGTTCAGGACTGGTTTTTCAAATTGGTATTTGAGGGGGTCCATTAGGGAGTAGACTCTTGTAGTGCTGGTGAGTAGGTAGTGTCTGAGCTTTTTGGTTGCCCAGACTAGCGAGAGGCAGCTTTTCTCGACTGGTTCATACCGAGTTTCGTAATCGTGAAACTTCTTGCTGATGTAGTAGATGGCCCGTTCTTCGTTGTCGACTTCTTGGGCGAGCATGGCACCCATGGCGTTTGGCGTAGTCGTTAAGTATAGTGACAGTGGCAAGTCTTTTTGTGGGGGTACTAGAACGGGGGGGTTCGTAAGCAGGCTCTTGACTTTGTCGAACGCTTGTTGGCAGTCATCGTCCCACTTCGTATGCTCTTCCTTCTTCAATTTTTTGAAGATTGGCTCGCAAATCATGGTAAGCTTGCTGATGAATCGGGAGATATATTGGACTTGTCCCAAGAAACTCCTTATTTCGTCGATGTTGCTCGGCGTCTTCATGCTCATTATTGCTCTGATTTTGGTCGGGTCTACTTGATCCTCGGCTTACTATGTGGCCTAGCGGTTTACTCTTTGTGACTCCAAAGGTGCATTTACGTGGGTTTAATCGCATTTTGTCTCGCTCGATTCTGGTGAAGAACTTGCGGAGGTTGGTGACGTGGTCGTCCCTTCCTTTTGACTTTACAATCATGTCGTCAACGTATACCTCGACCTCCTTATGCATCATGTCGTGGAGTAAGGTGGTAGCAGTGCGTTGGTAAGTAGCCGGCATTTATGAGCCCAAATGGCATGGCGTGTAGCAGTATGTTCCCCAGGGGGTTCCGAAGGTGGTTTTTGGCATGTCGTCTGCTGCCATTTTGATTTGGTTGTATCCCGCGTATCCATCCATGAATGACAGTAAGGCGTGGTCTGCTGTGTTGTCGATTAGGATGTCCATGTGGGGTAGTGGGAAATCATCTTTAGGGCAGGCTTTGTTCAGGTCCCGGAAGTCGGCACATACTCGTATTTTGCCGTTTTTCTTCATAACCGGTACCATATTGGAGACCCAGTCTGAGTATTCGATGACTTGGATGAACCCAGCTTGGAGCTGCATTTCGATCTCTTCCTTGACCATGAGAGACCATTACGGCTTGATGCGTCGGAGTTTACCTTGGCCGTCCGCTACCTTGCTTGATCGGGATGCGATGTTCACTATCTCACGGCCGATGCCGGCATGTCTCTGTATGACCATGCGAAGACGTCCCCGACTCGTGAAGCTTAGTATATGTGGCCCTTTAAATGCGCTCAGGGAAGCCCCCAGTTGTAGTTCTTGAGCCTCTTCGGGTGTTCCTATGTTGATGGTCGTTGTGTCTTCAATAATGGGGTCCTGTTCGGGTTTTGAGACAATACTTGCAATGTATCTATATAATGCAATGTTATTTAGCTTAAATTTATCGCGATTATTAGGAAAAGTAGAGTTTAAATGAGGCAAAGAGTAACCAAAAACTTTCATGTTATTAATGTTATCAAAAGCGGTTACATTTGAAGATAGCTCAGACGAGGGAGCTTTGGACAACCTTAATGACTCTAGTTCTGCAGCTAAATTGACTATGTCAGGGAAGTAGCCCGGGGGCTTAGTTGGGGTAAGAGACTTGAGATGACGACGAGGGAGTTTAAATTTTAAGACAGTCTTTTGGTTTGGGGCGTTGTCTTCGTCTTCGTCGGAATCGGAGTCTTCGAAGGCGTAGCCCTGACCCGTAGTTATCTTGAAAGTGCGGCCTTGCTCGTCGGTCCATTCGAGGGTTTTTGACCATCCGTCGTGTGCTTTTTCTTCGTGAGGGATGATCAGGTTGGTAGGGTTGAAGTTGTTGTTGCGCACGATGTCGGAAATGAGCTCAATCCCGGCAATGGTGTACGTGGTGGTGTCCTTAGGAATCTTGTTAGTGCCCTCTCTGACGAAATAGTGGCTGGGGAGGATGTGGTATGGTTGTATGTGGAAGTCATGATATTTCTTGCGATCATTGTATGCTCCCCAACCTTGAGAGACTTCGTACGACCATGGTACGTAGGATAGACCCATGGTGGGCCACTTGTTATCGTCGTCCTTGGCGTAGAGTGTAGCGATCTCTTCTCTACGAGTCAGAGTACAGATGTTGAAGTCGAAGTCGAAACCACACATGTCGTCGGCTGGATCGGCGTTTATCTCCGCAGTACTATCATTAGTCTTTTGCTGCTTGAGGGTAGCTCGAAAGTTCGAGGCGTCGATGGTGACGATCTCGTCATCCAGAGGTATCCTGACCTTTTGATGCGAGGTTGAGGTGACGGCCTTGGTAGCGTGGATCCAAGGTCTACCTAGTAGCATGTTGTAGGTAGGGGTATGTCGATGATTTGAAATTCGGTTTTTCTCATGATCGGTCTGTCATAATGGGGAAGGAGATGGTTCCCTTTATCTTTGCGACGTGTTCCATCGTAGGCCTCGACACCGTCCGTACCCGGATAAAGTCATTTTCCTTAATCCCGGTTTCTGGCCGTCTCAAGGGCAAGACATTGGCTGCGGATCCGTTGTCGATGAGGACGGCGGTAATGTCATGCCGTGGCATTCCACGTTGATGTAGAGAGGTAGGTTATGCGCGCCCGAGCGGAGGGAGATCTTTATCGGAGAAGGTAGCGGCGTTAGCTGCCATTCACGCGTGTGATGTTCGATAAGCTTCTGCGGAGACATTTCCGACGCGTCATTGAAGTGACTGTAATGCTTGGTAGAGGCTTCACGATGTCCCATCGAGTCCCTTAAGAGCCGCCAGATTGAAATGTCCGCCGTCTTGTTGAGCCGCTTGTGGGCGTGTCTCCGATCTCAGGCGTGAGCAAGGGTGTCGGGTAACGCTGATGATGCTATCTTATCAATCGTGGAGCCGGGCGCAGATTAGTGTTAGGTGATGACACTTTCTTGGTTGGCGGCATAGAGCTTGATGCTTGTAGGTGAGGTTGTAGTGGTAGGCGAAGTAGGCGGCGTATCCTCGTTTATGACTATCCCCTTGTTCTTCTCTTGAGCAGTCAACCTTGGCGGGTGGCTTTGAGGTTCAAGTAACTTTAGAGAAGCTTGGTACGGGCGTCCAGAACGTGTTAGGTAGGCTACTTCGTCATCACTGTCTGATAGCCTGAATGGGTACTTGTGACGTAACTCTCCGTACTTGCCTGGCGGGCGACGGGGTTGAGCCTCTTCGTCGTAGGGTTCATCTTGGAGACATATGCGGATGTCATCATTGTCGGCTTCATCCTCAGAAGTATTCCAGATGCCGTTGATTTCGTGATCATTTGAGATGATTAGTTTAGAGCAGTCGATGATGGGGTGTGTACTTGCAAAAGTAGCATGGGTATGCAGAGGGGTAAGCTGGTCTGTAGGTTTAGGACTCGGGCTGGGCTTTACGATGGTATTGTCGTCGATCAAGTCTGAACTATGTTCTTCAGTGAAGCATTGCTCTGTCATGCCCCTTTCCTCTGTGGAACTCGCAGTATGCGTTCTGATCCCACGACTTTGGCTTCTTGTCCGGGGGAGGCTCGCTAGTAGGTCCTATGAGTTGAAGTACATTGCGGCTCACAAGCTTCTGTAGCGCCTTTGAGTAAGTCATGTATATTGGGTCAAAATTTCGTCGTGCTTTCATCGAACTGGGACCAGGAGGTGAGTATGATGCTTTTGGCGGAGGCATGGCAGGCCTTGGCGGTGTTGTAAAAACCGGTGGTGCCTCTAACGCGTCCAAAGGCGTTGATGGCATGGATGGGCTCGACTTTGGCAGTGGTTCGAGATGAGCTTCCTTGATACCCGCGGCCCGTGCTCTTATTCCTGTTTTCTTTGCGGAGGTCGTCCTCGATGAGCTCGCCGACGACGCTGAGGGTTGAGAAGTTGTCAAAATTTCCGTACCGTAGGTGTTGTTGGTATCTTGAGGGGTGAGGTTGTTGATGAACTTAGTGATTAAGTCGGTGTCCCTTGGGCGGTTAGGTATTTGGGCACACGGTTTCTTCCAGTAGCGTCGGTGCTCGGTAAACCCCTCATTGTCCCTTCGAGTCGGGACCTCCAAGGTGCGTAGCGAGACTTGGATGTCATTGTTGTCCCGACATCGTAGATCGAACGCGAACCGCTATGTCCTCGAAACTACCCGCTTTATGTGGTTCTAGAGCGTAGAACCATGCCCTGGGTTCTTGGCGTCCAATGAGTGAGGGAATAAGGTAGCCCATGCAGGGGTTCGACACCCATGATGGCCATTTTAGCTTTGAAAGCCTTGACGTGAACGAGCGGGCTTCGTGACCTTTCAAGGCGGGAAGATCGCTAAGGGCTAACTTGTCCGGTAGCATGGACCTGACGTTCTTTGGGTTGTGCTCGTTTTCTTGGTGTGTGGAGTAACCCCTTGAGTTTGTGAGGCGCTCTTCCATGGTTCGAATCCTTTTGCGTTCGTTCGGATTCTCGGCGGGCGCCGCGGCGTTTTTCTCCGCTTCAAACTTTTGCATGATAGCCATTTGCTCGATCGTCGTAGTGAGGCTAGCTATCCTATCATTGAGCTGTCGGACTTGTTCGGCAGTTACCTCCGGGGGGGGTGGTGGTGGTCCTCCGAAACCTTCGTCGTGTTGAAAGGCCATGACAGGTTTTGGTTTTGATCTGTTGTAGGAGCGCTTCTTTGGAGGCGGAGGTGGGTTTAAGTGACGGTTCTTAGTTCGTCGCGTATCCAGGGTTTTTCAATGAGCGGACCTGACAAAGTTTTCAAATCTTTAGTGATTCTAAAATAGAAGGAAAAGACTCGAATGAAAAATCACATTCACGACCAAAGGAAGACACAAAAGCGTAAAAAGTGGGTGACTCGACTTGACTCGTGTTTTTAGCTTTTAAAAGGACACGGGAAGCTTTTGAGATAGAGGCGCGTTAACACGTCCCTGTTCTCGAGGTAGGAAAAATTTGCATGATCATAATCAGATTAACCCAATTTGGCGGTATGTTGCCAGGGGTTTATCATTGGATTATGATAAAAAGGATCAGACCGAAATAGCGATAGGCTAACCGACCTGAGGATGTTAAAATTGGGTAAAAGGTGATCAATTGTTCGCCTTCTACATGTGACTCAGGGTTTTAAATCAAAAATGACGATAAGTCACTTGATTCAAAGAGTAAATCAACGGGTCCGCATCTGAACGAGCCCGCGTTTTTCGTTTTTGAGAGAAAAGGATTAAAATCGGGATGACTAAAGAGTCACTCGATTTAGAGCTAATTCTAATGTTCTAAAAGTTAATTTCATTTAAAATCTCCGAAATGAATTGACATATTCGGGTTTTTGC
This sequence comes from Dianthus caryophyllus, assembly GCA_023091065.1. Classification (NCBI taxonomy): domain Eukaryota; kingdom Viridiplantae; phylum Streptophyta; class Magnoliopsida; order Caryophyllales; family Caryophyllaceae; genus Dianthus; species Dianthus caryophyllus. The sequence continues at coordinate 20,018,224 of CM041524.1, read as the reverse complement.
TTTGTGAAAGACCTTTTAGCAATAAATGTATTATGACGATACGTCAGTCGCATAATTCATTTACGTTTTGAAAAAGACCTGGGATATAGTGGTTATCCTAGGTCGGTTTTAAATGTAGCGGCATTTTATTTATTAAACTCAAATGACTATAGGTCAAAGAGCCTAACGGCGTGTTTTTAAAAGTATGACCCTTTTTTGAAAAAAAGTTTTGAAAAAGCAACTTCAAAGATGGACGTATTTTAAAAGTATAATGCCTAGGAAAAGTTTTTACATGCAGAACGTTTTTTTTTTTTTGAAAGACTACTATAGTGAGGGTACTATAGCTTCGCACTTGTACATATAAACACAGGTTTTTGGTTTATAGGGTAAGGTTCCCTCCGGCCATTCCCGTGACGTTTAGGTAGGGGCACCCGCAAGACTACACACGTCTTAGGTGTGAATTCAAGACGGGCCCTAGAGCGTTCGAGTTTGACTGGTTACGATTGTTTGTACGGATGCCGTACTTGTAATCGTGGAGGGGTGAGAGAACAGTGTGTCCGGAGTTACCTCGCTTATAAAGCGAGAGTTACTAGGGGCCGTTCCTCAAAGGGTGTGGTTTGAATCAGGAGGATTCGACTCAACGTATTTTTGCTCAAATATCGAAAGCGTAAATGTTTTCAAAGTTTCAAGCTTCACTTCTTTATGATTTTAAAATAAAAGAAAAACTAGTTTTTCAAAATAATAAAATCATGCTCGTCCCAAATGAGTCGCCGGTGAAGGTACCGGAAAATCTTTTCCTTTTGGGAAAACCTATCGGCATACTGCGCTTGAGCCTCGCCGTCTTGGTAGAGGCGGAATGCCTCGCAGGAAAAAGTGCGAAGTTTTGTAAAAATGGGGGAGATCATTGCATGAATTTGTGACCAAAAAGAAAGGTAGAAAATCCTTTTTGAAAATGTATTTTCGGAGTCGCCACCAAATATTAAAGGAATTTGGAACCTATTCAACGCGTCTTGAAATACAAGACACGAGTGTCTCAGATTTCAAGGTGCGTCGATACCTATCAATCTGCGGTTTGAAACCAGAGAAAGGGTTCGAATTGAGGTTACTTTTCAAAGTTTTGACAAAATGAGTTTTGAAAACAGGAATCAAAAAGCCTACATAAGAGTAGTCTCTACTAATTTGAAAACACTTGCTTAATTTCGATATTTGGGCTAAAAGTCACGCTACGTACAAGTGCGAATAAACATGACTCGATTAAAATGCATAAATAATGTAAATTGTCAAAATAATGACATATTGCTATAGGAAATGTACGTTAAATAATAATTTATTGACTAAATTATTACTATAGACGTTATTTTCCGACCTCGTATTAGAATTTGTGAAAAACCCTCAGTTTTGACATGCTAAAAGACTCTATGAAACGGTACAATTTAGTGTTGGATCCGTGATTCTAGTCGTTATTTAATGCATGAATGAGGACTTGCATAATTATAAAAGTGACGTCGGTTTGCTTTAGTGATAATGAGTCGTTTATTTATGCGATATTGGCGGGGTTTAGACGGATTATGAATCCGAATTGCTACAACCGTATTACGAATACGGCTTCGCTAGTGCCAATATCGGGTTTGGGGTTAATGTAACCCCATTGTCCGAGTCTCAAACGTCTAGCCCGTAGGTAAAATGTTTACCTTTCGAAAATGTAAAGACGGTATTTTTGAGTGGATTTTGTGAATAGTGTATAAGTGCTAAAAACCGGGTATTGAAAATGAATGAAGTGGGTTGGTATTTATAGAGTTTTGGTGGTTTCTGTGGGATAACAAAACTTAATCGCCTGTATACAGGCGTTTAAGTTTGCTTGAGTTGGATATTTTTAAAGAAAAATTAAAAGCGGCGTATGGGAGAAGTTTATATTCGCCTGTTAACAGGCGTTTAGAACCTTAACCGCCTGTCCTCAGGCGATTCTTTTTTTGTTGTGGTGGGTTGTTTTATGCCGCCATTTGGTTTTTTGGATGTTTTGATTAAGTAATGATTATGTTTTGTTGTTTACTTATGGGCTAAGTATTTGCTCAGTTTTGGTCCGAATTTCGGTTTTCGTGTTTCGGTTTTTGTCGTGTTTTCCGGTTTGGCTCAAATAAAATAATATTAAGGTATATTATTTTATGGTTTTGTAAAGTTTAATTTTGTGAAAATGTGACACAGGACGCACTTTGGCCCGTTTATGTGTTGTGTTGGTGTGCGTTTTGGGTCGCTTTTGTAAGTTTGGGCGTTTGTAGCTAGTTGAAATTTGTTTTGTGGCTTGGCTTAATAAGACGTTCCTATATTGTGCTCGTGTTACGCTCATGATGACTAAAAATTGACATTCATTTTCATGATTATGCAAATCCAAATTAATACGCTAAAAATGACTAATACGTTTTAGACACTTTTGTACCGTTTCGACTCTTTTAAAAGCATGCATGAAAGTCCTTTTCATCATCGGGTTTGTTTTTGGGGGGTACGGATACGGGTATCTACACCTCCCAATCAGAAAAATTGGACCCATCATGCTTCAGTCGAATAGACTGATTCATGCTGCCCATAAAAATTCTAAGCCATGATTCGCGATCTAGTGTAGCACTTGGCATTGGTTCGTCAGTACGTACAGCCATTAGTTATAGTGGTTATATCTGTATATAACGTATTCGAACTGTGAAAAGAAAGAAGAAGAAGAGAGAAGATAAGAAATCATAGTTTAAAAAATCATAAAGCAATAACGTTTTAATGCACTCGTGCACTCATATAATCGACCTCCCTCGAGAATTATATAAATGATCCCAAGACTCAATTTCTTTAAATTGATAAGCCAACCTCTTGGCTAATTCTACTGTTAGAATTCTTGGTCGATAGATTTCAGTAAATCCTATCTATTAGTCCACCATAACTACGAGATATTACTCGAACTATAGTGTCGAGGTAAAATAGGTCAACGCATACTACTTACCCAACGTAGAAGGGGTCATGTGGAGAGTAAGGTCCTACATGCCTACCGACGAAGAAGGGGCTCATAGTACGCTTTTATTCCTATAAAGACTAATCTCAATTTTAGTTTTAGAGGAAGGTCCCATCAACTCATTTTAATTCATTTAAGTGAACAAATATCTAGCATTTACGTGAATGATTAATTGAGGTGATAGCCCTAAACGAGTGACATCCGTATGTCAATGAAAAAAAAAAAAGCAACTATATGATCCATTTTCATGCATATTAGGTGGTTTGGTTTAGTTTAGGCGGAATATTATGCTACTAACTAACGTGAATGCAATGAAAAACGGTAAAAGGAAAAACGCAAAAAGAAAACACCTAGTGTGGCCTATCCCTATGAAAATAAAGACAAATACAAAGTGGAATCCATCCATGGACCCTAAGCTAGTCTTCATTCTTCATCTTGGGCTTTAAGTGGGAGTCCATCTTGAATCTTCATCTTGGATCTTTTCAAAATTACATATTTGAATTACAAAATAAACCTATTTACATTCTAATTCAAAATATGCCAAAATAAAAATATTACAAAATGGGAGATTCGAGATCTCAAAATACAACCAAAATTGTGTTTCCTTCATTACGAAAACACAATCTTCTAAGGCCACACTAGTAAATTACAACCATTTGTACATAAAATTAATGCGTAAAATAAATCATTCATTCAAACATTCATTCACAAACATATATAAATAGCATCAACTAAACATAATAAAATCAATGCAAACAAATTGATTAAATCCAATTCCTTAATTGTTCATAATGATTATCATTATGCAACAATTCCTTAATTGTTTATCATTATGCAACAATTCCTTAATTGTTCATAATATCTTATAATCAAAACAATAATCCAAAATCAATTTATATTATCATTATAACATAAATTAGATCTCAAAAATATCTTAAACCTTTTTAAAATATTAGGTATCATTATTATGAACTGCTTCACAATAACACAAAAAAATATCTTTATAATATAACAAAATATAATAAGATATCACAAAATATTAATTACCAAAAATAATTAAAATTTCGGCCAATTCAACAAAATACCGAATTAATTTTTTTTTTTATTAATTAATATGTCTCGGCCAAATTAAATAAAATACCAAAATATTTTTTTTTTTTTATCAATAATATGGCACGGCCAAAAAAAATAAAAATAAAATTATAATTCGGCCAAAACTTAAAAATAGAATTAAACTGTTTTAATTCGATTATGCTAATAATTAGATCAATCCTAATCCAATTTTAATCCGTATTAAACATTGATTTAAGAGATTCAAACTAACTTTTTAGATTAAACATCTTAAACTGATAGATCTAATGATTAACATCATGATATGTTCATTAACATACAAAACTTGGTCCTTTTATTTTTAATTTAATCGGTATTAAATCAAAAACTCATTCAAAATCATATATAATCGTTTTAACATCTTAAAACATTAATTATTATGAATCATATAGACCAAAACAAAGCCAAATTCAACCAAAAAATACACGGCCAAAATACAAAACAATTCGGCCAACAAGTTAAATTTATTAAAATTTATACAAAATCGATTTTATGAAAACCTTATAAAAATTTCATGTGCCCTAAGGCTCTGATACCACTTGTAGGTTTATATCGGTATATAGACCTTTAAAATCACAGGATTATAATGAAAACTTTTATAAGATTTTAAAGTCATAAAAGAAATTGCATAACATGAAATAGAGATTTCGAATTAACCTTTAATCCTAATGAATTTGGCCTAAGATCAATACCAAAAGTATGGTATCTCCTAATAATCTCACCCAAGATGTGTTCTTGATATGCCCTTGTATTGCTAGAAAAATAAGAGAGAAAACTGTTTTTCTTTTCTTGAGATTTTGTGTTGTGTGCAAGTATGATTATGAATTAGGTTCAGATGAGACTTATAGTGTGATTAGGTTAAGCAGAGAGGAAAAAAAACCCCTCTCCCTCCCACTTGTTTCACACGTCCAAATAAGGAGTCCCGGGGTGGACTTTTCAACCTCAAATTTAAAAGCCCAATCTAACTTAAAAAGGTTTATCAAACCCATTTAATTAGTATACTTTAGCTTTTATGTATAATGTAATTATAATATCCTAATATTATAATGTATCATAAATATCCTCATATTTATAATTTACTAATTAATTGTAACTGATTAAAATTAATTAGCCTACATTATACGTAATAATTAAATATAACCTTTTATATTCAATTTAAATTACAATTAATTCCTCTCATCTAATATTATTTAATCATTATTAAATAACATTCATTATCACATTTGACTAACCTCTTAGTCATATTGGACTAACCTTTTAGTCACATTTGACTAACCTTTTAGTCAACAACACTGACTAACCTTTTAGTCATTAAATAAGGCATCGATATGATTATTTTCTCAAATAATCACATCTCTCAAACACATCCTTTAGGTGTGACTCTTAGGGACCAGTTGATCACCGCCATCTGTATGACAATAACGTCAAACTTATCTAGCAAGCCAACCGTTATTGATAAACGTTAATCAACTGATTAAATACAAAATGTACCATGTGTACCTTTAGAGATTTATTTATGTTATTGCACTCACTGTGGAGGACACTAACCCCAACAGAGCTAGCCATGGTGGTGGTGGTCATCGATGGTGGCTCATGGTGGCAGACTAAGGTGATGTCGATGATGATGTTTATGATTTGTTGTGTATGTTGTTGTTGCTGCTTTGTTTATTATTATTATTATTATTATTATTATTATTATTATTATTATTATTATTATTATTATTATTATTATTATTATTATTATTATTATTATTATTATTATTATTATTATTATTATTATTATTATTATTATTATTATTATTATTATTATTATTATTATTATTATTATTATTATTATTATTATTGTCGGTTGTTGTTGTTGTTGTATTTTAGTGTTGTTTGATGTTGTTCTTGCTTTATTTTAATGAAGAACTAAATGAGGAAGAAGAAGAGGAAGTATGAGGAGATGAATAATATCAGACAAGTGGGAGTTATAAGGTGTGTTGAGGAAGCTACAAACAAAATATCCAAAATGAGTGGAGGAGTATGTGTCTGCACATAAGGGAGTATTTGGAGTGCATTTTTCGATTTGCTCTGTTTCATTCGCTCTTATTTATAAATCTTTATATTTTATAAAATATATTATATATAATAAATTTCGTTGTAGTTTTATTTTTATTTTCTATATCTTTAAATTTATATTTTAAAATTAAAGGGTATATAAAAATATTAGTTATAAATTTTGTTACGGTCTCACAGATTTTCAAACGTCTATTTGTTTTAACGAAAACATTTCAAAACGATTATATTTTATTCAAGTTATACTATTGTTTAGCTTGAAATGCAAATTTGCAAAGTTTAATAAAAATGACTAAATCAAAGTTTTAGTTCGACGCGTATTTTAGAAATAAAAATATAATATTGATTAATATAAAATTTAAGGAGTTTTTAATTACGAATATTTTCTTGAAATTTTATTTGAACGAAATTTTTCGGGCGCGTTTTCTAAACAAAAGAATAGAAGTTAAACTATATAAATTTTAATTTAATAATTTAGTTAAAATAATTAATTTGTGTTAAATTAACACGGGGTGTTACAATCCTACCCCCTTAAGAAAAGTTTCGTCCCCGAAACTTATAAAGGAAGGATAACTGCTCGAGATAGAATGAGGCAGTTAGTGAAAACTAGAGATTTTTGAAATTTAAATATATAGACATTGCTCTCTATAGCGCAAAATTTTCTAAGGAGGAATTATTAGAAAATTTAATTATTTCGATTTATAAATTAACATTCTCGAATTAAATTCTAAATGTCGCGGCATTGTCATTTTCAAAAATCAGCGAGAAAGAGATATTCAAAAAGGTAGGGCCTGGAAGTTTTGTAGGGAATTAAACTAAATAAAAATAATAAGCGTTTTAAGAATAAAACCATCTATATAAATTTGAAAATGAGTATTAACCTTAAAACAAATTGAATTAAGGAATTTTAAGATTTAATTAGGATTTTAATTTAATCAAATTATTGTCCTACCCCCTTAAGAAGTTTTAAACGTATATATATAATATTATTATTGTTACTTTTAATGATCACGTGTATATGATATATAGCCTTAAGAAAACGGCATTTAGGAAAAATATGTAAAAGTCGTAGTGGTCATAAGGAAAATATGAGCCTTAATGAAATTAAGGAAAATATAGGTTATCGTTGAATGATTAAATAAAATTTTAGAGAATTACGGATAACCTTGTTAATATAGCTCTTTTTCTTAAAATTGCTATTATGATGTTATTAGGTGAAATGGAAGTGTTATTGATGAGTCGTATTTAGTATAGGCTAGTAGTGGAGTTTTAGGCTTGAATTAGAGCATTTTCGTGTGATTGAGTGAAGATATGTTGACTTATGTTGGATTGGATGTTATCGTGGATTTGTGGCGTTTTATCGTGTTTTGAAGTTGGCTACGATGGTCACATGACGCGCGGAGATACAAGAGAAGCTACGGAGGAAATATTGCAGAAGAGTCAGCATCCGCGACCACCGCTCGCACACAGGTCGCAGACAAGGAAGACAAGCAGCAGAAACGGCAGAAGCCATATCCGCGAGATGTCCGCGAGCTGTCCGCGAGATGTCCGCGAGATGACCGCGAGCTGCCCGCGACTGGTCCGTGAGGACTATGTTTCCAAATCTCGTTTTTTTTTCTTTTTCCGGATTTTATTATTTTGTTTTAAGAAACTTATTTTCCTATTTAACCTGGGACGAAAACCTAGTTGTTTTATCATCTTTCATTATTATCATCAATAGTTTTTAGACCTAGATTTCATTCAAGTTTTTGGGAGATTCAAGATTGAAACTTTGGAGATTATTGTAACCGTCGGTATGTGTAACTAATCTCCCTTTTCTCGGTTCAAGTAATTGAAACGGTTCGACTTTAATTGTGAGTTTGAAAGTTCTTATCTTTATTCTTGATTATTGATTATTGCTCTGTTTTTATTATTATTTGCGTGATTGATTTATGATTGCTAGGTGGCCAACTAGTTTTCTGATTAATTGCGTAATTGTTAGTTTTGTTAATTGAACGGGATACGTTGATTAGCTTAACACTAGTAACAACTAGGTTTAATTGTTAAACGGGATACGTTGATTTTTATTCCTAGGAGCGATTTTCATAACATCTAAAGTACAACTGGATTGTATGTGCTATTTGTTCCTTATCGATTCTCTTGTCATTAAAGCTGCTAACTGATTAAATCTTGAACGGGATACGTTAAGGTTGTCTTTTGGTTAGGGTTAGTTAAGAACGGGATACGTTTTAATTAACTACACATAAGGAGGATTAGAATTGCATGATTCACGATAAGGTAGTCAAGAGTATAAACTAGAACCGGATAACCGTGATCGATTAACTCTAAACCGTGGATATTAACTTGAATTGAGATCCTTTTAATATCTTATATTTCATCCTTTTATTCTCTTTACTTGCTTAATTATTTTAGTTCGATTAGTTTAGTAATTCAACTACAAAATCCCCCCTTGGTTACTAGTTACTTGGTTATTTTATATTTGCTTTACATCTGCGTTTAACTAGAATTCGATTAGCCTTTTTCCCTGTGGTTCGACCCCTTACTTCCGCTTTACTATCTGTTTAGTATTAGGATTTAAGAGTTATAAATTGTTAATTTGCGGCATACGACTTAGGACCGTCAGTTATAAATCATATTTATGATAAGATTCGAAATTTATAATAAGGGGTTATATAAAAAGAAAAAGAAAATAATAAACGTATATATACTTCGAAGAGAGATAATTGTAATAGATAGGACAAGTTCAAAAGATATTTAATAAAAAGATAAAGAGTTTACAAAAATGAAGAACTCGGACAAAATTTCATCGTATGAGATTAATGCATTATTTAAGTAGAAATTAAAATTTGAGAGTTCAAAATTTTAGACAAGGTAAAAAGTTTTAGAGATTGAATAAAAAGTTAACGAAATTATAAAGGAAAGGTAAAAATCATTTTTTTGAGATTAAATAGAACAAATGAAAATTTTCTTTACGAAATCAATTAGTAGGTATTATAGATTATAGATTTCGAGATTAGAAATTTTAGAAGTTGATAACAAGTAAGGATGGTATAATTTTACGAGATTGAAGAGAAGAGATGAGAAATTATTGAGAAGACAATTATTAAGAATTATTGATTAAGAAAGTTAGAAGTTTTTAAAAGGAGTCAATAAGTTTAGAAGGTTGAAAAATAATCGAATCCACAAATCCTTAAAAAGGCAAGGGTTAACGATTAAAAAGAAAACTAAAATTCATTTTTAAATGAATGAATATTAGGAATGTTAAGGTTTGGAGATTTAAAAATTGAAAAGTTTAGAAATGATAACGATAGTTAAAGAAGGAATTTGATATAGCTGCATGATTCTTTAATGTAACAGAATTCTTCGAATCTTGAATGTCTTGTAGGGATCTCATCCCAATCACTAATCAAATATTAGTGTACATCAAATTACTCTAATTTGATTTAGCAAGATCTATTGTAGTACAAATTCACTTTGTTACAAGTTTAGAAATATTATACCTTTCTCAAAGGGAAATGTTGGTCACAAAACTAGAACTCCTTTCTAGTTTTGTTTCTTGAGCTTAAGTTTTAGGATGATCCTCCAAAAAACCCGAGTTTCCAAAGTAGGAAACCTCCTAAAAGATGCACCCAAGAACACTCCAAAAAATACTAAGGATATTGGACTAGAAATCACTTAGTATGATTTGATAATATGTGATAATATTATTACTAACTCTTAGTAATATTTAGAATAATATGAGTATTAGTATTAGATAGAAATGGTGAGAGATGTAAGAATGAATTGCATGAATGAATTTCTTTCTTTATCATATCATTATATAAGAGAGCAAGCAACAAAATGAAGTGTACAAAACACTCCAAAGTGGCCGGCCCCCTTGAGAAGAGAAAATGGAAGAGTTTCTCTCTTGTAAAGATAAAATACTTGCATGCTAATGATTGTGTTTCTTGCATGCAAAAGTAAACAAAATGAATAGGACAAAAGAGGAATCTCTCCTCTTGTGTGCCCATTTTGGACGGTCCAAGGACCTCCTAGAAGGGTCCATTTTGTTTGATAATATTTGTCACACAAATAGATTTAATTTATCACTAATCATCTAATATGATAAAGTATAAATTAATTAACCTCTTCCTTAATATACATGTACACTTACACATATATTAAAAATATACTTTCACTAATCTCATTAGTAAAATATACATAATTAGTGAATTAACGTTTAATCACTAATTCTCATCTCCTCTAATAATTTTATCGACATAAAATTCAATCGTCCGAGTTCACAACTCGATTTCTCTCTAAACTAATTCACCGACTAACCGTTAGTCAAATTATCAAGTCACTAATCTAATCGTATCTCATACAATTAATTAGCTTTAATATTTGGAGTACGTTCCTATAGGTGTGACTTAAAGGGATCAATTGATTACCGCCGTTCTCACGACAATAACGTCAAACTCTAGTCAGCCAACCGTTATTGATTTACGTTAATCAATTGACAATAATTCAGGATTATCCCCATGTATTCCTTAATTGAGATTTATTAAGTAATCGCACTATTGTGGAGGACACATACTCCAACAATCTCCTACTTGTCCGAGACAAGTTGTGCATTACCAATTCTCATGTCCGTTTTCACATCTCCCACTCGATGCAAGGTGTCTTACAGGTCGTACTTGCATCCTGAGATATATATCGTGAGTGGTTTCCTCGATAAGGAGAGTAGCTGTCTGACTGGGGAATCTACCGTAGATTCTTACCGAGCGTGGCCACGCATTTTCAGCGACTACTCCTCGAGTGGCCCACAGATGTTTTACCCCGACAAGGGTGGACATTTCCCTTCCACTCGATTGTACTGTATGATGCAGATCACCATGACCCCAAAGATGCCCTTATAACCCCCTTTCACGGCATGGCTTAGGACAAAAATGAAAGTCACTCGGAAACTGCACCGACTGCATAATCGGGTTTCACCAAAGAATCGACTAAAGGAATACTATAGAAATTCCCACCACGACTGTGTTTCAATCTCATTGAAAAGGAATTTATAAGCGCCACCGTCCGACAGAGTGTTTTCCGCGATCTGCCTATGCAAACGATCAGTCATCTCATATGACCCTATGGTGTTGAACCCACCATCGATCGACTTGCAATCTAGTCTCTCCGAGACGCCACCTCATGTGAGACTAGGGACCAAATACTTAGTTTATACCGTTCACTTGAATACGTTCAAAGTTGTCACACAAATATTCGGATAAACAAAGTATGCATTCATAATGACTTAAGATAAAAACAATGAATGTTATTTTCATATATGTAATAAGATACATCGTTCAATTACATATTACGAAACTAAAGGTAATCTGGCATACGCCGCAACCCCCTGGAGGCAAAGTGTGCTGGCCATGCTTAGCTCCTCGAAAGAGGCTTGGTTAAAGGATCAACGATGTTATCGTCTGTCCCAACCTTACAAATATCAATTTCCTTCCTCTCCACATTATCTCTAATAACGTGGTATTTCCTCAAAACGTGTCTAGACTTGTTGCTAGACTTGGGCTCATTTGCTTGGAAAATAGCCCCACTGTTATCACAATAAACAGTGACAGGATCTACGGCACTAGGGACTACTCTTAGTCCATCCAAGAATTGCCGAATCCACACAGCTTCTTTAGCGACTTCCGATGTCGCCAAATATTCACTTAGTTGTAGAATCCGCAGTGACACTCTGTTTGAAGCTCTTCCAACAAACAGCTCCTCCATTCAACATAAAGACATAGCCGGATTGGGATTTCAGATCATCCCCATCGGTTTGGAAACTTGCATCCGTGTAACCCTTTACACGTAGCTCAAGTTCTCCTCCAAACACTAGAAACGAATCCTTAGTTCTTCTCAAGTACTTAAGGATGTTCTTTACAGCTATCCAGTGACTCTCACCGGGATTAGCTTGATACCGTCTCGTCATGCTCAAAGCGAAAGTGACATCGGGACGAGTGCACATCATAGCATACATGATTGATCCTACAGCGGAATCATAAGGGATCAATTTCATGCGTTCAATTTCCGCAGGAGTCGTAGGACATTGAGATTTCTTCAATGTTATTCCTACACTCATCGGAAGAAAGCCTCTCTTGGAGTCTTTCATATTGAACCTATCAAGAATCTTATCAATATAAGTTTCTTGACTTAATACTAGTATCCTTTTGGATCTATCTCTATAGATCCGGATACCCAAGATGCGTTGTGCCTCTCCCAAGTCCTTCATTTGGAAATGGTTTCCCAATTCCACCTTTACCGAGTTCAGGCTTGGAATATCATTTCCAATCAGTAGTATGTCATCCACATACAAAACAAGGAAAGTTACCTTGCTCCCACTAAACTTCATGTACAAACAAGGTTCCTCGGCACTTCGAGCGAATCCATGTTGTTTGATAACATGATCGAATCTGTGATTCCAACTCCTCGATGCTTGCTTAAGACCATAAATGGATCTTTTAAGCTTGCATACTTTCTTAGGGTTGGATGTATCTATAAAACCTTCAGGTTGTGTCATAAACACTTTCTCTTCTAGAATCCCATTCAAGAAGGCGGTTTTTACATCCATTTGCCATATCTCATAGTCATGAAATACGGCAACCGCTAAGATTATCCTTATGGATCGAAGCATCGCAACCGGCACAAAGGTTTCATCATAATGAATACCTTGGACTTGTGAAAAGCCCTTTGCCACCAATCTAGCTTTGTAAACATCTATATGTTTATCTATGCCGAGTTTGATTTTGAATATCCATTTACACTGAAGGGGTCTTACTCCTTCAGGTAAATCTACCAAGTCCCAAACTTGGTTCTCGTACATAGAATCCATTTCGGATTTCATGGCCTCAAGCCATTGTTCGGAGTTGGGGCTAGTTATAGCCGCCTTGTAGGTTGAGGGTTCATTGCTTTCGAATAACAACAAATCACCCTCCTCCTCGATGTTACCGAGGTAACGGTCAGGTTGATGACTAATTCTTCCCGACCTCCTAGGGATTATCACCGTGTCAGAAGACGAGGGAACAGTTTCCTCATTTTCTGTCTCGGTTTGTGGCTCTTGAACTTCATCAAGTTCAAATTTTCTCCCACTCTGTTTTTTAGAAATAAATTCATTTTCTAGAAAAACAGCATCACGAGCCACAAACACTTTGTTCTCGTGAGGGTTGTAGAAGTAATAACCACAAGTTTCCTTAGGATAAGCTACAAATAGACATTTGTCAGACTTTGGAGCGAGTTTATCGTCAGTTTTATTCTTGACGAATGCCTCACATCCCCAAAGTCTCATGAATGACAAATAGGGAACCGTTCTCGTCCATATCTCATATGGAGTCTTATTGGCCGCTTTAGTCGGACTTCGATTTAGTGAGAAAACAGAAGATAACAGTGCAAAGCCCCAAAAAGATCCAGGAAGCTCAGTCTGACTCATCATAGACCGAACCATGTCAAGCAAAGTTCGGTTTCTCCTTTCTGCAACACCATTCAATTGTGGTGTGCCCGGAGGAGTCCATTGTGATATTATACCACAATTCTTAAGATGTGAATCAAACTCATTACTTAGATATTCGCCACCACGATCCGATCGTAGTGCTTTTATCCTTTTGTTTAATTGGTTCTCAACCTCATTTTGAAATTCTTTAAATTTCTCAAAAGTATCACTTTTATGCCTTATTAAGTAGACATAACCATATCTACTTAAGTCATCGGTAAAAGTAATGAAGTAATGATATCCTCCTCTAGCGGTGATGTTTAATGGACCACACACATCGGTATGTATGAGTCCTAAAACCTCACTTGCTCGTGTCCCTTTACCACTAAAGGGTTGACGAGTCATCTTGCCTAAGAGGCAAGATTCGCATGTACCATATGATTCGTAATCAAATGGTTTGAGAACCTTGGTCGCAACAAGTCTTCTTTATGCGTTTGTCGTTTATGTGACCTAAACGACAATGCCAAAGGTAGGATTTGTTCGATTCATTCGATTTGAGCCTCTTGTTTTTCACATGATAAACATCATTAACATCATTTAAAACATAAATACCTCCAATTGAAATAGCTTCACCATAAACTATTTCATTAAATGAAAAAGTACAACGGTTGTTCTTAATCAACAAACAAAAGCCTTCCGCATCTAACACGGAGACGGAGATAATGTTTTTAGTTAGAGTTGGTACAAAATACTCCCTCCATTCATATCCACACTCCAACTTTGCTTTTTGCACTTGTTTTAAGAAAAAAAAAAAAATATTAATAAAAGGACAAAAAAGGGGAGAGTTGATATAAAATATTAATAAAAAACAATTAAATAGGCTTAAAATATTAATAAAAAACAAAAAAAGGGGATGAGACAAGTGGGCCATATGGATGAAAATAGAAAGTAGTAGTGTGGATTTGAATGGATATAAAAGGTATAGTTGTAGTGTGGATATGAATGGAGGGAGTAACAGTTATTTAAATGCAACTCTAAACCACTAGCAAGAGCGAGTACAAAAGTTCCCATGGAAACGGCCGCTACTCTAGCTCCATTGCCCATGCGGAGATCTACATCACCCTTGGCTAGAGCTCGCACGTTTCTCATCCCCTGCAAATGATTACAAAGGTGAGATCCACATACGGTATCCAATACCCATGTAGAAATGCAAGCATGATTGATGTCAATCATATAGAGATTAGAAGGAAGAATACCTTTGGATGTCGCACATCCATCTTTCAAGTCCTTCTTATATTTGGGACAATTGCGCTTCCAATGACCCACTTCATTGTAATACTTGCAAGTGTCATTGAGAGGTTTTCCCTTGTTGATCTTGGGCTTAGGCTTATGTGGAACACCTTCCACAATAGCCTTGCCCTTACCTTTGCCTTTGATAGATGGCGCTTTCTTAGCCACCTTCCCCTTCTTGACTCCAAGAGACATGTTCTTCATTTTCATGGAGAGAACATCTTTCCTCTCCACCTCATTCACTTTCATATCCCTCTCGGCTTGGACCAAGAGAGCATGAAGTTCATGGTAACTCTTATCCATGTTGTTCATGTTATAGTTTACTCGAAAATGAGCAAACTTATTAGGAAGAGAGTGAAGAATGCGGTTAATCGCAAGAGCTTTGGGTATAGCACATTCTTGACGCTCAAGAGTGTCTATTTGCTCAATCATTTTGAGCACATGAGGACCAACTTTTTGGTTCTTCTCAAGCTTTGCATCGAAAAACCGTACCGCGGCTTCATAAAGCCTTATTTGCGGTGCTTTGGAGAACATGGTTGTCACTCGAGTGAATATCTCATATGCACTCTTTTGTGTGACAAATCGGAGTTTGAGAGTGGGTGCCATGGACCAAATCAAGACGTTTTTCACGTCATTGTCCACTTTCACATGCTCATCATAGGCGGCTCGTGCCGCCCCGGATCGAGATGTGGGTTCGGCGGGGTGTGGATCGGTAAGGTGTTTGAGCACATTGTCGGATGTAGCGGCACCCCTCATTGTCGAATCCCATTCGACAAAGTTGCTACCGTCATCCTTGAGGATACACTTATCCATCACGGTTCGCAACCATGAATCTTTGCCCAAAATGGGCGCGGGAGTTGATGATGATGATGCCATTGCGATTTGAAATAAACGATTCTACAACAAATATGAGGAAATATATATAAGCATTCATTGTTTATTAATAACATTTGCTAAAACGGTTTTAAAACAAATGTTCATTTATATAACGATCTCCCACGAAATTATATAAATGATTCCAAGACTCGTTTTTCATATAAAATTAGACATCTCATGTTTCCTTTTATATAAAAACGATAAGTCAACACTCGACTAATTCTACTCTAGAATGCTTGGTTGATGATTTTCTTTAAAAATGCATCTTTTAGCCCCAAATAACTCTTATTTGGTTGAGTCCAAACCAAATTAGCATGGGACTTCCTCCCACTACTTACCCACGGTAACAAGGTTCCACGTCGCGGAGGTCCTCACGAACATGGGGTTCATAGTCGCTATATTTGGAAAGGCTTAATCTCAATTCATTTTGATAAATAATGTGGGTGATCTTGTCAATTTTAGTCATTAAAATTCTTTATAAGTGAACTAATTTAAGAATCATGACATAAATCGACAATCGTAGCGGGATATCGTGGCATGCATGGCGATTTTGGCATGTGTGCGGAAAATAAGCAATCAAACAAGCATGAGCAAGCAAGCATAAACCTAGTATGGCCACCTAAAAGTAATTAAAAATACAAGGAGTTACAAATTGGAAACCAACTCCTTTGGTCCCTCTTCATAAGGACTTCATCCAAACTCCTCCTTGCAAGCTTTAGAACACTTCTAAGGCTCCATGTCGATCTCCATCGCCGGTCTTCTATTTACAAATAGTTACAAGAATGAATTACAAAAGAATACATAGCAATCCTATTATACATTTATAAATGAAATGAACTATTAAATTACAAACCGGCGATACGAGATCGCATTTAATTACAAACCACACGATATTCCCTTTCATTACGGGCAATATCGGTAAAAAAAAAAAAAACAAACTATGGCCATACTAGTAAGAACAAACATTCATTCAAAAATAAACATTCATCCAAACATGCATAATGAAAAGCTTATAAATAAAAACATGCCAAAATCGCCCTAAACAATAATCGCATTAATTCGTTTCAAACCGATCTCATTTTTAATCGATTAATCTTATATTAATCAATAATGCTTAAAACACCTTTTAAGCTTGAACTAAAACTTCTAAACTGATTTAGAACACCCAAAATTAGTTTTCACTAATTCATGGTGATTTTAGTTCATAAACATGGTCATTTGCTAATTAGTTCTAGCTTTAATCATAACTATTTATGAATAAAGCTTTATAAAATCAAAATAAAATAAAATAAAATCATTTTTATTTTGACAAAAATTTGTATATTCTGGAACACTTCCAAAATATCAGAAAAGAAAGGTTTGGTCAGAAAATATTTACGAATTATTTTATATAAAATAACATACGATTTCATCGATTTTATCTCATAAAATCAAGAAAACGTCTAAAACAGTGAGGAAAAATCCCAAATTTATACGAGAGCATCCTCATAATGTATAAAATATTGGTATAAATTTCATGTCCGGAAAACAACGTTTACTATATTTTTGGACATAAAATGCATATCGTACCGATTTTAAACAAAAATATGAATAATTATTCAAAACTCAAGATCTGATTCTGAAAATTTACATTCAGAATGTATAAATATGAAATATCACTGTGTAACAATTTCGTGACCAGATTCCAAATATAACTATTTATAGTAATTAGTTTAGCCAAAAACACACTTTTTGACTCGGTTTTGTATAAAAATCATTTAAATTAGCAAAAAAATTTCAAAAAATACGAAATTTGACCAGTAACTTCATGAGACCATAAAATTTGCATGCAATAAAAAACTCGTGTTAAAACCATTTTTAACACTATTTTCGGATTTTTATCATATTTATTCTCAATAAATATATAAAACTCCAAAAACAACAAAATAAATTTGTAACTACAAGCCTTGGCTCTGATACCACTTGTAGGGATCTCATCCCAATCACTAATCAAATATTAGTGTAAATCAAATTACTCTAATTTGATTTAGCAAGATCTATTGTAGTACAAATTCACTTTGTTACAAGTTTAGAAATATTATACCTTTCTCAAAGGGAAATGTTGGTCACAAAACTAGAACTCCTTTCTAGTTTTGTTTCTTGAGCTTAAGTTTTAGGATGATCCTCCAAAAAACCCGAGTTTCCAAAGTAGGAAACCTCCTAAAAGATGCACCCAAGAACACTCCAAAAAATACTAAGGATATTGGACTAGAAATCACTTAGTATGATTTGATAATATGTGATAATATTATTACTAACTCTTAGTAATATTTAGAATAATATGAGTATTAGTATTAGATAGAAATGGTGAGAGATGTAAGAATGAATTGCATGAATGAATTTCTTTCTTTATCATATCATTATATAAGAGAGCAAGCAACAAAATGAAGTGTACAAAACACTCCAAAGTGGCCGGCCCCCTTGAGAAGAGAAAATGGAAGAGTTTCTCTCTTGTAAAGAGAAAATACTTGCATGCTAATGATTGTGTTTCTTGCATGCAAAAGTAAACAAAATGAATAGGACAAAAGAGGAATCTCTCCTCTTGTGTGCCCATTTTGGACGGTCCAAGGACCTCCTAGAAGGGTCCATTTTGTTTGATAATATTTGTCACACAAATAGATTTAATTTATCACTTGAATCATCTAATATGATAAAGTATAAATTAATTAACCTCTTCCTTAATATACATGTACACTTACACATATATTAAAAATATACTTTCACTAATCTCATTAGTAAAATATACATAATTAGTGAATTAACGTTTAATCACTAATTCTCATCTCCTCTAATAATTTTATCGACATAAAATTCAATCGTCCGAGTTCACAACTCGATTTCTCTCTAAACTAATTCACCGACTAACCGTTAGTCAAATTATCAAGTCACTAATCTAATCGTATCTCATACAATTAATTAGCTTTAATATTTGGAGTACGTTCCTATAGGTGTGACTTAAAGGGATCAATTGATTACTGCCGTTCTCACGACAATAACGTCAAACTCTAGTCAGCCAACCGTTATTGATTTACGTTAATCAATTGACAATAATTCAGGATTATCCCCACGTATTCCTTAATTGAGATTTATTAAGTAATCGCACTATTGTGGAGGACACATACTCCAACATGTCTCTCATGTTGTATAGTTCTTATTGCATCCATTTGTTGAGCCTGAATTCTTGTCGTCTTGACTTTGATTTATACGTCTCGCTTTTCGGTAATGTTAGCATACGAGACTTGTTAGTCAAAAAGATTAGTCATAGAGCACTTAGCAAGCAAGCAACCATAGAGAACCTCAATGTAACAACCTGGTTTTTCGTGACTTTAATTAAACTAAGGCGGAAAATTAATTAAGTCTATATATTACAAACCAGCTGTTATCGTCTTACAAACTCAATATACATGATACGAGTTTAAGGATAAACAGAGTATATATTTAGTTACATTCTCTCAAAAAGTACAAAATAAATAAGGTAACTCTCCCCAGCATTCAATAGCGTTGGTCTCGGGGTACCTGCGTTAAATTCTCATCATTTTCTCGCACACTCTTTCGACACAGGCAATTCTAAAACATATGCAATATATGAAGAAAATAAGTAAATAAAAACAAATAGCAAGTAGGCATGCAACACATAAGGAAAGCATGATGATTCAAACATGAGTATAAATCCAATCACGTAACATACAACACTCATAGATAATCAATCTCAATAAGTCGTACTTCAATACTCAGGAAATCAAGTCATTCAGACAATAATCAATCAAGACAAGGAAATACATTCAACATGTGATAACAAATGAGTCTTCGTTAGTAAGGCGGAAGCATGCAGACGTAAAACGCGCTATAGTAGACAGGGCCAACATAACTTGGACATGGCTGACATACTAGACGTCCGCGCAATAGCCGACAGGGCCAACATAACTTGGACATGGCTGACAGGCTAAGGATACCTAAGGTAATAAGGACAGCTAAATCCCTTGTCTAATGTATGCATACACCATCTAATCGAGGATCATACGTATTCGCTATTTAAAAGGTATCACCGACGAAAAATACGACTATCACCTTAGACGGGTACCCCCGGTTGGGGCTGGTTTTTCCAATTACCATCTATGGGCCCACGGAAATATCAATGTTGCCCCATCCCTGAGGTTGTATATACCGTGTCAAATAGCAATCTTAAGATCGTTATATAGCCTTGGGCAACTCTGGGAGGGAGCCCAAGTCCCCATAGACAGCTACCTCATTAACTTCGAATTTCAAGAGTCGCAACATGGCGAACAATCCAAGTATTTTATTCAAGTAGATCGTTTTTCTCAAATTCTTATTTTCTCGTTCAAATGTAACAAAATGACAATTCTGTAACTTAATTATATCGTCGAACTTTGTATAATGAAATTTTAGTTCTAGCAGTTCTTCAGGTAAACAGAACACATAGAAATACTTAAATATTTATTTTGAGTCCGTTTGTAAATTTTAAATATTTTCACTATTCATTATTTTACTATTCACCATATTTTACTATTCATCGTATTTACTATTCCTCGTATTTTTATACGTATTCGTATTTTCGTATTTCGTATTTGTACGTATTTTTATACTTCGTATTTATACGTATTTTTATACGTATGCGTATTCTTATACTTCGTATCTTTTTCTATACTTAGTATTTATTATTATATTTTTATACTTAGTATTTTCTTTATACTTAGTATTTTTATACTTAGGATATTTTTTTAGGTTACAAAACTAACTTTTATTTTCTAAGTACAAAATTCTAGTTTTAAAGTCGTTAAGTTCGTTTTGTATTTAGTGATTTGAAAAATCATTTCGGAAGTAAAACTCGTTTTAAATTTAAGTACAAAATTCTAGTTTCAAAGTTGTTAAGTTCATTTTGTACTTAGTGATTTTTAAATAATAATTCGGAAATAAAACTCGGTTAAATTTAGTCATATACTTAACTAAACTTTTAGCGGTTTCCATTTTTAGCGAGGTTGTCGTAGTTCATTTTAATTAGTCCGTATGTCCATATCCAAATTTAAGCAAAGGCAGTAACACTCGACAATATTCATTTTAATACGTGTAACGATTATTTTTTATCGGTTTCGTTGATTCTTTTTATTAACGATTCATTATACAATCTAATATAATCCTAATTACAAATCAAATTTAGTGACTAAGTGACAAATTCATTTTGACCAAAATTGACCCATTTTAAGGGTGAATGCCGTGAGCCTTTATTTATTTTAGTTATTTATTTCTTTTGTTGTTTTTATTAATAATTCATTACTTTAACTAATTTAATTACTTAAGTGATAAAAACAAAAAGTGACAAATTCATTTTAGGTCTAAAATAGACACCAAAACCGTGGCCTCCTATACTTGTCCATTTTTATTTTCGTTTTCTAATTTATCGGTTTTGACTTAAAGTTTTTATATACTAGTTATTTAAATTATACTAAAGTGATTTAACTAGTTTACGATTTTCACTAAACATTTTATTTCATTTATGAATAGTGATTTGTGACACTTTATATTTCTAACTTTTATATTTCAATGATTTAGCATATTTAACTTATATATCTTTTATTTAAACTTTTTACTAATGACTTTAAACAGTAATAAAATAAAACTTATAATTATTTTGAATCAATCTAGTCCCTTATGTGAAGAACACAATGAATATGTGAGGAACCCTAATTATTTTTCATATGAACACTTTTAACTCAAATCTTTATACTATCGTTTTATTTGCTCAAATTTTTTTAGCAAGTCTAATTTATCTAAACTAATCATAATATGTTATTTAGAAAAATTAAAACTAAAATTTGGTCCATTTTATTCACTAAAACCGTGTATATATATATATATATATATATATATATATATATATATATATATATATATATATATATATATATATATATATATGTTCAAAGTTTTTAATTTTTGATTTTTATACTTCTAATTCAACAACTAATTCCCTTTATATATTTGTATTTAACATGAGTGAAAAATCATATACAAACATTAACACATAAAAGTAAATCATTTCACACAAATATAACAACAATACTTCAAGAACATATAAACACTTTAAAACATTTAAATTTCATAACAAATTCATTTTTAGTCCAAAACATAAACTAATTATATTTTCATGTTCATCTCATCACAAGTATTTTAAGCATGCAATTTACAAAAATTAAAACGAAAAATTAAACCAAAAATGAAGGGTTGGCCGTGGGTCTTATTAGTGAGCAACAATTTCTATTTTTCGATTTTTGTCTTCTAATTTAACATATGATACTTAGGTGGCATAAAATCATACATAAAAATCAAAACATCACTTAGGAAAAATAACATATAATCAATTACTAGGCGCTTATCATTTATAGTGTGCGAGAAGCACCTTAATCAAGTCGGTTAGTGAAAAGTCTAGCAGTTGTCGGGATCCACTATATGGTCAAACTGACTCAAGTCGATGCCTCCACCTTGCTCCTCGTCTTTGGTTAAGATTAGTACATAAAAATGAAATAAGCAAGTTAGTAAATTATTTCATACTAGACTAACTACAAAACTTTTAAGTGTAGTATATTTTCTTTTTAGGTTTAGGTGATGTAAATATTTTAAATGATTTTGATTTATGTTCATGTTTATTTACTTAGTTAAAAGGGGAGATGATTACTAAAATAATTAGTGGAGAAATAATACAAGTGTTCTAGTGAATTTAAAACAAGAAAATAAAAGTTTAAGAAGGAAAATAAAGAGGAAGAAGATGAAGATCATGTGTTCTTGAGGTTGAGGATGAAACATGCTTACTTTTGCTCTTGAAAATGAGTTTATTTAGAGAGGAAAAGACTTAGTGTATTTGTTGTGTTTGTGTGTGTGTTTGGACGTGTAGTAGTAGTAATGTAGTAGCTTGATTGTGTTGTGTAGTATTGTTTTTAATTAGAAAGTATAATGTTTAATTTTAATTAGGCTATTAAGTGATGATGTATTTAGTAGGAGTGTAAGAGACTTAAATGTGTGTAAGAAAAGAAGGAATGGAAGAAGATAAGTAAGGACCAAGCATGGTCAAAAATTTCGGCCATCACATAAAACAAGTGGCCCGATTTTCGTTTTTGAAATTTTCGATTTGCGCGCACGCGAAAAGTCTCGAAATAAAATATATGGTCTTAAAATAAGGGTTCGAAGTAAGATCGAAAATAAAAATGAAAATAAACCTCAAAACGAAATCAAAACAAAAATTGGGTATTAGTTCCTCGCAACTTTGAAATAAAATCTTATTTGATCGAAACACTTATTTTTTTCGTTGAATGTTATCGAATTAAATCATTATACTCAAACGTCAAAAAGTTTATCAGTTTAGGCTTAGTGAAACTCATTATTTCGATTTTTAGCGAAAGTGTTAGTTAAATCAAATTGAAATAGTAATTTGATATTAATATAATATGATTTATTAAATAATAATCAAAATGATTTTTATTTTGATGTGTAAGTGTTGTGTACGTGACTTTTGAAGAAAAATAAAGTGGCTTGACTTTGATTCGTGTGTTTGAAATCGTTGACTTGAATTTCAAAGACGGGAAAGATATACGGGTCCATTTTTATTCAAAAATCAAAAATGTACGAAATTGAATTCTATGAATAAAAGGTTTAACTTTTTATTTTTATGAATAGTAATCATGACTTGACCATTTGAAATTTGAAAGACGATAAAAGTTTTGTGTTGACTTTTATAAAATTTTGAATTGTGTTTCTTTTTAAATTCTGAATATAATACAACATACTTTATTTTTCAAAATTTTTATATTCGTACTTAGGAAATTTAGTATTATTTGGTGAAAAAATTCAGTCGCATTTTTATTATAATGAAAAAGGATGAATTTAATTTAAGGATTTATATTCTTTTATAAAATTGTGCTATAAAAACACGGGGTGTTACAATCCTACCCCCTTAAGAAAAGTTTCGTCCCCCAAACTTAGAAAAAGTGGATAACTGCTCGAGGTTTAAACAAGGCAGCTAGAGAGAATATTGAGATTTTACAAATTTGGATAATAACATTTGGTTTCGTCGGAATAAGATTTGTTGAAAAGTTTGCGTTTTCTAATTAACATCGAAATGTTGGATAGAGTGAAAATATTGGAGAACAAAATCGCGTTTGATTTATTAATGAGATATTTAAATAAATATGGAAATGTTACTAGAATGTTATTTCTGAAAGTGACGCGAAAGAGGCTCACAAAAAGGTAGGGCCTAGAAGTTTTGTACGGAATTAACTGAAATTAAAATAATAAGTGTTTTAAGAATAAAAACCGTTTATTTAAATTTTAGAGTAAATGTTAATCTTAAAATAGGTTGAAATTAGAAACTTTTAAGATTAAATTAAGGTTGTGGTATAATCAGATGTATTATCCTACCCCCTTAAAAAGTTTTAAACATATGTACATAATGTTATTATTGTTGCTTTTAATGACCACTTAAATAAAAATTATTGTCTTAGGAAAAGAACGGCAATTAGGGGAAATAGATAAAAGTCGTAGTGATCATAAGGACGATATGAGCTTTACTGAAATTAAGAGGAATATTGGTTATCGTTGAATGGTTAAATAAAATTTTAGAGAATTATGTATAACCTAGTTGATATAGCTCATTTTCTTAAAATTATTATTATAATGTTACTAGGTGAAACGGAAATGTTATAGGTCATATTTCGGGTAAGATTTGAAAATTTATAATAGTTGATGACGTAAAATAACTTTGTTATATATATTTCTAAAATAGAGGAAGTAGTAGAAACAAACCAATTTCAATGATTTTTAGAAATAAAGGAATGAAAAGTTTGAACCATGAAGTCTAAAAAGTATTTGAAATTACGTTACAAAGATTTTTCAGAATAAGAAATAAAATTTTAAAGGTATTTTTATAGGGAACGTATGAACACCATTTTTAGAAGTATATATGAAGAGATTGATAATAATTTTAAATATAGGAGGTCGAAACGAAATGAGATCAGAAAGGAAATTTTATGTGATGGATTGTAATTCGTACATTATTGTACTTTGAAAAAAAAAACAAGACATATTTTTGTTCTTCGGTAGGGATATATTAGTTTTGATTTGTTCGGGATTTGTGAGTTTGTATTGTTTTATAAATTTGGAGGAAACAAGATATAGTGAAGCTCCTGTATCGAATAAAATAAAAGTAGGTATAGAGTTAACTAGGAATTTACCGGTGATATTGTCAACATCGATAATGTCTTCAGCACCTTCTTCAGACTCGGTCAGGACATATACACGTCCCTGAACCTTTACTGCGGGCAATGGCCCTGCATTTGCCTTAACAACAGTACCCTTCTTTGGGCATTCGTTAGACTTGTGTCCTACTTCATTACAGAAGAAACACACTACTGGTTTCCCGTCACAACGCTTCCCCGGGTGATTCGGCTGTCGGCAGAAACGACACTGGTTTGCTTGGAAAGGCGGATTCCCGAGAAGTTGTTGGTTGTTCCTCGCCACGTTTGGGGTGGGGTTACGGTTAGGATAATGGGGTCATTATGGTTCCTATTGCGATTATCTTGATTCTGATAACCCGTGCGACCAAAGAGTGGTTTGTGGATGAAACTAGCACTTGCCACAGGAGGTGTAAAAACCTTCTTTTTCTTTTTCTCCTCGGCTTCTCCCTTCTGGATTGATGCCCAGATACTTGTTGCCTTTTCATAAGCCTCAGCAAAGTTCTTACAGTTGAATCCGCTCATATTCGTTCTCGATCGTAAGTCATGCTCTTACATAACGAGTCGCGAAGTTCCTCCTCGTTAGTTATTATCTTGGGAGCAAACTTGGACAGCTCCTGATACTTTTCGGTGTATGCCTGCAGAGTCATATCCCCCTGGCTTAGGTTACGGAACTCTTCTTCCTTTTCCCATCTTAACTCCTCCCCGAAGTACTTGTTCTCTAATAGGATCTTAAACTCGCCCCAGTTATAGATCCTCAAGGGAAAAGTGGATCGGATCAAACGCCACCAAATTGTTGGCCTCCCCTTTGAGGTAGTATGCTACCACATTCACTTTCTCGATGGCGGTGTCTTGCTCGGTTCAACACTTCTCCATCTCCTCGACCCATTCACCAAGACGGTAGGTCGATTTTGAGCCTGAGTATGTTTGAGGTCTATGTTTTGAGAACCTCTCAAACGCGGATTGGTTATTACCGCCACCCTGATATTGGTGTGCATTCTGAGCAATCTTCACGATTAGTCCTCAAAGCCTTTTCTTCTTGCCTCCTCTTCGATAAATTGTTGGTTGAGGTCATTGTTGGGAATACCGTTCGCAGCCATTCTGAAAAATATTAAAATCAAAAGGTTACAAATGTAACACCCCGTATGAATTTAAATTTAAATTTTTATATATAAATTCACTTTGAGCGTTCCAAAATTTTAATATTTATTCATTTATTTTATTATTATATTCTTTTTAACAAAGTAATAATTTCATATTAAATTCCTCATTTGTTTTACTCGATTCTTAAATCTTAAGCTAATTTATTTTACTTAACTAGTTTTATTTGTTCTACTCTTATTTTATTAACCAAGGTTAATCAACTCTTTAACCACTTAAATTAACTCTATCAAATCACTAATTTTCTTCCTCGTTTTTCCCGTAAAACTCCCTTAACCTACACCCATTATTTTCAAAACCACTCTCTGTTTTAACCCCCTCATTTCTTTAATAAACTACCCGTAATAAACTACCCATTGTAACCATAAATAACTCCACACCCTTAATTAACTACTAAGTGGATAAAGTTTAATCAATTCTTTTGGTACAATTCACACGCAAAAAAAAAAAAAAAGATTAATTCATCTCCTTGTACACTTTGTATTAACGGGATTTTCTCCACAAATATATCCAAATTTATTCGACGTTCTTCCGCATCTAACTTACTTTACCCTTACTCCGTTCTACAACGTTTCTTTAGGTTCGGTAAGTCGTCTTCATACGAATTAGTCATTTTATTGTCATCTTTTCAAGCGTGTATATTCTGGTATGAAATTGATCGTTTCGTTTTTCATACATTTCTTTAATCACGGTGAAGACGGTAGTGAAAATATCGAAGAAGGGGATACCATCTACGTAAACGACGAGGAGTGACCACTTAAATTCGCTAGACGAGGTAACTACGTGTAGCCCTTGTCGTAAATTCTGTCGAAATTTGTATATATTATAGTTGTATGTAAACGATAGTTTAACGTGATTTTTGTGAACAATGCTTTTATGGTGCTGTACGTTGTGTATATGGATGCATGATTCACAATTTTGCATGATTTAGTGCCACATAATACTTAATTAATTATGTAAATATGAATTATGGTATGATAGTTGCTTTACATAGTGTTCTGTAGTCTTTTACTTCACTAAATTATATTAGTATTTGATATTGTGTAATTGGTGTATATGTCAGGAGGAATTCTCTTGCTTTGTTGCGTAGTTTGTTCCATGATTTAGTATATATATGGTTTACTCTGTAAGTAATAAAAATTGCATATTGTATGGGATTAATTATTTGCTCAAATAAAACTAATTCCAATTTACATCTCACGTTATGAAGTGAATATTTTGTAAGATTATGAGTTTGTAATTAAAACTTTAGACGTACTCTGGATAATTAAGTAGAGCATGTTTTACACACATATGTTTGAGTATATTATTTGGTTAATTTATTAATATTGTAAAAATTGGAACGCAACTTGATGTTGTGAAATCATTTAAGTGAATGTTTATGTATAATAATTTTATACTATGTTATGTATGATTACGACTTATATTGTCTGCATGTTTAAACTACATATTTAATTGGGTTAATTTAACTAATATTTTAAGAGGGACGTTATGATTTATTATTTTGTGTTTTGATCTTGAGCTAGTCGAGTTGACTATTGATGTCAATTGGTATAGAGGTCGTGTAAGCGTTGTTTTGGCTTACTCGATAGAGCTACACCGCCTTAGTTGGGCGTATACCGCCTGCGGAGTCTTCAACCGTGTTAGTTGCGCGGTTAGAGCCTCTTTGGGTACTCGGACCGTTTTTGTTGGACGGTTGGCAGAGACTATGGTGCATATATTAGTTGTATATGTTGTCGTTCATTGGGTTAGTTGCTCGATGGGGTTTGGCCAAATTCAGACTATGGGACTTCTTGTTGTTGTCCTACCATAGGGTTTGGATGATTTTAGTTGGATCATTCGGGGTGATTTTAGTTGGATCACTCAGTGCTCGTCTATCCTTGTGGCAGGGTTGCGTTGTTTAGTTGGCAGCGCATTGGTTGTTTTATCATAATTATTCTTACTGTTATCACATGATTTATTTTACTCATTTGTTGTCTATTTACTCTGTGATATATGTCAAGAAATATTTGCGGTTTATTTTGTGATCTTCTATGATTTTATGACTGGGGAGCACCTAGTTACTCCCCACTGATTGTGGATGTTTTTTTTTCTAAAAATCTTTTCAGGTATGTTCGCGGGTTTGGGATGCGAGGAGTGAAGGCGAACTTATTTCCGTGACCTTATTTTATAATTATTTTGTTTAGACTGATCACTTTTTATTTTACACCTACTTATTCCTTTAGTTGACTTTCAGTTTTAGTATTGGATTTTAGTAGCGACTTGGATTTGTACGGTGTTTTCCGCCGCCGTATGTTTTCAGCCATCTGTTGGCTAAATTATCTTCTATTTTATTTTATCTTATTTTATTTAATTTTATTTTATTTAAAAATTCGAGTTGTTACAGTTGGTATCAGAGAGAATACGCTCCCAACTCTCATTAGGTTAAATAACTTTAAAATGAATTAGGGGACCGAGTGAGAGATTTGGGTAGAAACTTTTAGGATTTATGATTTTGTTCCTTGTTTGTGTTTGAGTAGTTATTTGTATGGCTTAATTAGATTATGCCATTAACTTAATCTCTGTCATGCAGATGGTTGGTAATAACGGTAATAGTAGCCGTAACGTTACTCAGGATCAAGCTAGATTTCGAAGACTTGAGGATGCTATGATAGCTCTAGCTGACAACGCCAACAATGCTACCAACCGCCAGACGGTGTTCGATCGTTTCGACCGTCACCATCCACCGACGTATGATGGTGTTGCTGATCCAGTCGTGCTGGAGGCTTGGATCCGAGAGATTGAGAAGCTATTCGTGGCGACACGCTGTCCTAACGATCAGAAGGTAGATATCGCCACCTACTACCTGAAGATGGAAGCTGATAATTGGTGGTCCATGTCTAAGGCGACTCACCAAGCTGAAGATGGATTTGTTTGGAACCGTTTTTGTGAGGTGCTAAAAAGGAGATTCTATCCAGAGGAACTACGCTGGCAGAAGGAGCAGGAGTTCATACAGTTGGTCCAGGGTTCGATGACTGTCCAACAATATGCCGATAAGTTCAATGCGCTAGCTCGTTTTGCCACACACTTAGTTCCTGACGAGGCTTCTCGAATTCGTCGATTCGAGAAGAACTTGACACCTAGGGTTAGGACAGTGGTAGCTGGAGCTTCGTCTACCACTTTTCAGCAGCCGTACGATCGAGCTCTCAGTGTTTATGAATCAGTGAAGGCTGAAGAGGCCGAGAATGCTGCCGCTAGTTCTCGGTTTATGAAGAGACCCTTCGTTCCCCAGTCTTCCACCCAGGGGGCGAAGAAACAGAGATTTGAGGCTCGCTCGATGGGTACCTGACACGGCTAAGTCGTATCACCGGTATCAAAATAACCATACGGACTACTAACGATAGCTAGCGGTAAGAAGGGATCGAATCCACAGGGAAACGTATACTCGCAGGTTTACTAAGTCTGGGCTATTCCTAAGGTATGAAAAAGGTGGTTTTGTAAAGAGCTATAAAACTAAAGGAATAAACTAAAGCAATGTAAAGAGGGTTTAAACGATGGGTAAAAGACCAGGGTTTCGGGTTCCTTATGACAATAATCCGGATAATAAACTTTCACCAAAATAGCAGTCGATCAGAATAAGCAAGGCGATTAGGATAAAACAAGCTCTCTCGAATCAATGTTACCTTAAGTTCAATTTAGCGGGCTCTCGCGACTTACTAAATCAACTTATCAATTGCGCGTAGTGGTCTAATACTGATTAGGCTTTCGATCTTAAATCAATATAACCCTAAATTCAATTAAATCAAGGCGTCCCTAAATTCAATTGTCAATTAAATCGCGCAGGAAGAAATCGCACAAGCATTAAACTAATTGACCGCAACAATTCAACCAAAACACCGGATTAAAGGCATAATTCCCCCTCAACCCTAGTTGGGGAATTAGCTACTCATAACAAGGGCAAAAGATAAATTATCAAAGGAATAAAGTAGAAACATAATTACCAGAATTGAATGCTTGAATTGAAATTGAGAAGTACCGACGGTTACAAAATTCAAAGATGAAATCCAGCTTGAGTCTAATGTTGAAGATGAAAAGCAGTAAACTAAGAGAGAGAACTGAGAACTATTTTCGTAGTTTAGGTCTAATTAAAAACATAAGATAAAAGATAACTTTTAGTTTTCCTTAATATAACATCGAAATCAGCAGCTCCGTACGAATAATGCGTCACGGCCGGTCGACCGGCCGCCGGTCAGTACCCAGACCGGCTCCGGTGCATAATCCTTCGAGCCCAACGTTTTGGGCTTAAATCTTCCACCAATTTGGGCCTTTTGCCATTTCCATCCAAACTTCGGCCCCTTTACTCTAATTCTTGGCTTTCGGTCCCGAGCTCAACTCTACGTCGTCTTTTGGATTTCCGTCTAACCACTTTTCAGCTCAAATGCCTAGAAAATGAATAAAATCCTGCAAAATATGAAAATACAACAAAAGCGCCTCTAGGACGTAATGTGAGAACAAAATGGCCCCGAAGGACGCATTTTGACAACAAAAAGCAGCTCGGGACGGGGGTAAAAACATATAAAAATAACCGCTATCAAATTCCCCCAAGCCAGACTCTTGCTCGTCCTCGAGCAAGCGACTCATCTAACTACTAAACAAAGCATACAAACCAATACAAAAGACGAGAAACAGCGACTCAGAGCTAGACATGCGATAGTCACTAAAACATATACAACCTAACGATCATGAGCAATCAAATGTGTTAGGAATAAATTCCCAACTGCGGAAGTAAGCACAATACAAACTAATCAAGCTGTAGGAAGCTAATAAGTTGAACCGTCGACCTTGCAAGACCGTTGAATTAGTATCCTCACGGGTTCCACTCTACACTCATAAGAGAACAGGGTGAGTATATGTGAATATTCTGTAAAGATGCAAGATAACACACTCACCTACTCGACTCGTGAAACACGCCTGCAATCGAATGTGAAAACGATCTCTACAACCAGAGTACGTGTCCAACCAAACAAATGACCAGAATACATGCCAAGGACTTACGCGGAAGGCCAGGGTAAAGGTGAAAGGTGGTTGCGCCAAGCGTTTAGGATAAGAGGAGCTAAGATCGGTAGTTGCATATAACTACTAAACCAACTCACCACAACAATCAACCCAACTCAATCGACTAAGAGGCAAAAAGCGAATCAAGCTCAAATGACAACCTCCGTAAACAAATAATAATCGCACATCCAACCGTATTATGTACAAACCCCAAATGAAACAACTTGTTTTTGTGTTTTTTTTTTTCTCTTCTTTTTTTTTTTCTGTTTTTTTTTTCGGTTTTTCTGTTTTTTTCTTTTTTTTTTTTTTTTATGTAATTGAAATAAAATGCAACAAAATTAAAAGGGAGTAATTGTGACGAGAAGACAATAGATCCTTCCAACTTGCAACTCTTTTCTGCGACCTCAACTCAACGCCTCAAGCAATAACCAACAAACCAAAATCAATATGCAACTGTCCCGAAAAGGGTAGGTAAACTGAAAAAGGTAAGCGGGTAATCAAAATGTGGTACAAAAACAAGCTTTAAGGCTAGGACGGGGTGCAAAAAGTGGTAACCTATAATCTAAAGGGTAAGAAAAATAGGCTATTTGGCTAATGTGGAGCTCATAAAAATAAGTATAATGCTGCCTTTCCTCATGTAATGCCGCTAGCCACCAACCCGACACGACTCAGTATTAAGTAGATCGAGTTCACATTTATGCATGTTAATATTACGCCCTGCACGAGGAGAAACTACAAACACCCTAACAAACAAGGAGACCAATCATAGATGTCACTGGCCTTGGAGGCTCTAATCCTCGCTATATATATGTAGTTTCACTAAATCACGGTCAAGTCTAGGTTCAACAACAGCATACCAAACAACTGACTCGTAAGATCGACTCAAAACCGCATGAAAAGCGCATACTCAATCACGTCAAGTGCATAGAAAAAGGACAAGCATTAAGCAAATGAAATCATCGTCGCTTTGCACGTTTCTACATCTAAACTGACTCTATTTTTGTGAATTTTTGACATTTTTTTTTTTTTTTTTTTTTTTTTTTGTTTTTTAAAGGAAAAGGAAAAGAAAAAAAAAAGCAGTAAAACTAACAAACTAACACACAAATACAAAAAATGAAAATAAAGAAACCTAATTCCTCCCCCAAGCCTAAACAGCACAATGTCCTCAGTGTGATCAGCAGCAAACAATCAACCAACATCCATAAAAACACAACTGGAGGACCTAAAAATAAATAGGGAAGGAACAAAAGAAACAGAGAATAGAATACGTACTGTACATAGGAAGTCCCCCAAGCCAGCATATGCTCAGGGGTTAGTGGCCAGAAGCCACTAAGAAGAGTCGGCCTCGTACTCATCGATGGCCGCATCAAGATCCTCATCATCCTCCTCATCGTCGACGTCAATCGGCATCCCAGAGGCGGCAGCACCCGATCCGGACGCGCCCGCGTCACCAAAACCAGTAAAGGGCTGCTGCGGAGCTCCATATCCATACCCACTATCTGGCCAAGTATAAGGGGTAGAGTAATAATCGGGCTGAAGGGTAAACCCTCCATGGACGCCTTTCAGATGCAATATACCGTAGTCGGGCCAAGTGTAGTAGGACGGGTGAGGTCCCTCTGGTGAGACGGAGCCCTGCCTCGCATAGGCATCATACGCGGGGAACTGACTCAACGCCATATCATGATTAACATCATGATATGTTCATTAACATACAAAACTTGGTCCTTTTATTTTTAATTTAATCGGTATTAAATCAAAAACTCATTCAAAATCATATGTAATCGTTTTAACATCTTAAAACATTAATTATTATGAATCATATAGACCAAAACAAAGCCAAATTCAACCAAAAAATACACGGCCAAAATACAAAACAATTCGGCCAACAAGTTAAATTTATTAAAATTTATACAAAATCGATTTTATGAAAACCTTATAAAAATTTCATGTGCCCTAAGGCTCTGATACCACTTGTAGGTTTATATCGGTA